>JACYFF010031957.1:21640817-21684029 GCA_017589665.1 Selenicereus undatus
CAAAAGAAAATCTACATCGGGAAAGCAAGGTGGAAGAGCTGAGTGGTAAGATACCTTTACCTTAGCACATCATTTTTTTTATCTCCTTTATATATTTGTAACAAAGGCAGCGACGAGTCATATGTAATAACTCGAAAGACCAGATTCAATAGCAACCCTTCTGTTCGTGCATATCTTGAAACTATTCCGAATGCCCTTGTCAACACGTCAAGGTTGAGTCTAAGGCAAAGAAAAAGAAATAGGCATGGTATGAGAAGAAATGAAAAGACCTACCTTAGGCCTCTTCAGCTAATAGATGCGTCAAAGACCATTGCATGCTAATGCTAGTCGCTAACAAGCTCTTCTCTGGAGAAAGAACCTATTTACCGATTCTTGTTTGTAGGACTAATGCCACTGGCAGTTGCAATAAAAGAAAGAAGAACTCGAAACATAAATCTCGAATAACATTATGGGTCTTATGCTATATCTTAGTATGGAGGACGGGGCTAATTTTTGTTTATACATTCTCCTAGAGGAGGGGTAATAAATGGAATGGCTATGCATAATGTTATAGAATTTGTCCCACCCCATGAAAATACAATATGCGCATGGATAGCTGCTTCATTATGCACATTTGTACAATGACTTCAAACATGACTACTCGGAGGGAGGAGGTTCGTGGAGGAAGATATGCTCCACGTCCTCTTTACTTGATAGGTCGAGCATGGGCTTTAATCTATGCCCATTCACCTTGAACACTTGTCTTTGGTGAGGTCCCTAATTTTGACATCTCCATGGGGAAACACTTTAACCACAACATAGGAACCGACCCACCTAGAGCATAAATTTTCTAGAAACAAATGAAGGCACGAATTATATAGTAGCACTTTTTAGTAGGGGGAAAACTGTTTTCTATGGATGAGTTTATCATGGAAGAATTAGGTGCGCTTTTTGCTTATACGAGTGTTATCGCATGCTTCTTGCCTAATTTCTTTCAACTCATTCAAGCTAAGCTTTCATTCCTCACCGACAGTTGTCAAATCAAAGTTCAAGGCTCGAATCGCCCACCACGCTTGATGTTCAAGCTCAATGGGAATGTGGCATAGACGCTCAAAGATCACCCTACAGGGTGACATCCTAGGCCCAAAGTGCATCAATTAGCTTATCCGCCCAATCCTTCCTATTCCTATTCACAGTCTTTTCGAGAATTTGCTTGGCTTACCTATTCAAAACCTCTACTTGACCGTTAGTTTGTGGATGGTACGGGGTTGCCATGCGATGGAGGATTGAGTACCTCTTAAGGAGTGCATCAAAGGACCTATTGTCGAAATGAGTCCCTTGATCACTAATGATAGCCCTAGGCATCCAATACCTAGCAAAAATGTTTTACCGCAAAAATCTCACAACCACCTTGGACTCATTCGTCCTCGTGGGAATGGCCTCTACCTATTTTGACACATAATTCGCACATGAGAATATACTCATTCCTAAATGAATTTGGGAAAGGACCCATAAAATCAATATCCCACACATCAAATATGTCTACAACAATGATGATGATCAGTGGCATCATGTCTTTCCTACATATCTTGCCTATTTGTTGACAGTGCAAGCATTGTTTGCAATACTCATGGGCATCTCTAAATAAGATGGGCCAATAGAATCCGCTTTGAAGAATCTTCATAGCGGTCTTTTTCTCAATAAAGTGTCATCCACAACATTGATCATGGCAAAAGGAGAGGACACTCTGAAAATGCTCATAGGGACGCATCTTCTATTGATCTAGTCCGGACAATATTTAAACAAGTAAGGGTCATCCGAGTATGAAGAATCAGACCATGGAATGAAAACGATCCCTATCATCCTTGTTTCACCCCAGGCATTTCTGCAGTCACTAGATAGTTCACTACGTTAGCAAACCATGGTGCCAATTGATCCCTAAGCAATTGCTCATTGGTGAAACAATAAGAGATGGGGGGGTCACTTGCATCATTAGTCAGTAGCCTAGATAGGTGATTTGCTACCGAGTTATTGGAACCCTTCCTATCTTTGATCTCACAATCAAATTCTTGTAGAAGCATAATCCACCTAATTAGCGTAGGCTTTGTATCTTTCTTTTCCATTAGAATTTTCAAGGTGGCAAGGTCAGTCAAAACAATCACATGAGACCCTATCAGGTAAGGTCTAAACTTTTTGAATCCAAAAACTGCCGCCAAGAATTCTTTTTCAGTCACGGTGTAATTCACTTGTACCCCATTCAAGGTATGACTTACATAGTAAATTACGTGGGGCTTCTTATCAATTCTTTGTCCTAGAACTACCCCGACCGCATAGTCTGATGCATCACACATGAGTTCAAAAGATTTTCCCCAGACAGGAGGATGCAAGATAGGTGCCATAGTGAGTGTCTCCTTAAGCTTTGTAAATGCCACTTCACACTCCTAGGAGAAGTGGAAGGGTGTCTCCTTAGCTAGGACGGAAGATAAGGGCTTAGCAATCTTGCTAAAGTCCTTGATGAATCTTCGGTAAAATCTGACATGGTTGAGAAAAGATCATATATCCTTTACACAAGTAGGGAGGGGGACGTTTGCAATCAAATTCACTTTCAGTTTGTCTACCTCTATACCTTAGCTGGAGATAATATGGTCTAAGACAATCCCCTTTTTGACCATGAAATTACGTTGTTCCTAATTAAGAGTCAACTTTTTGTCCCAACACCTTCTCAACACTTTTCCCAAGTTAGTTAAGCAATCCTCAAAAGAGTCTCCGTATATGTAAAAGTCATCCATGAAAATCTCAAGGGATTGCTCTACTAAGTTAGAAAATATTGAGATCATACATCTATGAGCAGTAGCTGGGGCATTGCAAAGACCAAAAGACATCTTCCTAAAGGCATAAGTGCCAAAAGGGCATGTAAAGGTGGTGTTTTCTTGGTCTTCGGGGGCAATATCAATTTGGGCATAGACAGAATACCCATCAAGGGAGCAATAGAAATCCCGTCCAGCTAACCTTTCTGACATTTGGCCCAAGAAGGGCAACGGAAAGTGATCCTTTCTAGTGGCAGAGTTCAACTTCCAATAATTAATACATAACCTCCACTCGGATTGGATTCTTGTGGGAATGTGCTCACACTTATCGTTCTTGACCACAGTTATACCGGTCTTTTTAGGAACGACTTGGACGGGGATCACCCGCTCACTATTTGAGATGGGGTAAATAATGTCATGATCCAACCACTTAAGGATTCCTTTTTTTGTCACTTCTTGAAGGGTGGATTCAATCTTATTTGTTTATCTCGGTAAGGTTTTGCATTGTCCTCAAGGTGTAGGAGATGTTGTACTATGGTAGGGCTAATGCTATGAATGTCTCCTAACGTCCACCCTAATGTTTCTTTGTTTTCCCTTAACAAGTCCAGGACTTGAATTTCTTAGTTCGGATTCAAGTCATTAGCAAGTATCATAGCAAAAGTCTCATTCGGACCCAAGAATGCATATTTGAGCATGTTGGGAAGGGGTTTTAGTTCAAGAGAGGAAGATGACGGCAGACTATGAGGTGCCTCATGAGATGAGGGGGGAATAGAAGAGAGAGATGCAAGAATGGATTTGGTCCTCAAATGCAAATGCATTATATTCAGGTTCGTATTCCATGCAAAATGACTCATATACACATGACATTAACTCTTCTTCATAATCAACCTCTACCTCCCTCAATGCAAGGTCACCCACCTAATTAAGGAACTGGTGGTCAACATCATCAAAACCCATTGGTTGCTTTTGAACATTAAACACATTCAATTCCATGCTCATATTCGAAATATCAATTTCAATTTCCCATCCCTACAATTTATAAGAGCATTTGAGGTAGTTAGGAATGGTCGATCAAGAATGATTGGTATTTCATTTTCAGTAATCATCAAACCCTCGGTCTTTAAAACTACAAAATCCATTCGAACAATGAATTACCCTACTTTAATCAACACATCCTCAACCATCCCTCTAGGAAGTCTAGTGGAATGGTCGATCAAAAGAAAGACCATTTTTGTAGGCTTAAGATCTCCTAAACCCAACCTCTCATACACTGTCAAGGGTGGGAGGTTAACACTAGCACCTAAATCAAGAAGGGCACGGGGAATATTATGATGACCAATCACAATTGAGATTGTAGAGGCACCCAGGGTCCTTATAATTAATAGGTACTTGATTTGAAATGATGACGCTCACAATAGAGGCCAAGAATGTTGTCTTGGGGACATTAGTGGCTCTCTTAATAGTGCACAAATCTTTAAGAAAGCGAGCATAAGGAGGCATTTGTTGTATCACAACAAGCAAGGGGATATTGATCTTAGCTGGGACGAAAGTCTCCTTAATCTTGTCAACATGAGATTGCACCTTTTTCCCTTTCAACTGGTTACGGAAAAAAGGTGGGGGCCTAGTAACACAAGTCGAAGGAGTAGGAAAATCCTTAAGAGAGGTGAAATCATGGATTGACTCGCTCTTCGTAGGTCCATCTACATCCTTAGATGGGATTTGGATCATTAGGGATGGAAACACATCATCGCCTTGAGGGGAAGGGAGAGAAGATGATGAGGGAAGGGGAATTATTCACATTTTGCTCACCCACATGGGTGCCAACCTTCTTACTCGACCATAAAGATATTACGGCATTAACCTTTCGAAGGTCATTGGGGTCAAAGGAAGAGGAAAAGCCTCCCCTTGGGTTCACATCGGGTTGACTATGAAAAACCCCTTTCTCCTTATTAGACATTGCTAATTAAGCAAAGTGTTCACTCATTGTCTTCATCATTCTCTCATTTGACTCCTTAAGTTCCGTAATCATCCTCTCTATGTCATTGACTTTCTTGTTTACTTTATCCAGTTTATTATAATCGGGAGGGGGATATGATTGAGCCATATGTGGTTAAGGAGGAGGAGGGCCCCTAGGAGCATTGTATGCCTCTTTAAAGGGTGGATTTTGATAAGCCGAAGATGAAGAGTTTCCTTGAGAACCCCCACCTTGATTAGTGGGCATCAAGGCATTAGGCCCAGTACATGAAAAGTTGGGGTGTTTAGCCGACCCTGGATTGTAAGTGGAGGAATAAGGATTAAATTTCGGCCTTTAGAAGGTCACATTCACATGACCTCACTCTTGACTTATAGCCAACTGTTGAGGAAACAAGGGACACACACTTAGGGAGTGATCAATAGAATGACATTAAGAGCATGAGACCATTTGGGAAGGGGGAAAGTTGATTGGGGTTTGGGATAACACAAAACCCTTTAACATGTTTTCAAAGGCGGCAAATCTAATACCAATGTATATGGTATCTGCCATCACATGAACTCCTCTATTCTGGCTATTAATCCTAGCACCTAGACTCTCATCCCTTGTAGTTTCCCATTGTAAGGTCTTTTCAGCTAACTCCTCTAGGAAATCCCAAGCTTCAGTCTCACTCTTGTTCAAAAAACTGCTTGACACATAGACTCCACCATGGTTCTAGTGTCTTGGTCAAGACCCTCATAAATAATTTAGCGTAAATGCCACTTTCCTAAACCATGATGTGAACTTTGAGTAAGCAAGTGTTTAAACCGTTCAAAATACTTCAAAGCGACTCATTCTCAAGTTGGACAACCATTTGGGAAGTATTTCCTTAAGAAAACCCTTACAAACCCATCCCATGAGGAAATTGAGTTTGCTGGGAAGCTATGCATCCATTTCTTTGCTGAATCTTTTAAGGCGAAAGGAATGAAGCGCAACCTAACGACATCCTGTGGCACATTAGGGAATTGTATCATTGAGCATACTTCCTCAAATTCGGTCAGGAATAGGTAGGCATCACCATCCCCATTGAATTTGAGAAGTATGGTTGTGTATTGAGGACTAAAGGAGAATTAGACATCCCCACCGAGCTGTGGTATTTGAAAGCAAGAAGGATTAGTTGATCTCGGTGGGTAGAAGATTTGATTAGGGCTCCTTAGAGCCACGTGAGGGGGATGGGGAGACCCTTGGGCTTATTCCTCCGCCACCTCTTCGGGGTCTAGTGCTACGGTCGGAATTGCCCAAGTGTGGGGAGGTTTTTAAGATGAATCAATCTCCCACAACTAGGTGACCGAGTCCAAGCACTCATGCATTCTCATTTTTTCAATGGTTTTTTCTTTTTCCTTTTTTTTATTTTTTCCAAGATGATCAAAACCAAAAAAAACTATGTACAATAATTAAGTCTAAATCCAAAGCAAATTGAATGCCATCATCCCCAGCAACGACAACATTTTGTTGGTAAAATTTTCCTATGGTGAGTAAGAGTTACAAGTCGTCCTCTGTGATGAATGGTGACTAACTCAAGATTGACTTAACCATATGAGCGATTTTAGTTTTCAACTTAATTAAACAAACGTAGCATGAAAACCTAATAAACTCTTCTAAAATGACTTTCCATAGCAAATAAGCACTACGCTAGTCTAGCTAATGTTCACTAGCATCTAAAAAAACACGTAATATAGAGAAAAGGGGGACAAGGCTCAATATGGCCCTTGGCTCGACTTAGCCAATCAACACAACCAACAATCCTCAAAGATCACCCCCAAAAAATATAATTTCTAGATTAAACTATGCCTAATCCTAAAAAGTGCAATAAATAGTTAAGGGAGAGGAGTTTACCAATGGGTTCACAACCTTTCATGATTATGATTAAGCGCTACCATCATGGTCAAGCCTTGTATGGTCTCTTTACCCATGAAACCTCAAGTTTGCACTATCTCAAGCTATCCTAGTAGTGTGGATGAGTAAATGTAGAAAAGGGAGAAATCAACTAAAGAGAAGACTGAGTTTTGAGAGATAGATTTAGGTTTCAAATCCATTAAGATCGAAACCCAAATCTTCCCACAACCCCCAACACGTCAAGCCCATGTTTGGGGAAGTTTGATGTTGCTCAAAGGTGAAGACTTTGAAGAAATTTAGGAGAGAGAAAGTCAGATTAAGCAATAATAAAGAGAGAGAACAAGAAACTTGCTATGAAATTAATCTAAAGCTTCAATTTTTTAGCTATTCATTAATGGAGGAGAGACAAAGTTCTACAAAGCTAAAGCTAGAGTGAGAAAGCAGCTAAAACAGAGATTACCTAAAAAAAGATCAAAAATTCCCTTTTAGCCTTACATCATCAAGTAATTGCAACAAAACAAAATTCCAGGGTTTCGCACAGGGCATCTCTGTCCGCGATTTTCCATTTTCTACTTGTGGCACGCCCTTGGATTTTTCCTTTAAAATGGATTGGGCTTGTCTTCCAATTAGGCTTCTCTTTTATTTAACCCTACAAAATACAAAATCTAATTAATTAACTAACTTAAAGATTATTTGTGAGCTAAAATCCAATAATGAGGTCAAAACTTTCCCTGGTTAAAAACCAAACATGTGGCTATGCAAAACAAAATGATGCCTCAATCATATCAACATATGAACATGGAAACGTGATCTCAAAAAGAACTAAACCGAGTGCTAGAGGTGTAATAATGGGGGAGTCACACAAGAAAGGGACTATGTGACTATATGTCAGGAATAGTCATTAAGTTCAACATCTCCCAGGATAATCTACCACAGTCAATGCAATTTATTCCAAGATATGCCATAAGGTTAACCAAGTCAAACCACAAGAATATCAAGGGCAATTGGCATGCAACGCAAGGCGGAACAATTCTAAATGGCAATGCCAATGCAATTTTTACAAAATTTATACCAAGACAAGCCATACCACAATACACAATCATTATTAATCAATCAATCATTATACCTCGTATCATCATCTTAAGAGGGGTTTTCAAAAACTCTTTTCAATTTTTTTTAAAAGAAATAAATCTAGCTAAGAAAGCAATAAAGCACATAGAAGATAATGAAGCTAAGGGTAAGAAGGAATACTTGGACAGTTTGTGAATGCCCAACTTGATCACTTCTCCTCTTGTGATGCCACATCTAACCTATATGCTCTAAGCTACATGCTCTACATGCTCTAACCTATAAAATTACATGGAATCCTAGCTGCATGATGTGGATGAAAGAAATGTCATCCAAACCATGCCCCAAAATCCACAAGTTCACCCAAAGAACTACAAGCTCATCCCCCATGCTTGAAATTTTCATTGTCCTCAATGAAAAGGACAAGCAAAGAAACAAGAGAAGGGAATAACTTATACTGCAATGGGGAAAATGGAGGGGAGGGGGATGACACTTTTTTAAATTTATTTTTAAAAGCAAGTAAATACTTAGGTTGCCTCCCAAGAAGCGCTTGTTTTAGCTCCTCAGCTTGACCCATATGTCAGGCAACAGATGGTGGCTGAATGGAGGGAGTTGGAATAACTAAAGCAGTGCATGATGCTAAATCCACCACCTCCCTAGGATGAACAATGGTGCCCCCAAAACAAATCAACATCAGTGGAGGCAAATCAAAAGGGGCATGATACCTTATGGCAGGTGCCTCATCTCCTTCAACACCCCTATTTGCGCTAAAAATACGATATTTTTACAATACCTTTTTATCTAATTTATGCTTGTAATAATTATATTTTTGGATTTTTATTTGATTTTGTTTTATTTTTGTAGAATTGAATAAATCAGGAAAAAGTATGAAAAAGATGAAGAAATGCCGAAAATGAAAGATTGGGCCAAATTGATTCAAACCCAACTAAAAGTCTTCAGCCCATTCTCTCTTATAACCCAGAAGAAATAAAACTAAAAATAATGAGACAAAAAAACCTAAACTCTACCCAAACTTCCCCCCAAACGTGACAAGCAATATAAGGCTTGATTTCATTTGTCGTTTTTGATTTTGAATGTCATATTCGTTTTGCTAGCTTGCAATTTCGTATATCTAGAGCTTAATTTGTTGATTTGGAGTAGTTATTCACAACCTTTAGCCTATAATTGCTATAATTCAGGTTTGATTGAGGTAAATCGCATCTCCCCCTGTTTTTATTCTATTTTGTTTGAAGCCATTTTAATGGTGTTTTTGCCATTTCTGATGAGCTACAAAGTGTGTTTTTGAGGATGAGACCTCTGAAGTCATCCTATTATCGTTCATACTTAACTTCGAGTCCCAAAAAATTGTGCCAAACCTTGTGTGCTTTCTAGGTTAGTGTAAGCACATGACTCTCGCCGCTAAGGTTTGGGATGCCCATGGCTGCCTCTACTGTTTTTCCTTCCTTGCTTTGCTTTGATTCATTTGATAGTGGTGATTTGATGATGGGTTGTAGATAATCAAAGGTGTGAGGAGGTAGGGATGCCTTGCACCCGTTTTCTTGGTTCTTTGTTTCTTTTGGTGCTCGAATTTTAATTCCATGTTTTACTTTTAGTTTTTTATTTGGTTGGTTTGGAAAATATTCAAGTAGCAGTTGTGCTTCTCTTGTTCCTTGGTTTTGTTATTGGCTTTTTTCTTTGTTTATTTAGAGTAGATATTTCTTTCACCTAATGTTTTAGTTTTCAATCGCTCTTGGCATTAATTATATGATCTAGCTGATTGCTTTAGTTTATTCTTTGGTAGCTTCCTTAAATGTGATTAATCAATGACTTATGTTTAGATTAACATAGTTCGTTTTGCCTATTTTAGTATTTAGGATAGTTTAATTCTATTTAGGATAATTTAGTTGACCGTGACCTAATCTTATCCTCGTCCCTGAGGACACGATGTTCAAGTATTACAATGAAAGTCTTATGCTTGCGGCTTAATATTTTACACTCAAAATTACTGTACAAGTTTTTGGCGCCGTTGCCGGAGACGACGGCATGAGATTAGGTCGCATTTTCTTTTTCTTAGCACCTTTCTTATTGATTGCCTATATCTTGTTTTCCTTTTGCTTATTTTGTTGTTAGTAATGAGTTAATTTGGTTCATTTCTTGAAAAAATCCAAAAATCCAAAAAGGTAGAAAAATTATAAATTAAAAAAACTTGAAAAACCTGAAAAATTCAAGAACATGAAATTTTTTTTAAGAAAACAAATTTCTATTTCCCTTACTTTGAGCATGAAATATTTTGGCGATATTTAAGTAGATTTAATGAATTTCGTGCTCAATATATTGATCATTGTTTTGAGAAATGAAAATTTGCCAAGTGATCTTCGAGGGTTTTAATGATGACTGTTGGGGTCATGTTGAGACTATGTACCTCGAGGGTTTGGGTTATTTGTTCACTAAGACTCTTGATGAAATTTGGGATTTCTTTGAGTAATTGGCTCATGATACGTTGGAGTATGACCATGCTAGAGAGACCTTTAGTCACTCCTCTCCCGACCTTATATTATGCATGATACATCCTTAGATGAGACTCCGATTGGTGGTATATCTTATGAGCACTCTCAAACTCCATGTGCTCCTATTTCTTGTGATTATTGTGATTCCCTTGATCATGATGTTGAGACTTGTCCATTACTTGGTAGACCAAACAAATTAGAGGTATTGATTGTCTTTAATAGGGAGATTTACTTGCAGAGCTTACTTAAGACTGACCTTAGTTTAGATTCTCCTACACTTGAGGGTAGGTCGTGTGAGGACTTTGATGTTAAGAGTGAGGCATCAGTTCCTTTAGGGCATGATTATTATGATGATACACCTTCTGATGACCTTGAGGTTTCGAGTAATCCCTTAACTCCTTTAGCAGTTGTTCCCTCCCTAGAGTTTAGCACATATAGTGACCACCTCAGGGGTAGTATGATTGTTCATGACTTGTCTCTTCCTTTGGCTCCCTTGGGAGACCTCAAGGAAGGAGATGGTTTTGAGATTGATGCTAGCTTTGATGATCAGTGTGGCATACTAGTTGAGTCATAGGACACCTCTTTTAAGGAGCATTCTCTCGATGAGCCTTATGTTGTTGATTTTAGTGAGGTTACACCTCCTGATGAGCTTGGTGATCCCATTTCTATTGAGTCTTCCTCTGGTTTAGCTCCCATTTCACCCCTTTCATCCTCCTTCCGCATTCTTCCTTTTTCTATAGACCATTCAGAGTCTGCTCTTGCAGAGTCTGAGACTTTCGTGCTTGCCAATCCTTGTTTAGATAAGACTGTTGAGGATAGTGACATAGAGAGACTTGAGGATCACTTTGAGGTGAAGGACTTGACTTTAGGCAGTCATTTGAGCTTTGATTTTCATATCCCATTTAATGGGCCTTGCCTTGGTCCTCTTCCCTCCCCTTTTAAAGATGTTGGACATCATTTTGGTTATTCAGACCACTGTCGATGGTTTATACATTCATATGGTCGCACCATTGTTAGGCCATTGACTAGCGCATATGATGTTCTATATACACATCTCTCGTTTGATTGGGCTGAGAGCTTTGATAAGCTCAATAGAGCCTTACGTTGCATTGCTTTTATGCACTTGATTTGGGTTACACCTCTTGTTTCTGACTACTTTAATTTCCATGAGGATTGTGCCCGATTGTTTGATAAGTTGCTACAAGCTTTGGTTGGTTTTGATGAGTAGCAGCTTGTGAGTTGAGATGGAGCGGCTAATGCCCCATGGACCTCCTCGACACCATATGAGTGAGGCATTTAGTTTGGGTACAATCGGTACCCAACCTATTATGATCGTTCTAACTCCTCTATCTTCTTCCTTTTCTTTTCTTTCTTATTTTTGTACATAATTGTTGATATTTAGGACTGTGATTTATGGGTGATCGATCTTGAGGACAAATTTGGAATTTGTTGAGCCGTGTTGGCTATGATCACCCTCGGTTGTGTGCGGTGTATTTTGTTTTATGAATACTTATTAGTTGTGGATTTCTATGATTATGTTAGTTGTGGATATCTAGGATTGTTCTTGTGTATGTTTGAGTTGTGTGTTTTGTTTCCTTGGTTTGTGAGTTTTGGTTTTTCTTTGGTTTTGTTTTTGTTTCGTACTTTGTTTTTGTTCCCTTTTTGGTCTTTGAGTGGTTTTGTTTTGGTCTTGTATTTTGTTTTTCTTTTCTTTTTTCTTTTGTTTTGTTTTAGGTTTCTTTTGGTTTAGTTTCGTATTTCGTAGGTCCTTGGTCTTGTTTTGTGTTTATTTTGGTGATTATGTGTGTTTTGGTCTAGTTTTGTTTTGTTTGGTTTTGGTTTTTGTTTTTGTTTTGCTTTCTTTTGTGATTTTGATTTTTGGTTTTTGCGATTATTTGTGTTTGGTTTTGTTTTTGTTTTAGTTGTGGTTTTGATTTTGATTTTGGTGATTTTGTGTTCGGTTTTAATTTTGGCGGTGTCTTAGTTTGTATATATTCGTGGATTTATGTTGGTTTTACAATTGTATAGCTTATATGTTTGCTTTTTGGCACCTTAGTTCTTATAATGAGGACAATGTGAAGTTTTGGTGTAGCAGTGAGGTGCCAATTTGTACATATTTTTTCAACATTTTAAAAAAATTCAATTTTTTTTTTCTATTTTTTTGGAATTTGTGTTCTTTCTTTGGCGATTGTGATCCCGTGAGGCTAGTTCATTGAGTTATATGTGAACAGAGTTTGCATGATGAGATGTCTAGTTGAGGATGTATATTCGACTTTTTAGAATAACCCCGTTTTGTATGTGTGATTTTATACCTACCTTGCTCACTTTATGGTCAATTCTTAGGGTCTTGTTGTTTAGTTGGCAAGTGAACTTTTTGTTTATCCAAGTTGCCTTATAAGCTCTTAAAAAATGCAAAAAAAAGGAAAAAAGTCTAAATAGTGAATAAAAACCCGGGCACCAATGCTCATAGCCGCTATCTTTATTTCATATCTTTAATTGGCTTGAATATATGCTATTTTGCTTGATTACACATATGTTTGGCAATGAAATAAGTGCTTTGCACAATCAGATAAAACCCATTTTTAGGGAAGGCCCGAATATTTGGTAGTCAAGCGGCTTTAGGGTGTGTATGTTATCATTCATAGAAAAATGAAAACAAAAAGAGGAAAAATGGAGCAAAGAAGATAATTTGGCAAGGAAATGGGGATCGTGTTGATGTTAACAACTTGATTTATAAGGATTGATACAGATTTGCATATGCACCAGGGTGTACATATCATTGCATATTATGTGTGGGGTAAAAAATGAGAGTTGGGATGCTTCCTTTGACTTAGTTATCTCTTGATTGTATGTTCTATTTGTATATAATTTTGTGACTTAGTTATTCGGCCGTTGCAATTGCCTAAGTCATGTACCCATTATTTGTATATATATGTTCATGTTTAAAAAACCAAAAAGTTTTTCCTCTGTTTTTGAAATAAGTTTATGGGTATTTCACTTGAAAACCCTCACAAGACCTTACTCATCCATTTGGGAAACCGATGGATTTATAGGGCGTGTTGCATACACTAAATACAACCGTGATTCCTACGAAAGTGAGTTCAGATTTTCTTTTTCTCATTTTCCATTTCTTTTTAGGTAGTTTAGTTATTTTACTCAAGGACGAGCAAAATCTTGGTGTGGGGGTATTTCTTTGCCCCAAAAATACAATATTTTTACAATACTTTTTATATCTGATTTATGCTCGTAATAATTATAATTTTAGATTTTTAGTAGATTTTGTTTTATATTCGTAGGTATTGAATAAATCGGGAAAAAGCAAAAAAAAGATGAAGGAATATCGAAAAAGAAGAATTGGGCCAAATTTATTCAAACACAACTAAAAGTCCTCAGCCTATTCTCTCTTATAACTCATAAGAAATAAAAATAAAAATAATAAGACAAAAAAACCTAATATCTACCCAGGCCCCGCCACGTGACAAGCACGTGCCCAATCACCCTTCTTATTTTTTGACACTTTCTCTCTCCTCGCTCTCTCCCTTTAGATACTGTAGAAAACCCAATAGCTACCCCGTTTCTCGCTGGTCCTATCTTCTTCTTCTACTAAGCTCGATCCACCATCCGCCATCCATCTCTCTCTCTCCATGAACCATCACCATCAGCACACACCATCTTCATCCTTATCTACAACTCCAAAACGCCAGCTTACCATAACTAACGCATCATCATCGGCACCATCCACATTAGGCGCAATTAAGGGTCGAGATTGAAGGGTTTGAGTATAAATCGAGGTAATGGCGCCAGAAGGAGGTAATCTAGTTTTAGTTTAAGTTTCTCAGGTTTAATTTTAGGATTTTTTTTTTTGGGTTCAAGTCTAGATGTTAGTATTTTAGGGTTTGATTTCATTTTGTCATTTTTGATTTTGAATGTCAGATTCGTTTTTCTAGCTTGCAATTTCGTATATTTGGAGCTTAATTTGTTGATTTGGAGTAGTCATTCACAACCTTTAGCCTGTAATTGCTATAAGTTCAGTTTTGATTGAGATAAATCACATCTCCCCTCTGTTTCTGTTCTGTTTAATTTGAAGCCATTTTACTGGCGTTTCTACCATTTCTAATGAGGTACAAAGTGCGGTTTTGAGGATGACACCTCTAAAGTCATCTTATTGTCGTTCAGACATAACTTCGCATCCAAAAAAATTGTGCCAAACCTTATGTGCTTTCTGGGTTAATGTCAACACGTGACTCTGGCTGCTATGGTTTGGGACACCCATGGCTGCCTCTGTTGTTTCGGCTTCCCTTCATTGCTTTGATTCATTTGATAGTGGTGATTTGATGATGGGCTATAGATAATCAAATGTGTGAGGAGGAAGGGATGCCCTGCCTCCGTTTTCCTGGTTCTTCGTTTCTTTTGGTGCTCGATTTTTAATTCCATGTTTTACTTTTAGTTTTTTTATTTGGTTGGTTTGGAAATTATTCAAGTAGCAATTGTGATTCTGTTGGTCCTTGGTTTTATTGTTGGCTTGTTTGTTTGTTTGTTTCGAGTAGATATTTCTTTCACCTAATGTTTTAGTTTTCAATCGCTCTTAGCGTTAATTATATGATTCAACTTATTCCTCTAGTTTAGTCTTTGGTAGCTTCATTAAATGTGATTAATCCATGACTTACGTTTAGATTAACATAGTTGGTTTTGCCTATTTCAGTATTCAGGATAATTTAACTCTATTTAGGATAATTTAGTTGACCAAGGCCTAATCTTATCCTCATCCCTGAGAACATGACCCTTAAGTACTATGACGAAAGTTGTACGCTTACGGCTTAATATTTTACACTTAAAATTACCGTACAACCCCCATATCAGAAACTGCTATAGAAGCAGCAGAAAGCACAGGAACTGTAGGAACTAAAGGTGCTGTGAGCGCAAGGGCCGTGGTTGGAGGAAATAAGAAGTCTACCTTCTCCCCCACACAACTGGAAAGATATCTTCCCTGTAGGTACATCAATCACAGTTGCTGCAGTTGCTAGGAACGACCTCCCTAAATGAATAAGCATCTAGAGCTCTCATGCATATCTAGAACCATAAAGCCGCACGGGATAATGAACTTACACTCCTAAACTGGAACATCCTCCAGAATACCTATAGGGTGTCAGATGGAGTAATCTGCGAACTGTATAGTTATGTGGGTGGGTTTCGGTTCCTGAAGTTGAAGCTTCCTGTAGAGAGAGAGAGAGAGAGAGAGAGAGAGAGAGAGAGACATCAAACTTGCATTAGCTCCTAAATCACAAAGAGCTATCTCAATCTATAGGTCCACTATAGAGCAAGGAATGAAGAAACTACTAGGATCTTGTAGCTTGGATGGTGACTTGCTCTAAAGTGCCGTAACACATACCTCTACCATAGGAACTGTCACGACCTCCTCAAGCTTGACTTTCTTAGAAAGAAGCCGTCTCAAGAATTTTAAGTACGATAGAGCTTCCTTGAGAGCCTCCAAGAATGGGACATTGACATAGATCTTCCTTAGGACATCCAGGAATCTCACAAATTTGGGCTCAAGCTTGCATAATAACACCCTCTGCCGGAACGATAAAGCTGGATAGTAAGGATGGATTGGAAGTGACTGAGTGCCCTTCTCCTCTGAACATTGACTCTCTCACACCCTTTGTTCCTGCAGAAATAGGAATTGAAATTGTCTCCCAAAGCACCATGACAAAGCTCTCTACTGAGTCCTCACCTGTCATAGAGACTACATTTGATGTGACCTTAGGATTTATTTTAGATTTGCCAAGCAGATGCCCCTAAGCTTGGGAAAAATTGATAACACTAGGCTAACTAAGCAATTTAGGTGTCCATTAGCTTTTGGTGAGAAGCCATAGTCTCAAACTTGGAAGTTAGCTAATTGATGACTCACCAAGGGCTTCACTAGTCTTGGTTTGGGTCCAGATTGACGAGGCAGGTTGTAAGGGGCTTTATTTTGGAACCGAGGTGGCTGCATAGAACTCTAAGGTGGATGGTTGGGGTTCTTGTAGGGAGGGTTAGTGTGATTCTTCCAGCTGTGATTGTGTGTGTTGGAGTATGGATTATTGTTTAGTGGTGGGTTAAAACTATACAAGGCATTAGCATGCTCAATGGCAGAAGGACCATTGTAGCACTCAAAAGATGTGTGCCGCTGCACACCACTGGTCTCGCAAATAGCATCCACTCCAACTGAAGAACCAGAGGGACCGCCTACAATAGGAGAAGTACCCATCCTATTGGGTCTCTGTGCTAGTGCATCCACCCTGCTGGCTAATAGTGCCACAACATTGACCTCATACTTGTCATTACTTCTTTTTGGGGTAGCCTTCTCACTGGAGCGGTGATAATTTCTACAAGTCGTCTCTTCCAATAAAGCCTTTGCTGCTTCTATGGACTTCTTCATGAGAGCACCTCCTGTTGTAACATCTATTGAAATCTTCACTTACTGTTCTAGCCCATTATAAAGTGTTTGGACTAAGAGCCAGTTAGGAACACAATGATAAGGGCATTTCCACTGAAGGTCATTAAACCTCTCCCAAGCTTCATATAAAGACTCCTTATCTCGTTGAGTAAAGGAAGTAATGTCTTCTCTTAACTTTGCAGTTTTGCTCGGAGGAAAGTACTTGCTGAGAAAATCCTTTGAGAGAGCATGCCACGTAAAGAATGAGTTCAGCTCTTCATTATGCAGCCAATTGCTGGCTCTATCCTTCAGGAAAAATGGGAAGAGCTGCAGTCGAATAGCATAAGCAGGTACCCTATTGAGCTTGATTATGTCACTTTTCGCAAGGAAGGTGCGAAGATTCATCTTGGGGTTCTCCGACGGTGCCCACCAAACTGATCCCTCTGCACGACTGTGATAAGGTTTGGTTTAAGCTCCAAGTTGTATGCCTCAATTGCGAGCCTCACAATGGGGGAGTCAGCCCTGATAGCTTTGGGCATTTCATAGTCACGGAGCACTATGTTCTCATCTCCGCTCATCATCTTTGCCTTTATCCTTTTCCTCCTTGCTTCTCCGCCTCATTTTCATGCGGTTGCATTGATTTCAAGATCTAGAGGACCAAGGTTCTGATTTCCTGTTAGGAAAGTTTTAATATTTATAAACCCCAGATGCAAGGTGCATAGTTAAGTACTTGGGGTATCGTCCGCAAGAAGTTGGGTTTGCAAATACCAAATCCAACTAAAGCATATCAATCTAGGTAAGACAGCGGGTGAAGGAAACTGGAACTAAACTACTAAAACAAAGAAGACTTCAATTATAATTAAACCTAAGGGAGCCTAACTAATCAAGTCCAACCCTCACCCTCCCAAGTTATGCTAGTATTTAAGGATGATCGATTGCACAGTTAAAGTTCACCCAAACCCTCTCTAAGGGGTCAGTAGGCTAGTCTAATAGACCTAACTACCTATTTGATGGAGTTAGCCCAATTAGACTACAAGATTAGCAACCCTTTACCTAACCAGCAGCCAAGACTATTTTTATGTCTCAATCCTGGCTATTCACTCTACCCAAACTAGACAATCAACCTCACCTCTCAGCACAAGTTAATAGGCCTAAATACGGATAAAAACTCTTTCAAGTATTTCATCAAACACTTGTTGGACGTGAGTGAAAACCCTAAATTCTAGCATAAACGAGGAGGGTAAAGGTCTCAACAAAATCAATTATCCATCAAGAGGCTAATTACAATCAAAGCAACGCAATCTAACTACTAAATATCACAAAAGCGTATAAACAAAACATGAATTTTAATACAGAAAATAAGAGAGGAAGAGGAGAGAAAACTTATGTTGATTGAATGAACTTGAGAATCAGCAAGTTTGAATCCAAACAACCCAAAACAAATCCTAATATTTTCTAATCTAATTGCCCCAAATAGGGGTTTTTATTGGCTAAACCTAAACTAAGAACTCCCAAAAAGTCGCAAAAGGAGAGCCGGGGGGTCCCGAACAAAAACTCCCGAAGGGGTTTAAACAGAAAATCGGGTGAGCGCGTGAGGGGACAGGTGCACGGCCGTGCCATGTGGAATAGTGACCCCGTGCCATATTTCTGGCATGGCAGCATGGGCTTGCCTCCTCTACCTTTCTTGTCTTCTTTTGCTCTTCTTGTCTGTCTTCACTGCTTTTAGCGGTGTTTGCTCGATTAAGGTTATTACCTACAAAAGTAAATGAAATAAGCAAAAAATCCTAAAGATTATATTATTATACGAGTTAAAATTTGATGAAAGATACACGTAAAATACGATAAATTAGTGCCCAATAAATACCCCTACACCTATCTTTTGCTCATCCTTAAGCAAAATAAATGTAAATCTAACCTAGGAAACTAACTCACTTTCGCAGGAATCGTGGTTGCATTTAGCGTATGCAACAAGCCCTTTAAACTCTTTGGTTGCCATAAGTGGACGAGTGAGGTCTCATAAAGGTTTGTAGAAGATACCCACAAAATCTTAAAGGGAAAATGAAGGAGGGAAAAGAGAAACAGAAACGAAAAAAAAACCCTTGTATTTACAAACAAAACATAGATATATACAGGGGAAAGGTTTGTACACATTCTAACTAACGAAATCACCCATGCAACCAAGACGTTGGCCTGCATATAAACAAAATGTACTTATCAAGGCTCTCTATCCCCATGGATGACATTAAGGTACTAACTTTTCACCCCACTGTACATCAAAACTTTGAATCCATCCTAGTGTTCGGTGTGCAAGTGTATCATTATCTTAGGACTCAGGCTTACAAGAATCGACCCAATCCCATTTGACTAACACAAACTACATTATTGACTCATTAGCACTGAAAGAATGCTTTCCCAGTAGCAGTATTGCCTCAAAGGGTAACGCCCAGTAGCGCATGCCTCAAAGGGATACATGTCATTCTAGTTTTTTTATTTTTTTTCTTTCCTTTTTCTCTGTTTTTTTTTTCAATTTTTTCCTTTTTTATTTGAAAAGCAAACAAACACTAAAGTAATCGTGTTCAAGACAAGTAAGGGAGCCAATCATAGAAGACTGAGACCCTAAGCTAATGATAATGGTACAGATAAGGATTGGTTTACACATCGATAATGAATAATTGGGGTTAGAGTTAGGGCCTAGAATGACACGCTGAGGACGAAGATCTATCATGCACATCTCGCTTATATACAAGTTAATAGTCAAAGTACAAGTGATTTAAGTTAATCAGAATGGCACTAAGCTTCCCCAAAGCCAGTAAGAAAAATTATACAAAAGCTCAATAACTTCACAAAAATATGCAGAAAAGGGTATATGACTTCCCACCCCCACACCTAAATCCCACAATGTCCTTATTGGGATTCGAGGAGTCACTACCAATAAAACACAAATATTCACAAAATAAACCTACAGTAATGGATGTACAGAAATAAAAGAGAAACAAGAAAAAGCAAAATGAAAAATAGAAAATGAAAATAAAGAAGGAGAAAAGAGGGAACGAATTTACCAGGTTAGGTGCTGAGTGCACCTAAGCTATCACCTCCTCAAGATAGTGCTATAGGAGGTTGGAGGAGCATCAACCACTCATCCTCATCTCAAGTGTCAAGCCGCCAATTTAGATGTTGTTAAAGCTCGGTGGAGCTTATCAAACACCTGAGCATGCAACTCAGATGAATGTAAGTAAGAGCACACAAATATGAATATATGCATAATAACAAGCGCTCTCCTATACATATCAAATGTCTTAGAAAAATCAGAAGAATGATCGAATGCACTAGTCAATATGATTTTTCCAAGCATGCCCTCTAGGTATAGATTATAAGGATCAAGAAAGGGGTCATACGCTCTAAAGGTACTTGCGGACTGAGAACAGTTAACCCCATTCCCTTTACATATCACATGAGAATCAACATGTAACATATCACAAAACTCAGGGGAAGGGGAGGGTGGCGAACATGAAGGAGAGACATGGAAGGTATCAAGGTGGTCGGGGGATATATTATCAACCAAATCAGGACTGGTTGACACAGTAGCCACGACATCTACATATGACCTCCCTACTAGAGTCGCATTAAGATCATGCTCCTTAATAAAAACATCGCCTGACTCAGAACAAGTATCATCCTCATCAACACTAGCACTAATACCAAGGGTCTCACCTACCTCGAACTTTCTCGACCAAGCTAAAGGGGAAGGTGTATCAAGAAAGGTCATGATAAACACAATGTTGTCCCTAAAGGTAGTAGGAAAGGATGGAGCAATTGTGAGTAAAGTCGTTAAGGGAGGGTCGAGGACTTCCTCTAGTCCGGACTCTAGAGAAGGGAAAGATGCACCATCATCACACAGATTGACATCAAGTCTAGGAGAATTAAACCTAAGGTCAGTTTCATGCGATAGGTTATACTTCCACATTTGATTAGCAAACTCAATTTGTTGCCCATTCATTGTCTCTATCATACTCGATAGTTTAGCGAAACTATCATCAAAAATATCACAAGGACAAGAATTACTGTTGTGGCCAGAACAATGACAAATCTTACACATAGGAGGGGTATAATTAGGGATGCAAGGGAGGGGGACATACGAATCAGAACAACTAGTTTCAAATTCATAAGTATCCCAAGTCAACTAATCTAGGAAATCACATGCTTCATTAACATCTTTAGCACAAAAATTCCAGTACTCTAAAGGAGCACGGGTCTCACAATTCACACCCTCATAGACTATATTCAAAATTTCCCACTTCTCCAAACAATAACCACAATGAGCAAAAAGAGCATATAGTTTATCATAGTATCTCCAAAACAATTCATGATTATACTGAGGGAAGTAGGAAGAGGACATTTTTTTTAGTTTTTTTTTTGGTTTTTTTTCAAAATAAAAGCCTAGTCTCGAATTTCCAAGTAAGCTCTAATATTGAAAAACGCCAACTCCCCGGCAACAGCGCCAAAAACTTGTTAGGGAAGTTTTAATATTTACAAACCCCAAGTGCAAGGTCCATCGTTGAGTACTCAGGGTGTCGTCCGCAGGGAGTTGGGTTTCCAAATACCAAAGCCAACTAAAACATGTCAAACTAGGCAAGACAGTGGGTGAAGGATAGTAGAACTAAACTACAAAAACAAAGAAGACCTCAATTGTAATTAGACCTGAGGTAGACTAACTAATAAAGTCCAACCCTCACCTTCCCAAGTTATGCTTGCATTCAAGGATGATCGATTGCACAATTAAAGTTCACCCAATCCCTCTCTCAAGGGTCAGTAAGCTAGTCTAATTGTCCTAACTACCTATTTTCATGGCGTTAGCCCAATTAAACTACGAGATTAGCAACCCTTGACCTAGCCAGCGGTCGAGACTATTTTCATGTCCCAATCCTTGCTATTCACTCTACCCACAATAGATAATCAACTTCACCTTTTACAACATGTCAATTGCCCCTAAATACGGATGAGAATTCTTTCAAGCATTTCATCAAACACTTGGTGGGCGTGAGAGAAAACCTTAAATTCTAGCATAAATGAGGGGGTTAAAGGTCTCAACAAAATCAATCAGCCACCAAGAGGCTAATTATAATCAAAGCAACACAATCTAACTACTAAATATCACAAAAGCATATAAACAAAACATGAACATTAAAACACAAAATAAGAGAGGAACATGAGAGAAAACTTATGTTGATTGAATGAACTTGAGAATCCGCAAGTTTGAATCCAAACAACCCAAAACAAATTCTAATCTTTTCTAATCTAATTCCCCCAAATGGGGTTTTTATTGGCTAAATGTAAACGAGGAACTCCCAAAAAGTCGCGAAAAAGAGCTAAGGGGGTCCCGAACAAAAACGTCAAAAGGGGTTTATATGGAATATCAGGCGAGCGAGCGAGCAGAGAGGTGCACGGCTGTGCTAGGTGGAACGGCCACCCTGTGTTAGGGTGGCACGCAACCCCGTGCCATATTTCTGGCACGGTGGCATGGCCTCGCCTCCTCAGCCCTTCTTATCTTCTTTTGCTCTTCTTGTTCGTCTTTGCTGCTTTTCGCGACGTTTGCTCGATTGAGGTTATTACCTACAATAGTAAATAAAACAAGTAAAAAAATCCTACATATTATATTATTATACGAGCTGAAATAGGTGAAAGAGGAGCGTAAAATACAACAAATTAGTGTCCAACATTTCCCTTACTTTTGTTGTGCATACAAAACAAACACTATATAAAGAGTGAGCAGTGTCACGCAAGAAAATAGAAGAAGTAAAAACGACAAAAAGAAAAACAAAAACCTAGTTTAGGGTATTCCAATCAATTGTTCTGTTTTTCGATATTGAAAGGAACAAATTCCCTGGCAATGGCTCCAAAAACTTGTTGTGTTAATACGCCAAGTGCACAGTGCCAATATACTTAGCAATGGCGAGCACGGGTCGTATCCACAAGGAACTTGCTTTCAACAACCAAAACTAACAAGTCTAGTCAATCTAGGCAAATCAAGATTGGAGATTTCAATGATTAACTAAGAAAATGATAACAACTAAGAATACAAATGAGAAAATTGAAGATTAAAGCACTCTGATTGGAATTAATAGCACAATTACACTAGCGAATCAATTACTGACCCCATCAAACTCGCCTACGCTTGCAATATGAATAGATAGATCGCCAATTTAGCTCACCTCCTCCCTCTTTCAAGGTTCAAAAACTAATCTTAAAACTATAGTCACCTATGTTCGTAGGACTAAATATCGAAGGATTACAAGATCCATAATCTTGAATCCCAATTAGAGTTTCAATTATTCTCAAATCAAAATCCCAAACCATCTACTGAGTCACACTAGGTAAAGGTTTCATCTTACAATGTTCCCCTCAACCCTAATTAAAAAACATGAATGCTCTTTCAAGCAATTCATCGAATACGTAGTAAGCACAGTAGAATTCAATAACACATCATGGGGGAACTAAGGTTTTGATCTAACTCATGATTCAACTAGGAATAATTGGCATTAATAACCAGAACAAATCCTAGAATGATAGACATGATTCAAGCAAACCCTACAAAAGTAACAATAGGAAAAGAAACAAATGAAGCACAAACCATGATTAAACACAATAATGACCATCAAACGATCTTCAATGGTAAAAAACTTAATGCAAATGAGTCTGACATATCTCCTAAATAAACCCTAAAACTGCCTCTTCAAAAGTGTTATGAGATAAACAAAGGATAAACCCCAAATAAGTTCCAACAAGTTCGAACATCATTTTAATATCATGAAAACTGGGAAGATGCACAGGTGCCCGTGCACTACCGCACACGACCATGGACTGCCGCACACGACCATGCACTGCAACCTGGCTGCTCGTGTGCAGCTTTGAGAAATTAGGTCTTCACTGTAGGATTTCTACACGGTTGTGTTGTAGTGCACGACCAGCCGTGCACTCTCTTAGGCCCTTCAGTCTTGCATTTTTGGCCCTTAAAACTTCAGTAAACCTCTTTTCCTTCTCAGAAATTGTGCACATGGCTTTCCTTTCTATTACAACTAGTGATTCCCTTATCTTCCCGTCCAAAACTCTTGAAAATAAGGAAAACCACTTATAAAGCATAGTATGGAGCTAAAGAGACAAATTTGACCATTTCTTGTCAAGATCCAACATAAACTAATAAAAATAATCAAATAAGGGCTAAAATGAGGTCAAAGTAGACATTTATCGATGACTGGTTGGGTTAGGTATCCTACAACCAAGTATTTTAATAGATCACAGACCAACCTAGGCAACAATAGTTAATCAAAACCCGAATTTGAGGGGAAAAAGAGGGGTGAAGCGCATCCTTAACTGAGGATACTTGACGACATGTTTTATCCACCTAGGACCACTGAACCATCATGTTTTAACATACAAACCTAGAGAATATTACTCTCAAACTCAAGCCCCAATATACCCATATGCTTCCTTTGTTTATGGGTAGTTGATGCTTGCCTATTCCTGCCAGAGTTCGAAGAGGTTTGTTCTATAATTTGCTACCCTAATGTGCCTATTGATATTGTGCGATTGAAGTTCATTCCCTTTGCTCTAAAAGATGATGCTAAAAAATGGATGTATAGTTTGGCGGCAAATCCCTTTACCAATTGGGATGGATTTATGCAGGTCTTTCTACAAAAGTATTTTCCCAATAACAAAACTGTTAAGCTAAGGAATAAAATTAACCAATTCGTGCAAGCTGATAGGGGGTCATTTTGGAAGTATCTAGATAGGTTTAAGAACCTCTTATCCCAATGTCCTCACCGTGGTTTAGACTAAACCTATTTATGTCAAATCATTTATGAAGGTCTTAACCAATAGAATATGACAATGGTGCTGTCAATATGTCAAGGGAAATTTCTTTCTAAGAGCTCTAATGATTCTTGGGAATTCCTAGAAAATCTAGCTGAGAAAACCATGCAATGGGAAATCATTAGAGATGACAACTTGAACTCTGGGTATAGTAGGGTCAGGGGTGGTGTACATGCTGTGTCTAACTTAAGTCACTTTGAGTTTAGATTTATCGCTCGTGAAAATATAATGAAGGGGTTAGTTCTATAACAATGTCAAACTTCCTAAACTTTTGAGGTGCGCTCACAATGCCATGTGTTGGATCATACTTTAAGCACGTGCCCCTACTTTGTTCCCCAATTGGCCTCGGGCCAAGTACAAGTGAACATGGCCTACCAAAAACCAAAGAAAGACCCTTATACTCCTACTTTTAATCTAGGGGTGGTGTTATCACCCTAATTTTTCTTAGGGTAGTCCCTAACCATTACTGAGGGTTTCCAAGAAACTCCTCCCAAACCATGCCAAGGCTAGTCTACTAGGGTGTTCCTAATGCACCTAGGAAGCTAGCACCTCTTCCTCCTGTTGCACATATTTCCCAATCCCAACCTCCTCTTGGTTATAATAAACTTGATAAATATAATAGGAGAATTAAAGTGACATGGAAAGAATGATGAGAGAGAATAATGGAATGACGTTGAGAGCGACGATAGAGAAATTCTCTTAGTTTGCTATGGCGAATAGGGAAAAAGGTACCTTTCCTAGTCAACCTGAGACTAACCCTAAGGGTGAGACCTCATTTGGCTTAGTTCCTAATAACTTGTGAAAGGTCAAATGTTGTGATAACTTTGGCGTGAGGAAGAGAAGTTGACAACTATATGGGAGATAACGTGAATAAACCATCTGAATCTCCTCCATCCTCACCTTCTGCTAGTCCCTCTATTACCGTTGATGATTTAAACGAGTGTAAAGATGATGAGCCTGCTGATACAGTGACTAGTTCTCTACTTAAGACCACTCCTACACCACCTTTGCAGGTCTAAAAACCTACGGTTTCCTTCCCCAATAGGCTAAAAGGGAGGAAGAACCAGACGCATATTGACAAGATCAGGGAGACCTTCTCCCAAGTCAATATTGACATACCTTTGTTAGATATTGTCTAATAGATACCCCTATATGTCAGATTTCTGAAAGAGATTTGCATTACTAAAAGGGCAATAGTTGTGCCTAAGAGAGCTTTCTTAGCCCATCATCTCTAGTCAAATTCTTATTAAGTGCAAGGACCTAGGTTTCCCTACCACTTCCATAGTTATAGGTGACCATTCCATTCATGGAGATCTACTGGATTTGGGAGTTAGTGTGAATTTACTTCCACTCACTATGTACGGGAAACTTGGACTAGCTAAGTTGAGACCTACCATGATTGTCCTCCAGTTAGCTAACAGGTCTATTAGACTTCCTAGAGGTGTTGTGGACGACGTGCTTATTAAGGTTGGGGAATTCATTATCCCTATTAAGTTTGTGGGTCTTGATATTGAGAGGGTGTTTATTGCTAAGTCCCATATCCCTATAATTTTGGGGCGCCCTTTCTTTGCTACATCAAATGCTTTGACTAATTGCAGGAATGGTGTGATGAAACTGTCTTTTGACAATATGATGCTTGACTTGAATATTTTTAATTTGCAAAGATAGCCTGATGGTTTTAGTGATGTGGACCGTTCCAACCTTAACTAGATAGGTGATTTTTCTTACGATGAGTTAGAATTTGAGCATGTGGATGAGTTTACTATTAAGTATGAGTCATTTCTCAAGGATAAAGAGCCTAGGTATGATTTGTATAACTTTGATATGTGCCCTCTAAAATTTATTGCTGATGTCATTTCTACCAATGATACTTCTGCTGTTTCACTTAATCTGAAACCTCTACTTGACTCCCTTAAGTTGGCTTTTCTGTGTCCTAATGGGTCTCAGTCTATGATTATTATGTCTGATTTAGTCGAGGACCAGGAGGGGAAATTGCTTAAGTTACTTAGGGAGAATTAGCCCTACAGTTGTGTATCACAAGATCCATTTAGAGGACAATGCTAGACCTCATAGGGACCATTAGAGGTCGTTAAATAAGACTCTACAAGAGGAAGTTACCAAAGAACCATTAAAGTTTTTAGACCATGGGATCATAAATCCTATTTCTCATAGTGAGTAAGTTAGTCATGTTCAGGTTGTTCCTAAAAAGACCGGTATCACCATAATTAGCAATGATAAGAATGAGCTAATCCCAACTTGAGTCCAGTCTGGATGGATGGTTTGTATTAATTATAGGAAATTGGATACTGCAAATCGCAAAGACCATTTTCCTTTTCCTTTCTTAGACCAGACATTAAAAAGGTTAGTTGGACATTCATACTTCTTGATGGGTACTCCAGCTATACATAGATTTCTATAGCCCATAAGGATCAGGAGAAGACTATCTTTACCTATCCATTTCACATCTATGCCTTTAGGAGGATGCCATTCAATTTTTGTAATGTACGTGCTACTTTTTAGAGATGTATGCTTTCTATATTTTTTATTTGTTTGAACATTGTATGGAGATTTTCAAGGATGATTTTTCTATACTTGGGCCTTCTTTTGATAATTGTTTGATCAATTCAAGGAAAGTTTTGAAAAGGTGAAGGGAAAAGCATTTGACCTTGAATTGGGAGAAGTGTCACTTCATGGTCGAAAAGGGAATTTCTTATACCAAGTTATTTTTAGTGATGGTATTGAGATTGTCAAAGCCAAGATTGATTTGATTGCTAATCTTCCCCCTCCCACTTGCATGAAAAATGTTAGGTCTTTTGTTGAACATGTTAGATTGTATTGCAGATTTGTTAAGGAGTTTAGCAAGATTGGTAAGCCTTGTCAAAGTTTCTAGCTAAGGATGTGCCCTTTCACTTTTGTGATAGTGTTTAGAGGCATTTACTAAGTTGAAAGAAGTACTAACCACTGCTCCCATTCTACATTCTGCCATCTGAGGCAAGCCTTTCGAGTTGACGTGTAATGCCTCCAGCTGCACTGTTGGGGTTGTTTTAGGACAACGCATTGATAAAAAAACCCCACATGATCCTGGTTAAACATTAACTGATGCCCAGATGGACTATGTTGTGAATGAGAAAGAGTTGTTAGCTATGGTCTTTGGGTTTGAAAAGTTCAAACCTTACTTGATTGGTTTTCATGTCATTGTTTTCACTGATCATGCTGCAGTTAAGCACCTTCATTCAGAGAGGGACGCTAAGCCCAGGGTTGTGAGATGGATGATCATTCTATAGGAATTTGATTGTGAGATTAGAGATAGGAAAGACCCTTAAAACCTTGTTGTTAACGACCTGTCCAGGATAGTGTATGCTAGGGTGGTACTGAGGCCCTTATTTATGAGTGCTTCACTAGTAAGTAGTTATTTGAGGTTCAGGCTGACCCTTGGTATGCTGATATTGTGAACGATCTTGCTACTGGTATGATTCTTGAGGGTTAGAATAAGCATGTTAAGGATAGATTTTTGCACTTGGTTAAATTTACATTTGGGATGATCCTTACTTGTTCAAATACTATTCTAATAAGATTGTTAAGAGATGTGTCCTAGATTATGAGGTTACGACTATCTTGTCTTTTTGTCACGACTAACCATATGGCGAGCACTTTAGTGGGAAAACGACATTAGCCAAGGTTCTTTAGTATGGATTTTATTAGCATACTTTGTTCAAAGATGCCCATGAGTATTGTAGGAGATGCCCTAGATGTCAGTAGCTAGGTCACACCACTAGGAGGGATATGATGCCCTTCAACCCCATTATTATACTAGGAATCTTTGATGTGCTAGGTATAGATTTTATGGGACCGTTCCCAATTTCTTTTGAGAATGAGTATATTTTGATAGCTGTTGATTATGTATCTAAGCGGGTTGAGGTTATCTCCACCATGACTAATAGGGCTAAAGTGGTGCTGAAGTTTCTAAGGGAAAACATCTGTTTTAGGTACGGCATGCCTCGTACTATTATTAGTGATTAGGGTACACTTTTCAAACAACTGATCTTTTAATTAATTGATGAGACAGTATTCCATTATTCATATGCTAGCCACTCCTTATCATCCCCTACTCAATAGATAGGTTGAGGTTTTCAATAGGCAGATCAAGCAGATTTTAGAGGAAACTATCAACACGAACAGGAAAGCTTGGGCCAATGAGCTTATTGATGCTTTGTGGGCTTATAGAATGACTTACAAGACAACTTTGGGTATTTCACCCTATAGGATAGTTTGTGGGAAGCCTCGTCATTTTCCTATGGAGCTTGAGCATCAAGTTTGGTAGGCAATTAGCGCCATCAACTATGATCATACTGCAGCAGGAGAAGAGAGGAGACTAAAATTGAGTGAATTAGAGGAGATTCAAGCTTTGCTAGACTGTCTAAAAAGAGCGTGAAATTGGTTCAAGATAAGATGATTCTTGGGAAGGACTCTGCCCTAGGCATGAGAGTACTCATGCATGATTCGAAGCTACACAAATTCCCAAGTAAGCTTAGGTCCTGTTGGACCGGTCCCATTGTTGTTACTCACGTGTTTCCTTGTGGTACAATTGAGATACAGGAGCCTACTTCTAGAGCTAAACAAAAGGTTAATTGTAAAAGATTGAAGCAGTTCTTGGAGCCTCCTACAAAGGAGGATGTGGAGTAGATGATGCTTCATGAACCACTCAGTGATTTCTGATGGGTGCTGAGTTAGTTTGAGTACATTTAGTATTCGACACATTGTTATCGTTCTATCCCTTGTTGACTGTGTATATCAATTTTTAAAATTTTTGTCTTTTCCTTTATTTTGTGTCCTAGATGCTCTTTTTTTCCACAATGTGGACGTAGTGTGATCTTGGTGTGGGGGAGGGAAGCTATGATTCAAAATTTATTAATTTTTTTGAAAAATAAAAAAAATGTGCAAAATTTTCTTAAAACCAAAAAGATTTTCTATTTTTGTGTGATTTTAGGGAGTTGTACTATCTTGATTGACTATGACTCGTATGACCTATTATTGTTTGTATATAAGTATAGTGTGTATGATAGACCTTAGTTTAAAGTGTGTCACTCCATATCCAATTCTAACCCCGTCATTCCATTATAATGTGGAGTCTAATCCTTATTTATATATCACCATTGTCTTAGGGTTTTAGGCTTTCATGGTCTGAGTTTCCACTTCTCTTTCTAATGCATCCAAAAAGTTGGAAAAAAAGAAGAATAATAAAAAGCCAAAGAGTCGAGAATGATATTCCTTTGAGACTTGTGCTATTGGCTACTACCCTTTGAGACAATATTGCTATTAATAATTCAATAAAATAGTCAAGTGGGATTGAGTCAAACCTTGGTAAGCTTAACTTTTAGGGGCGAGGAATAGGTGTAAATAGGTGTATGAGTGTCATGCTTGGAGGCTAAGAGTCTTGATACATATATTGTGCTTGTGTATAATCTCCTATTTATACTGTAAGGGTGATTTGTTAATCAAGTGTGTATAGTTTTACCATTATACATCGTTTTGTGTAATTTTAAAAATTTAAAAAGGATCTTCTATTTTCATTTCTCTTTTTTTCTTTTTTCCCTTTCAAAGATTTTGTGGGTATATCTTCTGCAAACCCTCATGAGACCCTACTCCTCTACTAGGGGGAATCTTGGGCTTTAAAGGGTTTCTTGCATGCACCAAGTGCTACTACGATTCCCACGAAAGTGAGTTTAGGTGTCTTAGGTATACTTTATTTTATTTTTTTAGTCATCAAAAGTGCTAAATATTATAGCCCTTTTCAACAAGATTTTACTTATGTTTCAACATATTTTGTGCTTTAATAGAATTTGTATAAATTATGCACATAATAAGTGGACGAGTAAAATGCTAGAAAATTGTAGTTGAATAGATGATTTTTCATTAATTAGCATGTTAACCCAACTCTTGTGCAACCCCAACCCACTCCTCGTTTTGTCCCCACGCTAGAGGTGAACTACCCACTCTCGTTCAATACATAAAGTTAAGCTTTGTAGATCATACGATGAAGTCCCTTTTGAAATCAATGGAGAAATTAGAAATTGGAATTTGGGTGCAATTAGGAAATTGGGAAAATTAGTTGAAAAATTAGAAAACAATTGCAATTGGAAAAGTGGAATATTAGCTTGGGTATTAAGAATTCTAATGTAATTAGGAAAGTTTATGGGGGTTGTCACCCGTATTAATAGGGGTCCTTAGGGTGCTTGTAAATCATCAAATTTTGTTCCTTTCTCTTATAGCATTAGTTGTAGAGTTTGACAGATTATTGTGACTTCCAAAAATTTTTCAAGTTGAAGTTAGTTTCTCTAGTTTTAGAGTTTTAATTTTAATTCAAGTTCTCTACTTTTAGTTTTAATTCAAGTTTATTAGTTCCAATTTTAGTCTTCCCAAAAATTCTCTCATTGAAAGTTTCAATTTCTATTGCCCCTATGAGTCAGTGGTATTGAAATCTTGAGGTGATCTCTCATTCCAGGTTCAGATTTTCTACACCTATTTTTTTAATTTTAATTCTCAGTAGTCAAGGTAATTTCTTTCTTCCCTCGTATACTTTTTTATTTTAATTTGATGATTTAGGTTAGGTTTTTTTTGTGAGGTTACTTATTGGAAGTTAATTTTTATTAGTTTAGAGGTTTAACACTAGCAATTAAGTTTAACCCATACTCTTTGGATGACCCGTATAGTACGATAACTATGGCTTTACACTTGCAACTTACTTTTACAGTTCTTGATATACAACAATCGACAAAACTATTAAGATCCTAAGTGAGCACTTAGATAGGCTTAGAATGTCAAGTGACATGCATAATATTGTTTCTAAGACCGCTACAGGTCATAGAGCCAAGAGCACTTTCCACCAAGGCTTATATCCTCTATTTCTAGCTCCAAATGATGCTTGGGAAGATGTGAGTGTCAACTTTATTATGCTTGATTGAGGATTCAAAGGGGGCAGGATTCTATTATGGTTGTGGTCAACTAGTTCTCTAAGGTGGCTCACTTTGTTCTATGTCATAAGAGTGGTGATGCCTCTAATATTGCTAACCTTTACTTTGAGGAAGTTATCAAGTTTCATAGGATGCTAGCAAGTAAATTCTCTTATCGGGACACCAAATCTCTCCCTTACTTTTGGAGCTGCTTGTGGAAATTGTTGGGAGCCAAACTCTTTTTTAGTTGTACTTTCCATCCTCAAACCAATGGCAAATGAAGGTTACCAACTAACTTTATCCACCTAGTTTAGAGGTTTGGTGAGTAAAAGCCTTAAAGAATGGGATCTAAAACTCTAACATGCTAGATTTACCTACAATCGGGTGACTTGGTATAGCTGGACTTAAGGAAGGAGATATTCCCATCAAGAAGGAAAAAATAAACTAATGGCTGGTGGAGATGCCCATTTAAGGTGCTTGAAAGAGTTGAGGACAATGCTTACAAAAATTAGAAATATCAGGCGACATATGCGAGTGCTACATTTAATGTGGCTAACCTTGCTCCTTATGTGGAAGATGACTTTGAGGAAAAATTCTTCTTAAGAGGAGGAAGTTAATACATACCATACCTTGTCCCAACTCTAGGTTCGCCCTCACCCTCACCCTTACTAGGTTCGGTTTAATCCTCCAACATCATGATTGCTTCCAATGCACACTAGTCCTGAGTCTGCAATAGGTGTTCACCCACAAAATGAGGTCCAACTTGTGTTGGGAAGTCTAATGAATATAATCTAGTAATATGAAATGACATCCAATACTTTTCGATATTTCCATTCCCTAAAGTGGCAAAAACTTAGCTACCTCCTCAGTGCATGTGTTTATCCTACCAATTTGCTGAAATTAAGTGAACTTTAATTCTTAGCTAAGGGTACCGAATCGACACAAATTCTAGTTTATGCACTTCCCTAAGATGTATACTCGATCTCCATGTCTAAAAATATACATTGGATTCCAGTTAAGGAGAAATGGTCAAGATTAGTTAAACCATGCACACAAATCCAATTTTGGCGCAATTTGAGAAATTACTCAATTTGGGGGACTTACAGCTATAAATTTTGCATTTTCTCACATGTACAAATCTATCTTCATCAAGGAAGAGGCTTCAGATGGTGGCACCCTCATTAGATGATTACGATACTCTAGCAGCTTCTTAGAACATGGGAGAAATATCCTAAAATTTCTAGCTTATTGATTTTGTCATTTTCTTTAGAGTTTGGATTTATTCTCTAAAGATAATTTGTAGGACTCTTGTTGGTCCATTTGTCTCACTATTTAGCAACTAGCTTTCATCCTTTTGGGTATTTGTAAAATCATTCCCCACTATAATTCTCATATTTGCGTTATTGAGGAAATAAAAGGCAAACTACCATTTTCTCTCTATAAATCTCTTCAATGTTTATCTCTTGTTAGAGTGGTGATTAGGAGTCTTCTCTTTAATTATTTTCATTCGTGACTTTTCCCTTTTGAGATAAATTGGGTGAGAAGTTCTTATCATGTTTGGCTTCTCATTTTTGCCTCTAATCTTGCAATCATATTGATTGCTTGAAAATGAATCTAAGAGGGATTATCCTTCAATTTTGTTGTGTGGGGTGACCATGATCTTGGGATCTTGGGGAATCATCCTCACCAATGCCTTAAGAGCGTTTTGCATAGGGAAGTTATGGTGTCTAACACAACCTAGGCTAAGTACGTGTATTACATCGAGGTAGTAGCAAGGAAATGATACTTTCATCTTTATGATGAATTTTGCAAATTTATTTATGAATATTTGTTTTTTTGATGAGGTATTTGGATTATTTCATATTAAATATCAATTTTTTGATGAGCACATAAATTTTAGCTGGTATATTTACTAATTTTTGGTGAATTCATGCAAAGAACCAAGAAACAGAAGTTAGTGCAAGTTTTTAGTTGAGTGAGTGATCTTCTTGGAATGAGGTTTATTGATATATTGTAACTCCATCTATTGGGATCTTCTTTTAACATAAAGGATGCCATTTAAAGTGTCAAATATCATTGTTTAGTCATTTTTCCAAAAGATACGTCATTTCATTCCCATAAAATCAAGCAAATGACACCACAGGAGTTAATTAAAATCAAAGATAACATAAACTCTCATAATTGGAGAGAGAAAGTAGCGCTCACAATTTGAGAGAAAACTACAACTACAACTACAAACTAATACGACACAAATTTTCTCACATTGACATGGCCCCGGCCTTCACCACCAAATGGTGAAAAGGGAGTGTAGATCAATGAAGAAGTTGATGATGATGGAAGCAGTCATTTGCTAAAGAATAAAGAAGTTTAAAGTTATGTGTTTTCATCAATTTGTAAAATGTTTCGTATTCTTGATTATTTGTTTGAATATTTGTATAATAGCGGACACCAAATCATGTTTATTTATTTAATTAAGTCATATTATTAATTTTTTATATTTATATATCTCATTTAATCATCCTGGTTGGGAGAATTCATTTTGGGCCTCACTTTACAATTTGAGTTTCATTTACCATAACAATTTTGGATGAATCGATATTACGTCCTGGTAAATATGATTAGGAGATAAATTATTTTTCATAATGTCACAAAAATTTAATTTTTAACCATGCAAAAACTTGGGCCCAAATTCATTAAGTTTGGCCCAATTCATTTGGGTCCGATTTGCGGCCTGATTCATTTTGGGTTCAAAGTTTAAAAATTTTGGTGCGATTAAGTTAAGTTGATTACCATCATTATGCCCAATTATCATTAACAAAAAGTTACCTTATGGATGGATAAATATTAGCCAAGTAAGTGAGATAAATCCAACAAAATTACAAGCAAACCAAGCCACACATTGTCTTCTTTCTCTCCTCCTTTCTCTCCCCATGGGCTGCTACCGTTGTTGCTGAATTCTGTTGGCTGCCACCACCTTCTAGCACCATCCAAGGCTACTGTCGGCCAACCCCAACATCTTAGCACCATGACCCTCCACCCCCAATCCTCAAAACCACCAAACATCACCTCCATCTCCCTCTTTTTCAAGCTCAAAGTGAGTAACTCTATCACCTATCTTGTTGATTTTGGTATTAAGTCTTGTTTTTGTGGATTTAATTGTTGATCATGTTATTTTCATAAGAATAAGAACTATTTTGATGTTTTAATTTGTTGGTTATGCATAAAAGCATGCTAGGGTTGAGTTCACGCATAACCATGCAAGCTTGAGTATGAAATGATGGATTTGGATTTTGGTACTTGATTTTCATGATCTTTGGCATTAGTAATGGATATCATGACATTTATGTTGATTTTGGATGAGTTTAAATGCAAGAATAAGTTGGTCATAAGTTAGGGTTTTGGTGATCAAGCACGGGTTAATTTATTTCTAGCATCAAGTATATTATTTGTGTATAATTGGATAAAGAAATGAATTTTGGATGTGTTGTTTAACTTGTGAAATCACTTGAGGTGATTTTGTGTAAAGAGGTAGATTATGGAGATTTTCCCAATTGATTAAAAAAAGGTCATTTTGCTCATTTATGCAAATAAGTAAGCTTATGGATGCCTTTTGAGTGTTTTTGAAAAGAAAAGAATTGAAAATTTGATGTAGATGATTATGGAGTAAATTTAAGCAATATTGCTTTGTAACATGATGATAAGGAACAAGGATTTATTAAATGATTTTAAGGTGTGATTTTAAAGGGGAATTATGTGAAGAAAGGGGGAAAAAAATAATAGTAGGGTTGTGAACAGACCCAAAATAGGGGTCTGTTTGCAATCAAATTTGTACTGCTTAGCCCATCAAAAATTTCTGATTTCTGGTGGGTAGATAGATTCATGAGTTATCTTTCAAATTCTATTTGAATAACTTCATTCTAAGTTGTGTGGAAAAAGTTATTGCCGGTTTACTAAGACTGCACAGGACATACCCGAGTTGTGCAGAATTGTGTTTCAGGTCAATTTTAGGGCGCAAATTGTGGTAATTGGGTTTTGTATATGTATGAACATTTTGGAGGACTTCTTCAGCTTTTCATATTGGGGTTTTAGGTCTCCATCTGAAATCAAGGGTGAAAGATATGAATTTTCTCAGGGGGACCTTGAATCGGTAGCAACTTTGATGGTATTTAGAAGCTTATTTGGTTTGGAAAACTAAGTTGTATAGCATGTGCAACAAAATTGGAGAAGTGGGGAGATTGATAACTCAAGATCAGTGTTTGTTGCTATAAACCGGTGTGTTTAAAGTTATTCTGAACCTACCACCACTCCAATTGCCCTCAAACCTTTGTTATCCATCTCAGAAATATAAAAAAAAAAAACCTGTGTTCAATTATAACCATCAAAGTCTTTCTTTTATGATCTCAATTATTCTACCTTGATCAATTTTACTCTAAAATTATTTCACTTTCGTTAAATTACCCTAATCCACTTAGTTTTCAAATCATTTTGGTACAACTTATCTTCTATTAAATTATTTGAGTCATGGATGCCTTTTAGTGAATTTCTATTACAGTTATAAATTATGAAAGTCAGTGTTGTTTACTAATTACGTATACCTATAATTACATTTCTTGAACAAAATCGTGGCCTAGTTTATTGTTTCCCATTGTGCATAAGTATTATCAACTATGATTGCATTTTAAAGACTTCAAGTACGTTCATTGTCTGTATCTTTGGAAATTAGTACGTATTTATCAAAATTATAATGTTTTGATATATGCATCAATGAATTAGTTTAATAAGTGATTTGTCACATAATTAGTGACCCCATCAGTTATTAGTTACAAGACATTGCCCCTTAGTTACCCGCGTGGCTTCGGGCATGTCCCCCGATCGGCTTGGTGAGTGTACACCTATCCATAGATCGTAACAGTATCAAGGGTTTCACTATAATATAATCACTAGCAATTGCAGTTTACGTTCATTGCATTCACTGTTTAACTTAAAATGAATTGCAAAGCGAGCGCCCAACTAATTTATGCAGAGATCTTTTAACAATATAGGAATGCATGTACTGAGCTTCGGCTCACAATTCAAAATGTTTTTCATGTTTTGTTTCAGGAAAATGCTCTGTGATTCGCTCTTCTACTAGCAAACCAACTGAAGAAAATAAGTTGAGCAAGGGAATCTGGATGGATCAACAGTGACGTAGTGCATGCATATTTTGAAGTTGTGTTTTGAAATCTTCAGTGGATGGAAGTGTAGATTATATAGTGAATTGATTTACTAGGGTGTATAAACCTTATGTTGGTTAATAGTTGACTGTATATGGTTTGGTTATAGTGCTCTTGCTTCAAGCCTTGTCCTTTTTAGATAGCGGTAACGCCCTGATAATTGGGTTTATCAGTTGAAATTAAGGAAATCATAATAGTGATTGCAAGCAGTGACACATGCTTAATTAAGGGGCGTTATAGTTTTGGTATTAAAGCCAGATTGATTTTCTTTGATGGGATAAGGGGTATGGAGAGTAGAGATTGGAGGGTGAGAAGGTTGGTTAGTGAAGGTTATTAATATATCATTGGAGATTTATGGCATTAGAGATTTATGACAGTAGAAATGCCTGTTTATCTCTCCTATGATCTTCAGTTACGTTCATCCTTTTTAGGTGGATACATATACATTGAACATGATGTCAGGTACTTTTGTGGCCATTCACATCTCTTCACTATATGCTAGTATGCACTACAGGAAATCATTTCAATTATGACCAAAACTTATGAGCGTGCGCTTATCAGGTCGCAAAAAGTTATACCTTTAATGACGAGCCCTTATTTCGTCGTAGATGCACACATTAATTTGGACCAGCTTATATTCTCGTAACAGTTGTCCCAAACTCATCACGAATTACCAACGTTCTAGGTGAAAATAACAGCGCGACCCATTTCTCGGTTTTATTTTCGTATAAATGAAAAACTTGAAAAGGCTACCCCCTACCCCGAAACCTCTCATACCCAAAACCTCTCACAACCTCTCTGCCATGACTGAAACTCTTGTTTCGCTTCTTCTCTGCCATGGTCGCCCCAGCAATAGGCTACCATTGAGGGTTATATGCAGTTAAGAACAAGCTATACACGACCAGCGTGGTAATGCTTTTTGATTCCTTTGGTTTTGACACTTGAAGGAGACTAAAATTAGTGATGAACCTGCAATTTCAGGGTTTTCGTTGGTACCCACAAGGAAGGTTTCTTATTTGTTAACGCTAAAGGCTTTGGGTACATTGTCAGATTCCGTCCTCACTGCTATGTTGGTACTCTCTTCTTTCTCAATCTCTGTCTCTCTTTCTGTTCTTATCAGTGAGCTTTAACTGTGCATGCTCTGGTCTAGGTAAGAATGTTGAGTAATTGTGAAGCAAGTCTACTAATTTTAAGTAATTGTGAAGCAAGTCTACCAGTTTTGAGTAACTTTGAAGTAACTATTCAAATTAATGGGTTTTGGGGTAGAAAGATTGTGAAAACCTTCTAATTCCATGGTTTTATTATGATGCACTCTCCCATCTATGAATTTATTACTGTTAAATGAATTTTTGTTTGCATTATCTTGTAAAATTGTGAAATTGGGAGGACAGAGGAGGAACAAAGTGGAGGGGGGATTTTGAAATTGGGGAATTTTGGTTTGCATTATCTTGTTTGCATTATTCTGTTCTGGCTCTTTGCAGTCTGGTCTCAGTCACAGACAGATACTATCTAACTATTTGCCTTCATTTGAAGTCATGGTATGAGTATCCCATAGATAGCTTACCCATAATGCCATAAGTTGTTAATTTTTTGTTTATGTGACGAAGTCAAACAATTTGGAGATCTATACACAACCTAATGAGGTTAAATTTGTATAACACATAAGAAGGTCATATTTTAATTTGAGTGATTTTAGAACAATCCTTGCCATCTATGTTTCATATGGGGGCATAATGCAGCTTGATCGAGTACTGCATCCTCACTCTTGAGTCTTGCCCTTGTTCGGGTTTTGTTTTTCCAGTGGAGAACCGCCCAAGTCCTAATAAAGTGAGACTTGCACTGGGGGTGGTTGTTGTATCAGATAACTCAGAACTTTTTATGAAGTCATCCAACACAATACAACAAATTAAGGGCTCAGAAGATAAAACTGCAGTTAGGGTAAAAAATCTTGGTACTTTAGGAATCTCAGCAATTGAAGAAAGTGAAAGTGAAAGAGGTGAGTGAGATAAAACTTCAGTCTTTCCCTTGGTACTTTCGGAATCTCACTTTGATTACAAGGAGGCATTGCTTTCTGTTTTCTCCTGAAGAATGCCTTAGGCATAGAGAACCAAAAGTAAATAATTTTCATGAATTGATGGCAGCCCATAACGACTCGTGGTGTATGATAATGTAAACTCCAATCGTAAACACTAGTAAGGTGCCATAAAGAGATTGCTTTAGTAACACCAAACTACGATCGATGAGTAAGGATGACTTCTCATGCTTACAAACCATAGACCATAATATGCAGAATAGGACCAACATTGAAGTACACATTGCATATCGATCCACTATCAAAAACACTAGAAATGCCGAGCAAGGGCAAGACGGAATTTTTGTCTCAACAACTTATGCAATTCATGTTAAAGTTCTATTTTATAGGCGCAGTTATCTTATTTGCTTTTTTCCTTTCTTTTGTTTTGGGACACTTTGCAGAGTTTAGGAAAGCCTGAAGTTTGCAATTTTAAAGAGGTTTGTTGGAAAGGACTTCTTGTCCTGTGGATCTAGTAAACAAGTGATCTTCTTGATACCTTTATTATCTTCTCACTGTAGTGTTCTTTGTCTACTGATGTGTTCTGGTTGGCTATTCTGGCCTTTCTTTTTGGTCATGTGTTTTTAGCTAATACTAATAAGCATGCAGTTGTTGTGGCTTAAGGCCTTTAGTTTGGGTTTTGTTTTAGGGGGGGGGGGAGAGGGGGGAATCTTTTGTTTATTTATACTTGCACTTCTTTGTTTCCTTTTCTAATTTCGCTTCTACTTCTTTCCCCTATTACTATATTATTAAGCGCGTGAAACAATAGATTACAATCTACATTCGCATTTGATTTGTGGTTTTACTTATGTGCTATAATTTGGTTGATAGATAATGGCTCCTAGTAAGGGTTGGATGAAGTTTAGTAGAGATGATCGTCTCACGAGTGACTATGAAGTAGGAGTTGAGAAGTTCATTAAGTATGCTTTTAGAAGGACCGGTGATAGAGATACGATTAAATGTCCATGTGTCCGATGTTGCAATTCTTCCTTTGCAACTGAAAGTACTGTACGAGATCATCGTACAACATTTGGGATTATGCAAGGTTACACCTTCTGGTATCATCATGGGGAAAGGGTGGGTGAGGCTCAATCTGACATAGAGTCTAAGGGGGCAGAAGATGAGGATGATGAAGAATTTTTAGGACATATCGGGGAAAGTGAAGATGAGATATCGAAGTTGATAAGAGATTGTTTTCTAAACTCCCATTTTCTTCAACGGAGGCATGAAGAGATTTTGTCTTCAAGTCATGGTGAGCAGGAGCCAAACGAAGATGCAAAGAAATTTTTTAGGTTATTGAGGGAACTGGAGGAACCAATATATGAAGGCTCTAGGTGCTCAAACCTATCCACTGTTATGAAGTTATTGCACATAGAAACCCGTGGGAGATGGAGCAATAAATCCTTTAGTATGTTACTAAAATTCTTGAAAGAGGAGTTGCTTCCAGCAAAATCACAATTGCCTAATTCTTAGTATGCGGCAAAACGGATGATCAAAGATCTTGGATTATCTTATCGGAAGATTGATGCATGCATGAATGATTGTATGCTTTTTTTCAAGAATGATGAGAAGTTGGACAATTGTAAGGTGTGTGATGCACTAAGATGGAAGGTTGATAAAAAGACTAGAGAAATCATCAAGAAAGCAAATGGAAAGAGAGTTCCATTGGAAGTGCTTAGGTATTTTCCTCTAAAGCCAATACTTCAACGTCTATTTATGTCCTCGAAGATAGCTTCTGAGATGACTTGGCATAGTGATAAAAGGATGAAAGATGGAGTCATGAGACATCCCGCAGACTCAATAGCATGGAAGCATTTTGAAGAACTCCATGAACACTTTGCTTTAGATCCTAGCAATGTTAGGCTTGGCCTTATAAGCGATGGTTTTCAACCCTTTAATAATGCATCTTCTCCAAATAGCATTTGGCTAGTGATACTAGTTCTATATAATCTGCCTCCTAGGTTGTGTATGAAACAATCTAACTTCATACTTTCTATGTTAATTCCTGGGCCAAATGGCCCCGGTAATGCTATTGATGTTTATCTCCAACCATTGATACAAGAGTTGAAAGAACTCTGGGAGGTTGGTGTGGAGACTTATAATGCATCGAAGAACCAAAATTTCAATCTTTATGCTGCTTTAATTTGGACTATTAATGACTTCCCTACATATGGAATGTTATCAGGTCGGAGTACAAAGGTAAAGTTGGCTTGTCCATCTTGTCATAAAGAGACTCATTCATTTAGGTTGCGTAATTGTTGCACGTAGATTTATATACGCCATCGTCGTTTTCTTCCTACCAATCGTCCATGGAGAAGAAAGAAAGATATATTTGGAAAGACCTAAAAAGAACCTCCACCAAAGCCATTATCGGGGAATGATATCCTCCTTCAAGTCCAAGATCTTGAAAATGTTCCTTGGACTAAGGCCTCCTACAAGAAACAGAAGATATCTCATAAGCTTATGGGGGATAATTGGAACAAAAAGAGTATCTTTTTTGAGTTGCCTTATTGGAAGTCTTTGTTGTTACATTATAAACTAGACGTCATGCATGTTGAGAAAAATGTTTATGATATTGTCTTGGAGACTGTGATGAACATGAAGGGAAAGACAAAGGACACAGTTCGGTCACGATTAGATTTGCAAGCCATGCAAATTAGGCCGGAGCTGCATCCTATCCAAAATGGAAACACACTTGAGCTTCCATCAGCTTCTTATCCATTTTCTCGATAGCGAAAAGAAGCCTTCTGCAGATTTTTAAAAGAGCTAAAGGTTCCCAATGGGTTTTCTTCTAACATTTCTCATTGTGTGAATTTCAAGGAATGCAAAATTTCTAGTCTCAAGAGTCATGACTGTGATATCATTTTACAACACTTACTCCCAATTGTAATTCGTGGCCTCTTAGTGAAAGATGTTGCTGAACCACTTATTGAGTTGGCTATGTTTTTCAAAGTGTTGTGCTCGAAATCATTGAAAGTGGAAGATGTCGGGCAAATTAAGAAGCAAATTCCTTTGACTCTTTCCAAGTTGGAAATGTACCTTCCTCCATCTTGCTTTGATGTGATGTTGCACTTACCAATTCACTTAGTTGATAAGGCATTTATTGCTGGACCTTCTCAATTTTGATAGATGTATTATGGAGAAACCAAGCTACATACATATAAGTATTATATTTGAAACAAGGCTCAACCTGAAAGTTCAATAGCAGAGGGATATATTACTGAAGAGTGTATGACACTTTGCTCAAGGTACCTACATTCAGTTGAGACAACATTCAATCAAGTTGAGAGGAATTATGATGGGGGTACTAAAGAGAAAAAGTTATCTATTTTTTCTCATGGCAGAAGGCCTTTAGGAGCATCTAAAATGTGCAATCTCGATGCTCGTGCGAGGGAGAAAGCACATTTATATATTCTAAAAAATTGTGTGGAGGTTGCACCATTTTGGAGGTATGCTTGAAAACAATATGAAGTTTTTTGGCTCTATTTGAATGTGTTTTTCATGAACATTTCATAAATAGAATTGCTTTGAATATATGCTAGAGAGCATACATAGATGCTGATTGAAAATGGATTACAAATGACCACTGAATAGCAAGATAAGCATTTCCTCAAATGGTTTAAAGATAAGGTAAGCATGCTCTTTCATTATGTTATTATCTTTAAATATGCTAAAATCTGTTGTAGTGGGAGTGATTTGTTTTTAAAAAAATTCCTTGCAAATCATACATCTGTACAAAGAAGGGAGTTGCACAATAGGAGAGGAGTTGTTGCCATTATTGAGTGGGCCTAGTGAATATGTGACATCCTTTAGTGGTTACATTATTAATGGATATAGGTTTCATACCGAAGATCGAGAGAAGAATCTTCGCACTCAAAATAGTGGTGTATTCGTGGTCGGTAACATTAAGGAAGGATCGAATAATATAGATTATTTTGGGGTTTTGAGTGAGATTATCATATTAGAATATCTTGGAAGCAACTACATTGCTTTATTCCAATGTAAGTGGTGGGATGTGTATGATATTGTTCTAGGGATAGAAGTGGATAAATTCGGTGTTGCGAGTGTTAATAGCCAGAGGTATTTGAAGACTGAAGATCCATTTATTCTCGCAAGTCAGGCATCACAAGTATTCTATTGCAATGATTTTGCAAACAAAGGTTGGCTTGTTGCTACAAAAGTGCAACCTCGAGATGCCTATGATATACCGTTACCAATTGATGATGAAGATGCCAGCAACACGAATGAACTATAGCCAAATACGGAGGATGTTCAAGAAACATAACAAGAGATGGAGTCCTTCACTCCTTAGTTTCTTAAATATCACTCCAACGAGTTCAATGATGAAGTTAATTTGCAAAGAGATGATGCCGAGATAATAGTTGTTGATGTGCCTAAGTTAGTAAAGAAACGAAAGAGAGCAACAAAAACATGAGATTACATGTTAAGTCAAAAATCATGCATGATTTTTATAATTATTTCGAGTATA
>JACYFF010031957.1:21689090-21725447 GCA_017589665.1 Selenicereus undatus
ATATATATATATGCATATATATATATATATATATATATATATATATATATATATATATATATGTATGTATGTATATATGTATCGATTTCACATATCAGGTATTTTTAATTTCATTAAAAAATTTTATGTGTGTATATTTTTGTATGAATTGAAATATATATATACACATGTCATAAAGTAGTTTAACATAGGGGCCAAAAAAATATGACTTCAATTCTTAGGGGTGTGATTGAGTGTTCGTTGAAGAATTGATAACATTGGTGATGAGAAGGGAAACTCATCCCTAAAGAATAAAAAAAGGGATGGGTGCAGTCTCTCGTCGTGAAAGGTTACCAACAATTACGATGAGGTACATACCTCATCCCAAAAGATAGAAATTATGATGAATAAGCCGAACTGGCCGCAGATGCAACACAGTCATCAACGACCAGATCTTTTGAGATGAGTGGCGATGAGGCGCATTTCTCATCGCAAACACCTTCTACGATGAGTTCCAATACCTTTCATGACAAGATTTCTTGTCCTTAATGGTGTGTTTTTTTGTAGTGATGGTAGCCCACCTGTAGACCCCATTTCTGAGTTCTATAGTGTTATCGTCCATACACGTAGGTTGTTATGGATCTTATCTATAGTTGGCCCTTGGGTAGAGTTTAGGACCTGATATCATAACTTTGTGATGACCTGAGCCTTGGGGTGGGATGAACCTAGATTTTAGCTTCGCGAGGCTTGGGCTAACATTATCACCGAGCTGTTATTAAGGGAGGAGTTTGAGCCGAGAGGGAATAACATGGACATTCTGCAGTATATATTTTCATTACACTTTGTATCTCCCCCAACATCATCACCTGCATCGAGCACTCCTTAACTGCATGAAGACCCAAAGCCGTCGGGACCTAGAGAGGGATCCCTGTATCTTACGGATTAAATGAGGTTCACATTGTTCTAGATCTCCCTGATACACCATAGTTTAGCTCTGATGGTGACCTCAGGGAAGACTCCGAGAAGGACCCAGAATTAGAGGAGCATCAGCCTGATTGTGATGATGAGAATGCAGAGATTGGTGCTTCAGAAAATAGTTTTAACTTGGGCAGGGAGCCTTGGAATTAGTCTGACTTAGACTATGGTCCATCTAGGGATCATTAGATTGGTTTATATTATATGTTGACATCTCATGTAGATTAATTTTTGAGCCTATATGTATGTAGTATTACCCGTTGGATAGATGAATTTTGTGCAGATTATGGCATTGCATATAGTTAGACAGGTCTTTCTGATTGTGTTTTCTAGTCCTGCCTACTTCTGGGCATGTGTTGGACTTAGTCTGTTAGGGCTAAGTAGTGTTTTAGTTAAGAGGTAGGTATAAAGGTTGACTTTGGGTGCTCAGTTGGATGTGATATTCTTTGTGGAACCATGTATATGTATGTACGTGAGAATTATGGCAATGATATAATGAAGCTTTGTGTTATGTTTTAATCATGCTTGGGCCATGCTAGTTTTATATGCTGTGTATGTGTATCTTATGTGTTGGTTGTAGTTGATTGACTGAATTACTCAGTTGAATGGATCGTCAAAGTATCAGAATATGTGTAAAACAATGCAAAAACTCACATAGAAGAAAATTCAGATCATGGACAGGGGTCAGGTGACCAAGTTTTATATAATGTGCCAATAACCCTTAGTAGAATGCCCACAATTCCCCTTGAGTTGGTTAGTAATATGGGAACTCTAACTATTAACAGACCTTAGTATCTGAGCTTATGAAACGAATAGTCGTAGCACCATCCGAAATCCCTTATAAAGTCAATTAATTAGCATATAGGGTGGGCGATGCAACCCTAAAGTATATGATAGAAAGTATGACCTAGTGGAGCTAGAAGCATGGATGAGAGGAATAGAAAAGATTTTCACAACAGTGGAGGTTCCAGAGGATAAAAAAATGAACATTGGGATGTTTTACCTATCTGCTGAAGCTAATATTTGGTGGAACATTGTTAAGGATAGGCTCTTAAGGCCTGACCTCACTTGGAATAGATTTCTAGAAGAACTGAGAGCCAAATTCTACCCAGTTGTGGTCCAATGGCAGAAGGAGAAAGAATTTATGGAACTAAAGATAAGTGGTAATATGACTATGTGCAGTATGCTAGCAAATTTACAAAACTATCCAGGTTTGTTCAGGAGGTTGTGTCATCTGAAAGACTGAAGATGAGGAGATTTGAAGAGGGATTAGCTTTCTATATTTGCAACCAGCTAGCTGGTCAACCAATCCTTACCTATCAATAGTTATATGAGCGAGCAGCTGAAGTGGAATGAGTGAAGACTGGGTTGAGTGCATTGACCCCAATAATCGGAAGAGGAAGTGGGTTGAACAGGGATCTCTAAGCGAGAGTGTAAACTAGAAGAAACCTGCTTCTCCTCCCAAGAGTCATCCTGCTGGCTTAGTAGAGCCCGGTGGAAAATGTGGAAGACCTAACCACACCACTCCTGAGTGTCGAGTAGGAACAACCAAATGCCTGTGGTGCAGTAGCCAGAGCATCTCATTACTGCCTGCCCTGAAGACTAAAGGCTGTAGACAAGGGCTCCTACCTTCAAGGCCCGCAGCTGTAGGAAGGACTTATGTGTTGAGCAAGAAAGTAGCTGCCACCTTTGGTACAATAGTTACTAGAACTCTCTTTTCAATTTTAAAGTTATTTTGTGTATTGGTTGATTTAGTTGTGACTCATTCATTTACATCTACTTGATATGCCATGCAACTAAACCTTGAAAATAAGGAGACAAAAACCAATTATAGAATCAAGTTACAGAATGATTCTAGGGTTTAGTGTCCTATTTCTTATTAATTTGTTCCAATTACTATTGGTGGGATAGTACTCCCTAGAGTTTTAATTCAATTTGACTGATCAAACTTTGATATCATTCTAGAAATGCGTGGGTTGTGTACATATTGGGTCAAAATAGATTATGAGGACCTTAAGGCTATTTCAAGGGATGAACGAGGGAAAGAAATATGTTTTATGGGCAACAAGAGGAAATACCTTATCCTTTAAATTATGTTGTTAAAGCAAGTGAGCTCTTATGTCAAGGTTATCTTGGGTATTGTTGTTATGCTATTGACACTCAACCACGGGAAGAAGAAGCAGAAGATATTCCTATAGTTTGTGAATTTAGCGTTGTTTTCCTAAAGAGTTATTGGGACTGCCCTACAAAGAGAGTTGATTTTGAGATTGAATTAATCCCTGGTTCCCCACCTATCTTTAAAGCCCCATATCGTATAGTCCTAATTGAGCTTAGAAAATTAAAGATTCAGTTAGATAAGCTATTATAAAAGGGATTTTCCAGACCAAGTGTGTCACCATGGGGTGCCCCAATTCTATTTGTAAAGAAGAAGGATGGAATCTTAAGGTTATGTGTCGATTACATGGAGCTAAACGAAATTACCAACAAGAACAAATATCCATTGTCCTGAATAGATGGTTTATTTCATCGACTGTAAAGAGCAGAAGTATTTTCCAAGATTTATTTGAGATCAGGATCCCATCAACTTAGGATTTACCTGAAGACATTTCCAAACCGTACTTAGGACCCGGTTTGGTCACTATGAGTTCACCGTGATGCCTTTTGGCCTAACTAATGCCCCTACAGCCTTTGTATATCTTATGAATAGAGTTTTTAGATCCTATTTGGACAAGTTTATTGTGGTATTTATAGAGAGTATCTTGATTTACTCCAAAGATAGAGACGAACACATTACTCATTTGAGAATGGTTCTACGAACCTTAAGGGAGCATCAATTACATAGTGAATACAAGAAGCGTGAGTTCTGGCCAGAAGAAGTGGTATTTTTGGGACATGTGGTTTCAAATAAAAGGATTAAGGTTGATTGCAGAAGGTGAAAGCAGTTACCAAGTGCCCAAGACTCACCAATGTTACTGAAACTAGAAACCTTTTGGGTTTAGCTAGGTATTATTGAGTTTTGGGAACAAATTTTTCAAAGATAACATCTTCCCTGACCAATTTGTTAAAGAAAGCTACTGAGTTGTGGTTTTTGCACTAAAAATTTGAAAGCATTATTTGGATGAAGTACCTCGTGAGATCTATATTGATCATCAAAGCTTGAAGTACATTTTAACTCAGAAGAAGCTTAGTCTGAGATAAAGGTGTTGACTAGAATTGGTTAAAGATTATGACTTGTAGATCCAATATCACCCAGGAAAGGCAAATGTTGTGGTAGATGCCCTGACAAGAAAGATACTTCATACCCTTAACACTGTAGTCATTACTCAGTTGAACCTCTCGAGAAGGCTTGAGAACTTGAATGTTCAATCGGTGTCATATGGGCAAGGATCTAAAAATATCAATGGATCCAACTCTTTTGAGTTTAAGACTATAGCACTTCGCAACCTAGGACAACATTTGCATTTGCATGGAACTCCCAGCGGTCGATGTGGTGAAAATACTAGCAGAGAAATTTACATGAAACATCATGGTAAGATGACGTAGACATTGACAAACAAAATCATCTTTTGGGTCATGAAGATCTTCTTCAACATTCAATGAGGTGACAAACATCAGAAGACTCTTGAAAACAAATTATTGAAACTGACAGAAAAGCTATACTGATAAAAGAAGGAGATTCATGGAGTTTCAGGTAGATGATAAGGTTTTCCAAAAAGTTTCACCAACTAAGGGTATAAGAAGGTTAAACTGTGAGCTAAATTGAGGCCAAGATCTATTGGACCATAAAAGTTTATTGAAAGATTGAATCCCATAGCTTGTCAACTAGATCTACTTATATAGCGTAAACATGTGTACAACATGCTCCTTACCTCACAACACAGGCAGTACATTTCATATCCTGACCGTGCTCTCTTAACCAAACCCATTGCAGTCAATGACAGTCTAATGTTTGAACACCAAGTCCAGATACTAGATCATAGGATTAAAAAGCTACACATCAAGTAGATATCTTTAGTCAAAGTACATTGGGTAAATCATACCTCCTCAGAAGTCACTTGGGACAACCGAGGACGAGATGCAAGCCAAGCACACATCTATTTGAGATGAATTTGCATGTTTTGTCAAAGCTCATAAGTTTCGAGGACAAAACTCTTTAAGATGGGAAGGCTATAATAGTCCGACCCTAATTCATGTTTATTTATTTAATTAAGACATCTTATTAATTTTTCACATTTATTTATCTCATTTAATCATTCTAATTGGGAGAATTCAAGTTAGACCCCACTTTGCAATTCGTGTTTCATTTACCATAATAATTTTTGGTGAATCGACATTAGGCCCTAGTAAATATGATTATGTGATAAATTATTTTTCATAATGTCACAAAAAATTAATTTTTTATGATGCAAAATTTGAGCCCAAATTCATTAAGTTTGCCTAATTCATTGTGCCTAATTATCATGAGCAAAAAGTTGATTACTATCATTATGCCTAATTATCATGAGGAAAAAGTTACCTTATGGATGGATAAATATCAGCCAAGTATGTGAGATAAATCTTAAAAAAATTACAAGCAAACCAAGCCACACATTCTCTTCCTCCTCTCCTCCTTTCTCTCCCCATGGGCTACTGCTGCTGTTGCTGAATTCTGGTGGCTGCTGCCACCTCCTGCCACCAGCCAGGGTTGCTGTTGGCTAGACCAACACCCTAGGACCACCAACCGCCACCCCCAATCCTCAAAACCACCAAAACATCACCTCCATCTCCCTCTTTTTCAAGCTCAAAGTGAGTAACTTTATCAACTATCTTGTTGTTTTTGGTTTTGATTCTTCTTTTTATGGATTTTAATTGTTGATCATGTTATTTTGATAAGAATAAGAACTATTTTGATGCTTTAATTTGTTGGTTGTGCTTAAAAGCATACTAGGGTTGAGTTTTTGCATAAGTATGCAAACTTGAGTTTGAAATGATGGATTTGGATTTTGGTACTTGATTTTTATGATATTTGGCATTAGTAATGGATATCATGATACTTATGTTGTGTTTGGATGAGTTTAAATGCAAGAATAAGTTGGTCATAAGTTAGAGTTTTGGTGATCAAGCATGGGTTGATTTATTTCTAGCATCAAGTACATTATTTGTGTATAATTGGATAAAGAAATCAATCTTGGATGTGCTGTTTAACTTGGGAGATCACTTGAGGTGATTTCATATAAAGGGATGAATTATGAAAATTTCCCCAATTGATTATAAAAGGTCATTTTGCTCTTTTATGCAAATAAGTAAGCTTATGGATGTCTTTTGAGTGTTTTTGAAAAGACAAGAATTGAAAGTTTGATGTAGATGATTATGGAGTTAATTTGAGTAATATGGCTTTGTAACATGATGATAAGGAACAACGCTTTGTTAAATGATTTTAAAGAGTGATTTTGGAGGGGAATTATGTGAAAAAAAGAAGAAAAACAAGAACAATAGGGCTTTGAACAGACCTGAAATAGGGGTCTCTTTTCAATTAAGCTGGTATTGTTTGGCCTGTTGTAAAATTCTATTTTTGATGGGTAGATAGATCCATGAGTTATCTTTCAATTTCCTTTTGAATCACTTCATTCTAAGTTGTGTGGAAAAAGTTATGGCTGTTTTGGTAAGACTACGTAGGCCATACCCAAGCTATAAACAGTTGTGTTTTAGCTCAATTTAGGGCCCGTGTTGTGGTAATTAGGCTTTGTACTATGAATGAAAGTTTTGAGGGACTTCTTAATATTTCCATATTGAGGTTTTAGGTGTCCATTTGAGATCAAGGATGAAAGTTGTGAATTTTCTAAGGGGGATCTTGAATCGGTAACAACTTTTATGGAACTTAGAAGCTTATTTGGTTTGGAAAACTAAGTTGTATGGCATGTGATACGAAATTGGAAAAATGGAGAGATTGATAACTCAAGATCAGTGTTTGTTTGTTCAAACCAGTGTGTTTAAAGTTATTCTGAACCAACCATCACTCCAATTGCCCTCAAACCTTTGTTATCCATCTCAAAAATATCAAAAAGAACCCGTGATCAATTATAGCCATCAAAGTCTTTCTTTCATGATCTCAATTATTCTACCTTGATCAGTTTTACTCTAATGTTATTTCACTTTGAGTTAAATTACCCTAATTCGTTTAGTTTTCAAATCATTTTGGTATAAATTATCTTCTATTGAATTATTTGAGTTATGGATGCCTTTTAATGAATTTCTATTACAATTACAAATGATGAAAGTTAGCGTATACTAATTACATATACCTATAATTACATTTCTTAAACAGAATCGATGCCTAATCTATCGTTTCCCATTATGCATAAGTATTATCAAGTGAGATTGTATTTTAAAGACTTCAAATACGTACATTGCCTGTATCTTTGAAAATTAGTACGTATTTACCAAAATTATAATGTTTTGGCAAGTACATCATTGAATCAGTCTAATTAATGATTTGTCACAAAATTAGTGACCCCATTAGTTACTAGTTATAGGGCATTGCCCTTCAGTTATTCGCGCGGCTGCAAGTCTACATTTATCTGTAGATCGTAACAGTATGAAGGGGCTCACTATCAGATAATAGCTAGTAGTTGCAGTTTACATTTATCTCATTCACTATTTTAACTTAAAATGAATTGCAAAGCGGGCATCCAATCAATTTATGCAGAGTTCTTTTAACAATACAGGAATGCATGTACTGAGCTTCGGCTCACAGTTCAAAATGGTTTTCATGTTTTGTTTTAGGCAAATGCTTAGTGATTCGCCCTCCTGCTAGCAAACCAGCTGAATAAACTATATTGGGCAAGAGAATCTAGATGGATCAATAGTGACATAGTGCATGTATAGTTTGAAGCTGTGTTTTGAAATCTTTAGTAGATGGAAGTATAGACTATACGCTGAATTGATTTACTATGGTGTATAAACCTTATTTTGGTTAATAGTTGACTGTATATGGTTTGATCGTGTATGAATGTGTGTGGCTGAAGCTATGCCAAGCTATGTTAATTCTAGTACTCTTACTTTAAGCCTTGTCCTTTTTGGATAGCCACTACAAAACAATCGGCATTTAGAAACCGAAAAAATCGGTTTCAAAATCTAGAAAATTGGTTTCAAAGCGCTTTTGAAACCGATATGGGGTTCATTTTCAAAATTTTGAAACTAAATTCTGATTCCAAAAAATTTACCGGTTTCAAAATCTTGAAACCAAATTTGGCCATTCAGTTTGAAAATATTGAAACCGAATTTGGCTATTCAGTTTCAGAATACTGAAACTGAAGTTGGCCATTCAGTTTCAGAATACTGAAACCGAATTTTCCATTCAGTTTCAGAATACTTAAATTAAATTTGCCCATTGAGTTGATATTTGGTTGTGTTGTACTGAGGATTGCAATCAAATTAAAGCTTTAATTTTGGCTTGAACAGCTGCTTGCATTTCAATATTTTCAGTTTGCCTATTCAGTTTGTTTGTGTTGTACTGAGAATTTGCCCACTCAGTTTCAATATTTTCCTTTGGTCATTACCATCTAGGCATACAGCAATTAAGCTAAGCACCTGCTTACATTTCATACCACAATGAGAGCATTATATATGCTCAAACATTTACAACTAAAGCATAAATGATCACAGTATAGCTTCTATGGCAAAGAAATTGTCCAAAAGGTAGAGCTACTATAGAGTGATGTTTACAAACCCCAAAATCTAGCTAGCTTTAACCAACACCTGTTTGGTATATATGTGCATTTCCAAAACCCCAAAAGCATGATTGATGTGCAACTGTAACAAATAGTATGTGCTGTGTAATATGCACACAAAAGTGAAGAACTCATGGATGAGTACATCAAATTGATGACTCTTGCAATTGTGACGTGAGCTTCATTTGGGCTTGCATGGCTAGTAGCATTTGTCTTTGCTCCTCCATCATCTTTTGTTACTTCTCTAGTTGGTGGCAATGCTCCTCCATCATTCGTTGTTGGTTCTCCACAGACTGACGATGTTGTTATAGTTCATTTTTCACGGAGTTCAACTTGGCCTTTGTCGAATCTAGCTCATTTTGGAGCTGCGAGACAATAAAAAGGGTGTATGAAGGTTTTATAGAATAGGTCCTAGCAGTAGGCCTCTTGTAGAAATATTCTACAGCATTGCCTAATGCATAAACGGTGCCCTTTTCAGTCCATCCCCCATCTGCCTCAAGGAAAAGGCCATCATCTTCCTTGGACATGGGCACTAGTTTTGCAGCCTTGAGTGATTGATACTTGTCCTGAAATTACGAATGCAGAAATTTTGTAAATAAATTAACTTGCTCCGTCTTTTGTATACCAAATATTCAATAGTAATGAATTTCATTCAAATGCACCAGTTACTAAGCACCTAGGGTCTAGACCACAAATTGTATTGCAATTACTTCACTAGACATCAAAAAATAGGGTCAAGACCACAAATTATGTGCAGAGATGGTCATACAAACAATGAAGGAAGAACTGGTCAAAAAAATAGTGCTCAGGGATGAGGGGAGGTTGTTGTTGTCCCCTTTGTCCACTAAGTCCTATGCCATTTCCCTTAATAATCAACTACAAAAGAAAAAATATACTCATGGAAAGAGTCAAATCCACCAGAACAACGACGAAAGGACTAGTCATACAAACAGGCAAGTTCAATTTTTAAAGCAAGATAAATATAGCATATATTCATTGAGTAGCAAATTGTCATATGATCAATTGCCTAGAGTACAATAGTGAACGTAACAAGCATTTTACAGTTTTTTCTAGAACAAACAAAATGGAAAATTAACTTCCAATTCCAGTGAAGTATTAGCGCAAAACTGAGCTCTAAGAAGAATAGGCTCCTTATAGTGTTCATAAATCAAATAAGGCTTTCGTTTGTCAGTCAAGACACCATAGATTTGTACAGTAGTAATCATCTGATCAATAAAATTTGACAAACAAGTGAAATTACTCACCTTTATCACACATATTCTCATATTTTGCACGCATTCAAGAATGTTTTCACATGTGCAACCAACTAACACAAGCAATAGCGAGGAAAACGACAAACACACCTAAACCAAAAAAGTGAAATGCATCCTAAAATGCACATAATTTGTTTAAATAAATTTATAAATAAAAATAGTTATAAAATTTTGTTTAGGATGAAGCCTTCTCACCTCAGAGTTATGAAAGGAGAGTGAAAGGACATTACTGTAGGAAAAAACAAATTTAAAAAAGTAATTCTTGAACAACCATGTATGAAACACTTCCTTCAAAACTAGCATAGGCAAAAGTCTAACATTGATTCAAACTAGTTGTGAGATCATCGAAAAGGCTAACATTGATTCAATTAAAATGCATAATGTCTTTTAACAACAGAAATTTCTAAGATTAGTAATTTTGTGCAAAACTATACAAGAGTGACTTGTCGACTGACATCTCTTTGCTCATGGAAGCAATTTTGAAGTTGACACCTGATTCTAGAAGTGATCCAACTAAGAGCTTTCATTGCATGGCATTCAAGCAAATTTGGATAGTGTTATGCCTTAATGCTTAAGGGGTGCTCTTATGAAATCCTGCAACCCACAAAAATTTGGTCCTTTAACTCAGAAGAGAGCCTGCCTAAGGAATGAAAGCTCTTGTTTATGTTAGTCACTCAAAGCACTGAAATATGTGAAAATCCTTGTAGATCTATTGTATTAGAGGGACAGTCATTGGAAGGAAAGGTCATATGCAAAAGTAGGAGTTCCCTACTTTAAGCTCCAACTGGAATAAAAATTGAAGTTGAATTCTGTTTAAGTTCAACAAGGCACCTTAATATATATTCCACTGCAAAAACAAACAAATTAGGCAACACGCTGGGATATGACGTGTAACAAAGAAGAAGGTACCAAACTGATGGGATGTAGGTTACAACTCAAGCCACAATGATACTGGGGAGTCTAGCTTAGGCAGAATGTACTTTAGAAAGATCCACTTTGGGGACTCTATCTTAGATAGAATCCACAACAAAATTAAAACTCACTACCACAAAACAACCAAAAAGTTAAATGAAACAAAATATATGACATGGTTAGCTAACAAATAAACTCGCTACCTCAAAACAACCACAAAGTAAAATAACCTGAGCTAAGAGCAAGCCCATTATATTTCACACACATTCACACAGAGAGAGGGGAAGAAGGATGTGCAAATGATCTAATACCCTTCCAAATGTTTGCACCCAAATTTTGCGTGTGCAAAATCCTCCAACACAAACCCCTTAAAACGAACTCATTATATTTCACATAGAGAACTCAGCATCAAAATCAGATCGCACATCAAATAGCAACATTTTTAAGAAACTAAAAATGTACCAGAAACTTATGCAAATCAGGCAATTAAAAATAGGGTGGAACACCTGAAGAAAGAATCGAAATTTGTTCCTTTCTTTATCCTATTTTCATCATAAATTGATTCATATATTAATTAAGGATCCTTACATACTAATGGCTTTACTATTTCAGTAGCAGAAACTGATCCCAAAATATGGCGACTCCTAGATTTTGGACCAGGAGTTTTGTTTAGCATTGATTGCCTTGATCTCTTAAGAAAACCTCTAGAACTCTTCTTATGTTGAAGCAAATGCCCCTAAATGTCAGCAGACAACCAATGTGTGGGATCTTTTGGTTTCTTCTCAGTCACCTTACAAACCAAGTCTTTTAAGCGATTCTAACCTTTTTGGTAAAATTTTTCCTTAACGAGAGATGCATGCTCAAGAGCCCATTGGTGTCGGTCCTGCCAACAAAATCAAATGAGTAGAACTATTAATGTATTGAACCAACATAAGTACCTAATAAATGTACACAGTTACGCACCCTAAATACATTCCACCAAAAGCTTTTCACATGGCCTGGGGTCTCCCTCTAACATGTATAAGGAGCTCTGTAGTAGCTTTTGATACCTTTGGTGACTTGACGGGATACCTCTTAATTATCAAACCTATTAAAATAACGTAAACTTAAATAATGTAAAGTAACAAATGTTATTAACGAATGCAATAGATACCAAACAAAAACAAAAAAGAGAAATGAAACGTTTAGATAAACCAATTTAAAACCACTTAGTTTCTTTTGCTGCTAGAAAAAGGATGCTTGTGTGGTTAAAAAAACACAAGCAAACAAATGCTAATAAACCACTTCAAAACCACTTCGTCAAAGTAAACCACTTAAAAAGCAATACAGCGTAATTCCTGAATATAAGAAGAAATTTTTGATTATACTAACCAAAGACCATCAGGAGAAAGAATCTGTAGAGCACCTAAGTTACCTGTTCCATCAGAAGGGCTACGAGATAAGACAACCATTTCTGTTGTGGACTGATTCTCAGTAGAATTCATCAAAGCATTATGGTTGCAACCACCCTCAACATCTGTAGCACTTGTACCTCGTTGTCTATCTAGACCAAACATTAAAGTAGATTCCAATTGTGAGTCAGATGCCATCTGGAAAACTATTAGCGCACAAGAAGTTATATAATGAAAAATATTATAATAAATACTAGTGAACCTGCCATTGAAATATATATAGTTGTTTTGACAAATATCCAATTTTACATATAATATAACAAAGGGAAACATACGAGCAGCAAAACTAATTAAATCATCAGTTAGTCATAATCTTCTACAAAATAAACACATCATCAAAAGCTAGTTTGTTTTGTCATTCATCTAACTCATCATCTGCATTGTCATCTTCATCTTCATCTTCATATTGATATTGATCTTCATCTTCCTCAACATCCTCCACTTCGTCTTCTGTTTTATCTTTATTTGGATCACAATCGCCTTCTTCTGGATCAACCTCAACCTCAACCCCATCACCATCTACCTCTTCAATAAATCCTTCATACTCCCATCCCTCTTCTTCCAAGTCTACTTCTAATAGAGTTGGTGGATTGTCATTCACATCCTATTGAAAATCAATGTCTTCTACACAGGCATCAATGGCTGATCTTGGCTTAACTTTAAACACAGCCCACCATGCTTTTTGTCATTTTTCGTACTTAGATAAGGTGTGAAGTGTACTTGCTGAACTTGGCTAGCTAACACAAATGGATCATACTTAGGATTTTTTTTGTATGATTGATCTCAATAAGTTTGTACTGTTCACAAACGTTCACACCTTTACCTGAGTCAAACCAATCACATTTAAACAATACAATTTTGTAACATCCCTTTGTCTAGACATAAGTGACCTTAATGACTTCTTATAGGATGCCATAGTATTCAACTCCATCAACACTTGTAACACACACTCCATAATTTCTGGTGGACTTGTCCTTTCCATCCATGTAAGTATGAAAATTGAAGTTATTAATGTAGTAGTTCCTCTATGTGCAGACTTCTTTCTTAGGACCCATTGCAAGAGCCTTAACTATATCATTAGTGATGTTGGAGCTCAATACCTATGAATATGAGTCATTTGTTACATAAATTGTCAACTATGATATTTAATTTAAATTATGATATCTATTTCTACAAATGACTTGCATAGTGTTCGAACCAATCGGGAAATCAATCCGTAAAATTATTCCAGACATCTTCAAGGCGAATATTTGGATGCGGTCTCAACATGTCTTGCTTAAAAATAATATTAAATTAAACAAAACTTGATATGACTTTAGAAAATTATCTACTAATGATAATTCATATAACGCTAAGCAATATTAAGAACAGAAATCATACCGTTCATATTCTCTTAACAACTCACAGTTGGATAAGGCATATTGATGGGCAACATCATAATCTCGATCATCCAATTACTTAGACCCTCCCTTGGATGTTACATATCCAACATTTTCAGAAAATATAGAAGGCAAATTAGGATTAATGTCTTCATCCACACCAATCCTAACATTTCGACCCAAATCTCTAGCCTTCGTGTCAACATTGATTCCAAAATAATGATCAAGGAAATTTGATACTTCCTCTATGAGATATGCATTGCAAATAGAGGGTTCCACTCGAGCTTTATTGCCCACTTTTTTTTTCAAGTAATGAAGGAACCTAGATTACCATTAGCATAATTAAAATTTAACATACAAATAATGTCGAAACCAATGACATCATTGCATTTGACTTACCTTTCAGATGACTACATCTATGTATATTGAACTGGTCCACTGACTCTAGCTTGGTAAGGCAAGCGGACTAGACGGTGCTCCATAATATTGAAGAAAGTGGGAGGGAAGAACTTCTCCAATTTACAAAGAATTTCAAGGATATTTTTCTCTAAACGAACCATGTCATCAATATGAAATTGTACAGAGCTTAAATCCTAAAAAAATTGGCTAAGCTCTGTTAGTGCCTTCCATATATTTGTTGGAAGCAACTCCCTCAATGTAATTGGCTACAATCTCCCCATAAAAATGTGATAATCATGGCTTTTCATCCCATGTAGTTTATTACCCTGTATATCTACGCACCTACTCAGATTAGATGCATAGCCATCTGGGAACTTCAAGCTCTGTGTCCATTCACACAAGGCTTTCTTTTGTTCCTTGTTAAGGACAAATGGGGCCGTTGGCATTATCACTCTTTCCCCTCCAACCACCTTAGTTGTTTGCACATGTAACTTTATACGCTTGCAATGCTCAACTAAATCTCTCCTTGCATTGACATCATCTTTTGTTTTGCCCTTCACATCCATAATTGTGTGAAGTAGTTGTTCACACACATTCTTTTCTATATGCATGACGTCTAAATTGTGTCGAAACAATAATTGTCTCCAATAAGGAAGTTCCCAAAATATGCTCTGTTTCGTCCAATTGTGAGAAATTCCATACATGCTGCTCTTTCTAGAATGATCAGTAGTTTTGGGTATTTTTGAGACACAATCCCACACTTGATGTCCATTCAGCCTTGGTGGAGGTTCGGAGTGTTCAACTCTGTTCTTATAAAAGGCACTTTTATTCTTTTAAACAAATGTTCATCCGGCAAAAATTGACGATGACAATCAAACCACAACTGTTTTTTGCCATGCTTTAACCTAAATGACATCGTGTGATCCATACACTAAGGACATGACAATCTGCCAGGAGTCATCCATCCAGATAACATGCCATAAGCCGGGAAGTCACTTATAGTCCAAATTATAGCTGCCTCCATTATAAAGTTTTGCTTCCTATACGTATCATATGTTCATACACCAACGAACCACAACTGCTTTAACTCCTCAATAAGAGGTCGCGGGTAGATGTCAAAGTTCCCTTTAGGAGATTTTGGTTTAGGAATAAGTACACTCAAGAACATGTATTGCCTCTTCATGCACAACCAAGGTGGCAAATTGTATGGTATAAGAATGACTAGCCATCAAGAAGAGGTTTGCCCAAATTGACCAAATGGTGAGAAACCATCTGTACACAATTCGAGTCGAACATTGCGAGGCTCAGCGGTAAACTCTGAAAAAGTAGTGTCAAAACGTTTCCATGCCTCTCCATCACACAGATGTGCAAGAGTGCCATTAACACGATGGTTTTCCAAATGCCACCTCATTTCCCCTGTTACATCCTTCGTAAGATAAAGTCTTTGTAATCTTGGAGTGAGGGGGAAATATATCATCTCCTTCTTCACAGTAAGCTTACCTTTTAATGTCTTGTTACGATACTGTTGTGCATGAGATATTTCGCATTTGTCCAAATGTGCATCATCCTTCCAGAATATCATACACCCTTTAGGGCACACATCTATTCTTTCATGCGGCATTTCCAAACCTGCAAGTATCTTTTTGGTAGCATAAAATGTCTCAGTCATCCTATTATCGTCAGGACAAATATCCTTAAGTAACGAGGCAAAACCATCAATTGCCCTATGTGGAATGTTATATTCACATTTAAGATTTATTAGCCTTGCAGCCACCGATAAAATGGATGATTGACACCCATCATACAATGGCTTCTCAGCTGCTTGTATCATGTCAAAGAAAGCTTTCATTACAGGATTTGGATCTTCTTCAACATTGCTCGAGCTCTCTTCCACCCAATTTGAAGACATGGGACCAAATGCATCCATAACCATATCCCTTGTAGAGTTATCTTCAGTCCTACTTGAAGTACACATCCCACTTTCAACTCCTAACCCCATGTTTAGTTCACCATGATAAGTCCATTAGTAATAATTAGGACGAAACCCATTCTTATAAATGTGTAATTTCACAGTATCCTCATCTAAACATGGCACATTCCAACACTTATCACAGGGACACTTTAGCTTTTCATATTTCTTAAAATGCTCTTCCTCACTGGCAACCTTAATAAATTCATCTACTTTTTCCACAAACTCCTCACTGAGATAATTATCATTCAATCTCTTATACACCCAACCTTGATTAGTCCCCATTACTGCATACCAAAAACAACAATGGTTTTTCTAAGAATTGCATATTTTACACTGAAGTATTTTACAAAGTCAATACAAACCCAATATCTACTTCCTAAATAAGTATCTAATATGGTATTTTAAAGAAACATAATCAACTATTATACGTATAATTATTATACAAGTACTTCCAAGAGACATGAATATAATTCAGTAACTAAATACTAATAAAATTTGAAAAACATATTACATGCACATACATCATAGCATGGTATGACCTAATCCCCTTTCACAAAGGTTGTGATCCTAAACCCATTCAGGATTCCTATGATATTTAATTGTTTAGGCTACATCATTGTATATTTAGGGCAAAATTTCAACAGCATTTCCCCATTGTTCTCCAAGTATGAGTTTTGATGATGAGTCATAGGAATAATTATCATCTTCAAAACCATGCCCAAAGAACACTAAGGAAATATTAATGAGCATTTGCTCTAAATATCCAATGATTTTGTAGCCAAATAATCAAATATCACAGGTTCCCAAACTATCCAACTTGGATAATTCAAGAATTTACATGTATCATAACTTCCTGTCAACAATCTATGTATAGATATCACTTGCAGCATCTTCTAATCAAACCAGTGATATGAAAATGGTACATGCAATATCATAAACTAAATTGTTAAGGTGAGCTCTTTATATACAAATTCTTGAACGGGTATTCTAAGTTTAATGAGAGAATTACTTGCATAGGAAGAACATCATATACACTTAATTCATACTTATGATTCACACATTCACAAATAAAAGCAAATAATCATAATCACTACACCAAAATAACATTATGAAGACAATATTTTCAAGATAACATTATCATATACCAAATTGTGTATCATGTTCTCACCATAAAAAAAAGTCACTTTTACAAGAGATTGTGCTTCGCCACCACCAAACCCAAGCCGGCCTTGGATGCTTAATCTTAGAATTGATGAGGTGTTTGTTGGTTTCATCCTTCTGCTTAGCTTCTGTTGAGTCAAATATTTAATACATTTTGATTATAAATTATCAATTATACTTTGTAATGCAAAGTTAAAAATTTTCCTTATTAAATGTAACTTTTGTTGTGTATAATTTGTAACACTTTTATACATGTAACATATTTAGAATTAGAGTCAGAGTTCATACCTAGTTTTAACAATATTTATATTACTGTTGATGCCTCTTTTTCCATGTTTCTAGCTCTATTTCGATGCATGTTCATTAATAGCTTTAGGTCTTTGAGCTATAACTACATAATCATAGATACTGAAACTCAAAAGATAAATTGAAATAAAGATTCTAATGCTCATTCTCTACTAACTTCCTTCTTGGTTTTCTTTTTACTAGGTAAGCGACAAGAATTAAACTTTTCTTTATCCCGTCAAGTTCTTGTTTAAGCTTAGCTCTTGGACTATGAGATTCCAGTTTCTTAACTCTCCAATGTATAAACATATAAAATTCTGCAATTGAAGAAGCAAACTGACCAACAGACCAATCTATATGACTCTACCTAGTATCTGAAGAAATCAAGCAGGAGATTACTCATTTGTATTTTCATTTCTTTTCTCTAATGCTTGCCATAACATGCCTCTATATATCTCTCATTCATATTCAAAGGGGGAAATAAAAAAGCCCTTCTAAAACATCATATTCAAAGAAAAAGAAAGTTACCTTTTTTTAAGGTCTTGCAGGCATCACCTACACAGAAGAATTAAAAACCAATGAAAGAACTAATCATGCTATCAATTTTTAGTGGTCCTTACATTTCATCTCAACATCATCATCATCATCTCCTATGAGAAAACTATTCAAAATACATGTGGCTTTATGAAAGTAGTGCACTACTATTGCTTTTCTTCATACTTCAAAGGATAAAAACATTTAAAAGAAAAACAAATATATAAAGAAATAATAAAGGAGATCATCAAATGCTCATAAGATTCCTTCGACCTATGCCACTACAGAAAATTACCTCAATCATCAAAGACACTCCACTGGAAGGCAGTTCGCACATCAAGGTTAGCTCCCATCTAAAACATAAAACGCCGTCTTCATCACTAACAGTGTTTCATATAGGGCAGTCATGTTGACTAATACATATGACTGATGAAAACAATCTAGTGAGAGACAAAATTTTCTAAAATCTAAACATACGTTTTATGTAAATCATTTGCCTATTTATAACTTATAAATAATACAAGCATGTTAAAAAATGAAGAACCTCTGGTTTCTAATATAAGGGCATGGGCAGTGTATGCTACTGCATTCAAAATCTAGAATCCAGCATATAGTCTATCTACTATTCAAGGATAATGATATGCAAGTCTAACAAACTCACCTCCCTTACGAACACCCTGAGATCCGGATCAGCCCCTCCACAATCTACAACAGATCACTCTAACTACAATTATTAGAAAGCGAAAGAACAGAGGTTGTTGTTACCAGTCTAACAATTGACACATAGTCAAGTATACATATACTTGTGTAAATAAGTTGCCAGTATTATCATCAGGTTAAACAATAAATAAATAAATAAAACATCTCCATGCACTTTTTACCCACAAACAGTATAGTGCAAAGCTCTAGACAATGCATCTGGAAGGACCAAGGTGAGGAACTACCTAAAAGTGGCATATTATTAAGGTTTATACAGCATTTGTACAAATGAAACTGAATTGTTTACCCAAAAAATTTCAGATGAAGTCTAACCTGCAACAGAAAGATTCGCCAATCCTGTAACAAGCAAGAACATCAAACAAACATTAGTGATATCAAAATAGGGATACCTCGGTTTGGATAGTCATGCTTGTTTTACATTTATCAGATTTATTGTCCTTCAAAATGGTACTCATTGCTGCCTAATTCATATTCGAATGCTATGATGCATAAAGCCCAAACACCAATCACGAAAAACAGGAAATAAATCTCAAAATAGAAAGAAACAGCTAAACTGGATTCAACTGAAAAAGTATCTCAAAGTCATGTACAGAGAAACATAGGAGGATGAACCTGATGTTTTCAACCAAAAAAACAATCTTGATAATTTGCATATGATGGGCAAGAAAGACATTGATGCATTATCACAACAATAGCTCTTGTATCCAGGAGAAAGCTAAAACTGCAAACATGAGCTTAAAAGACAACACCACAACCAAACATGACCTCACCTGTGGCTAGGGTGCAGCCGTGTAGGGAGGTCAAGATATAGCGGCCATGTGATGAGATTAAGAGATAGTTAGCAATTAAAACAAAAAAAATTTCAAGGAAATATTATATGTACGAAGATATTGAATAGCTACCAAAATTATTGTGGTGCACTAGTGAAATCTACATAATACTTTTCAACCTAATCACCATATTCGTAAACTTTTACACCAAAATGCAAGGATGACTTCGTGGTCAGAGGCGCAGAGCAGTCACCACATGAACAACTTACAAAATAAAGGCATCCTCTCACATTAGATTTGTTCCTTGAGAAACCATAGATTATATTCTCCACACTTCAATGTAGATTTGTTCCTTGATAATTTTCATACAATGAAAAGAGGAAAAGAGAAAGTGAGTAAGATACCTCCACAAACGTTTTAGATTCTTCACCTACAGGGCGAGAAGCAGCTTTAACTCACCAAATCACTGGATGGCTAAGACAGACCAGATAGGAAACCATAAGAACTCTAAACAGGAGACAAGATTTGAGGCAAAACAACATCACGCATTCTTTTCAGAAAATCAGATTCCATAACACCTACACAAAGCAATTTTATTAATGAAGAAATCGATTGAAGAGAACTAATCACAACAGAAATTCTCTTCATGAAATCTCAGAACCAACAACAGCGGGAGCAATGGAAGAGCGTCCCTAAAATCCAAACACAGAGCAACGAATAAACAACGGAGGAATGCAAAACCAACAACGTAATTATGCTAACCAATTTAAGAAAATAAGCTAGTAACAATGGCGAGTTTGAACAAAAATAGCCATTTTGAACAAAATTTAAAAACACAAAAAAAAAAAAGAACCACAAATCAACAAGAAACGAACCATATAAATACAGAAAATCACTTCAAAAACTAGGAGTCACTGGAAAATCACGAATAGACTGCGATAGATTGGGCGTCTATTTGTGAAGCCACAAGGTGGTCACGATAATCATCAAACAGAAAACACAGAGAGTATATGTCTTAACCACAAGTTGACAACCGATTTCAAAACTGAGAAAAATCTGAAGAAAGAGTGTTTAAACCAGAAATCAGTGAGAAAAAGAAACCCAAAACACAAATGATCTCAACAACAAGACCATTAACAACGATAATATTCCAGCAAAATGAACCGATTTCAACAGTTTGCTCGCAACAACAGTTTCAAGAAAATGAGGAATGCTGAGAAACAGAGATAGAGAGAAAGAGAGAGAAAGAGAGAAAGAGATAGAGTAGTAGAGACCCCAAAATTACTGAACATTGAAAATCCATGAAATCTCAAAAGAATAAACTATTTTGCAAACAATTATCTTCATCCTCAAAAATTAGCCGAAAATTTCTCCAATTTTGTTTCTAATTCAACATAAATCTTCACCCATCGGCCATGTAATTGATCGCAAACAACAATGAAAATGAAATCAAGAACAATTCGAACAGGAGAAGATTGATTTACCCCAATTTGGATAGGGAACCCGGAAGCTTCAAATCTCAGACAACAAAAAAGTGAAGAGAGAAGCTGAGAATATCATGATGGTCGTCACTTAAATCTCATACAAGGAGAATGCAACGAGAGAGATGCAATTTAGGGCTCCATTTTCAGTAAGAATAGAGTGAGAGATTTTAGCGGGAGTGAACGCAAAAATGGAGGGAGCCAAAATTAGGGTTCCATTTTCAGTTTTCACTCCCAAAAGTTTTTTCAAATATTTTAATTTTTGGATAGAAACTACATCTAGAAACCCCCAAAATTGTGTTGTAATTTTGAAACTGAATGGCATATCGGTTTCGAATTTTGAAACCAAAACTATAGTTCAGTTTCAAAATTAGAAACCAAATTAAGTTCTGCATCAAATTTAGGAACTGAAATAATCGATTTCTAAATTTGGTTTCTGAACGCGTTTTTGGATACCCCATTCATTACAGTTTTCGAAATCAGTTATTGTAAGCGGGTTGTTTTGCAGTGGGCGGTAGCGCCCTGATCATTGGGTTTATCAGTTGAAATGAAGGAAATCAGAATAGTGATTGCAAGCAATGACACATGCTTAATTAAGGGGCATTACAGTTTGTCACATGAATGAATACCTAAGTATATTCATTAGTATTTTTAAGAAAAGTTAGAGAAATATCTATTTAAGTTATAACATTCATCACACTTGTACATAAGTCTTGAGTTTAAGTCTTAATATGCATGATAGCATACAATATGAAGGTTTTCAGTCTAAAGGTTTAGGATTTTGAAGGTTAAATGAGTCACATTATGAATTTCAAGGCCTAGACAAACTCATGTATGTTTCTATACCTAGGGGATGGATGCTCGATGCACATATTCTGAAGGGCCCAGGTAGCCTAGTTGTAAATATTATGATATCACTCGGCCTAATCTTGGAGAATTTTTTAAGACCATAGCCCTAACACGAAATGAAGCTAGCAACTTGTGATTTAGTGTGAGCCAGACCTACTCTAATGACATTGACTAAAAACTGTAATATGATGTAAGTGTTTCATCTAAATAGCCATACAATTTCCTGCTAGATCCTCATCTAATGTAACACTAGAATTACTTGGACTTAACCTAAAAGCAAGGGCATAATTAGGCTCTAGAGGCCTATAAGCCAACCATACTCCCTCTTAGACCAAACTCTCTTAAACTCCCTCCTAGACCAAACTCTCTTAAATAATGCAAAAAAGAACACAATGCAGAGCATGCCTGACCTTTAGATCATGAATTGGTCGAGTTCTAGTCACCCAGCTTCAACTTTACTTAGATGTTAGGTTGCACTCTATTCTCCTATATTAGGCTCCTAGACTTAACTTAATGATGACCACATGAACCATAAGGGATGTAAAGTAATTAGTACAATGGTATTTAGGTTATGGTAGAATTAAATTAGTGTAGTTGAGTACAGAATCATCACAAATTCAAGTAATTATATGAGGTCCAACCTAATCAAGGTTCTACATTACAAGGAGTTTAGGTCAGGGTAGGTAGTCTTCTCACAATCTAATTCTTCGTCATCCGTGGATGCATGGTATGACTAGCATAATTGGTGGCATTTTTGATTGCCTGATGGATGTAGGAATTTGAGTCACAAGTTGGAAGAATTATTGTACGTATAGTTAAAAGTCGAATACACCCATTTAAAAGCAATTATTTGCCCTAGGGGTAAAGTGTGGTTTCAACACAAGGATATTTTAGTTCCCTTTGGGCGACCTCTATATGCAACATGCCTAATGCAAGGGCAACTTTAAGAATTTAATTTGATTTTCAAATCTCACCCTCCGAGTAAGTCCCCTAGTGAAGTCACCACTATAAGAACCACAATCCCCGAGCCAAGTGTGGTCCCCCATGAATGGTTAGACTCACTACTAGATGTGCTTGCTAACATTTCTCTTGTTCTCAATCATCTAAGTAATTAGAGTTGCTAGCAAGTTTTATTGTAAAAAAGTAGTAAAACACAATTTTAAATTTATAAAAATATCATTGTCCTAACCAGGCCCTAAACCAAAGAGGCAATCGTAGGGACATAGACCTTTTTAGTTAAGGTTTTCAAAAGGTCCCTAAATAATCCCAATCATGGGGACCATCTGACTCTACTAGCTAGAAACAAAAGATCCATATTTGGGGGTAAGAGTATGACATCAAGATAAAATGTATTCTAATGTTGTTGTCATTACTAATGGCCTTTACTAATAAATCGAAAAATAACATTGCAGTAAAATACAACCATGTTTCAAAATAGTAATTACAATAGAAAGAGTTATGTTGTTTGAGTAGAAGAAAGTAGTAAGACAAATGTTACAACAAGTGGTGTTCTTGATTAATTAATCAAAACTATGTGTCCAGAAGATTGAAAAATTAAAACTATAATAAATAAAATCAAACAAAGAAGCAAGAAGAAAGGGGTAGGTTGATAAATTGCACCCCCAGGTTACTCACTTGGGTGACTCGAGGTATATCGAGATTGAGAACTTCAAACCTTGATTTGTGCCATAGAGAGCTTTGGGGATGATCTTATCAGGGTTTGGTTAAGTTTTCTCAACCTTTTAGTCCTCTCTCAGGGTTTTTCTCTGAGGTTTTTTTTCATATGTTAGAAGAGTATATAAGAGGTTGTACTTATTAGCATAGGATGGGATTTCTAGAGTTTTAGGGTATTGACCACCATTTCTAGACATAGGAAAGTCCATTCAATGGTTTCTAGAAGTCGGGTCAAAAGAATGAGAACTCGGATGTGCTCTTTAAGGCAGAAACTTGGTCAGGTTTTAGGCTAACTTGCGAACTTGTTTTTTTAGTTTTGACTTATTTTTATTATAAATTTCTCATTTGCCCTTCGATTTGTGTGTTATTCTTATTTTAAAGATGATTGAGTCTAGTTTGTAGTGACAATAATTTTATACCATTTAGATCAGTGTGGAAGAGCATATAAGCAAACATCATAGCAGACCAGTGTCATTTTCAGCACTTGTCTAGGGTAATCAACTTATATTTTTTCCATTGCCTATTGGATTTTGTCACATACTATATCATTTCAAAACTCATGAAAGGAATAATAACATTGTTTGAGTTGAATAATTTTAGGCATCTTTGGGTTTGCATGTTTGGCCAATTTATGGCTCTGGGGTGCCTACTATTTCATGGAAACAATTTCTAGGGACCAGTATTTTCAAAATATATTACAAAGTACCTACTATTTTAAGTAAACTTATTATTATGGGCCAATATTTTTACGAAATAGTTACTGTGTGCAGTTTTCTTTGCAACTTAGTCCTTAAATTTTCTGAATTTGCAACTTTTCCCAAAATGAGCTTTTACTAGGGTTGTCAAAAGCTTACCCGTCACGATTACCAATCCGAACCGAACACGAAATTAAGCGGGTTTAGGTAAAGATTTTCAACCCGTTTAATTAAATGGGTCAACACAATTGACCCGTTTAATTAAATTGGTTAGGTTCAGGAAAAAATTTTCGACACAAAAAAATACCTATTTAACCCGTTTAAATAAACGGGTTAAACAGGTCAACTCATTTACCCTGTTTACTGTAACCTATTTAACCCGTTTAACCCCTTTTTGGGTATATAATCATGTGTAATTTTTTTGAATATTTTTGGGGGGCCATTGAAATTTTAGTTTTCACAATTTTTGACTCGGGGCGGGGAGTTCAAATTTTTTCAATTTTGCAATTGCATTTTCAGGCCACCAATATGCCAGCTACTAAGCCCATAAGCCCACCACATCAAAACTCAAAACCCTAGGTATAAAAGGCTTCATAGCCTTCAGCCCTTCACTGAGTTCGTTCGACATTTCCATTCCAGACTTTCCAGTTACTTCCAACACCACTCCTCCTCAAACCACGGAGCTTCTCCACTCTCATCTCCTCTATACTAATCTCATCTCCTCTCTACTGATCTGACATCATCTCTTCTCCACTGGCTACTGATCTCCTGGCTACTGATCTCCTCAAATCCCGGTGGATGTCGCTACCATCGCCACTCGCAACTCAGAAGCCAATCCTCTCTCTTTGTGTCTATGGTAAGTCTTTTCCTCTCTCTCTCTCTCTCTCTCTCTCTCTCTCTCTCTCTCTCTTTCTGTCTTTCTCTTCCCCTTTATGGTATGTCAAGATTATTTTTAAAGATCTATCACATGTATGAGTCACCTCTTGCCACTCAGATTCTCATGGTGAAATCCTTGATATCATCACGCCATTCAACTTACAAGGACAATCACCTATGAAAACTCAGAGAGAGAGAGAGAGGTCTCCAATTGCAGCTTGGAGTAAGATTTGGAGCAAGTTTTTGTTGCTATGTTTTCTGTTTTCTGGGCTGCTCTTAATGTTGTGTTTCACTGTCGACCCTTACAAAATTTATTCTGGCAATCGATTATTGTTCCTAAATTTAAAATCTTTTTTTTGTTCTGGGTTCTGGGAATCGATTCTTGTTCCCCTGAAATCTTTACTAAAAGTACAGTATTTGTTTCGTTTACATTCTTATTTGTGGGGTTTAAAATCCACTTTGTTAGGTTCGCTGTAAAATTTATTGTGCATCAATTACTGGATGGAGGGAAGAACTCTACAATTAATTTAGTAGTTGAAGAAGAATGAGGATACACATTGCTAGATGATGTGATTTTTAATCAAAGACCACAAATCAGAAAGCCACTGATGCAGCCAAACCCAATAGAAATCAGCTCCAGACACAGCAATTAGAAAGAGTGACAAACCCTAACCTCTTAAGATTTTTAATCCACAAATTCCTAGATGATGTGATTAACGTGTATGCATTAAAAAAGAAAATAGATAATCTACATATATCCCTACAAAATTAGATCAAGACATGTGTCACTCCCTAAACATCCATAGTTATTATTGTAATATGATCTTCCTTATAATCCAATTTGCTGATTGTTGATTGTGTATTTTGTTGATGGTTGATGTTTGCATGCCAATTGCAACAATTTTTTTTAAAATACAAACGGAATGGCATCACATTATGAAGGTTCTTTATGCTTTTCACAGTTCTCTAAAGCCATATATAGTGGAAGCTGTTATTTATCTTAGAGATTGGTTGTTTGGTAAAGGTGGTGACTTCTCTTTTCCGTTGTTTTTGGTTGTATGTGGTTTCAACTTAATTTAACTAATATGATTTTATATGCTTTGTATTTTATTTAAATTAGCATTCATGCCACCTCAAGTCAATTTAGACGAGCTTTGTGGAGATTTGATGAATATGAACTTGAACGATAATTGAGATTGTGAAGATCAATCAAAGAGTGCGTTTAGAAGTGGATTTGGTCAAAACTCAGCTTTGGTTAACTAGCTTTTTATGCTTTATTGCTTTGGACTTATTAATTTGGTGATGTAATACCATCTGAACAAAGGCAGCCTATGACAGGCTTGTTGGTTTGTAGTCATTTAATTTGGCTACACTAGGCTTACAGCTTGCTGGTTTGTAATAGCTTCTAGTGAAGCAGATGTGCTCATGTGCATTCAATGTCCTTCATGGACCATGGTTGTTGATTTGTTGGCTAAGACTAGGTTGGTTTGTTGAGTAGTTGGTATATCAAGAATTCATGTATTGTTCCAAAGTGTCCAGCTGCAGTCCCAGACTTAAACACATGTCCATTTGATGTTTGAAACTTAAGTGGGTTAAGCGGGTTAAACAAGTCTATGGATACTTTATTCTAACCCGTTTAACTTAAATGGGTTACTGGGTCAGAATCAGGTTGACCCGTTTTAAAGTTAAACAATTTCAGGTTGGATTTTTCAACTAATTTATTAAATAGGTCAGGTTCAGGTCAGAGGATTTTCAACCCGTTTAATTTGAACCCGAACACGAACCTGATTCGATCTAATATATTTGATAGCCCTAGGTTTTACGTGCAAATACTTAGTTTTTTGGTATTTTTTAATAAAACTAAGTAAAATAATTAACGTTTAATTAGAGAGTTTCGATCGTTACCTGAACGTAGTCAGCGCTGGACTCCAGCGTTCCTCTAACATCCGGTATACAGAGATTGCTAATCTCAACTCAACCTTCCTTAGATCAAGCACAGCATAGATCCGTTTTATTTCCTATCTTGGACCGTAGTCACTAATCAAGTTTTACATCTTTTTAAAGGACAGTGAGACTTTAATCAACAAATTATAATATTTAAAACATAAGGTTCAACTCGATAACATTCCCTACTGGGGAAACTTCTTTTATTGAAAGCTTGATAGTGGAAATATTACAATGGAAAGCTTGAAGAGGGACTTTAAGTTAGGATCATTAGAGATGCTTGCTCGTAGAGAAATGGAGAAATCCTACTTCTCTTTTGCTCAAGAAAGCTCAAATGACCGTGTCCATTCTTAGCACTTAGCCTCTCTATTTATAGAGAGGATGGGGGTACCTAGGATGCCCTAGCGGCTATAGTACATACTAATTTTTCACATGACTACAGTACACACTAATGGCTACAGTACACTACTTCATTTTACAAATCAGACACTTATCAAGATATTATAATGATGGCGCAACCACTTTTCAGAGCTTTTAATGATGATAAGACTAGTCATCATTATTGACATTTTACATGTCTTCATCTCCAATTATATCTTCGAGACCATCATTATCTGGATATTCATCAAAATCTTCATCAAGTTGCTTAAGATGCTCTGGATCCCATTTTTCAAATAATTCAAGTAGATATTTCTTTCCTTTTGTTGATAAGATTTTTCATGTCCAACGTCAAAAAGATAATCAAAAATATCTTCTGATAATGCTCCATCTACCTTCATGTATTCTTAAAACTCATTCTCATAGGCGAAGGTTGTATTTTCACAATGTATTAACATTTTTTCCTCTTCAATTAATGCCCAACTTTGATGATAAATGTTGAAAAATCCAATGGCTCTTGCTAAAGCAGGATCAATAACTAGATGTGTTGGTAGTTCAGAAACTCATTTTTGCCGTTGATCATTAAGATTGTCGTAATCAACAATCTGAATAAGATAATGGGCTGGTTTGGGTTTTTCATTTTTATATTCAATTAATGCACTATACACTTCCAAATTTAGGCATCTGCAAATTGGGACTTTTGTTGGACCATCAGGAGATGTGAGAATCCAATTGATCCTTCTGAACATGCATTGTTGAAATTTTATCAGTTTTGAGAAAAATGGAAACTTTGGATCTCGGATTTCTATGAAGTAAAGTATCATCCCGTATTCCCAGACCTTAAAGATAGGGTCATTTGGAGATAATGAATTTGGGAGGAAACTAACACCACCAACTCAATATCTATCAGAAAAATAGATCGTTGTACCTCAAGACTCCCACATATCATAGGAATAATGATGATAAAAGTCGATACAGACTGCATACCAATGATTGAACTATTTTTCTTGAACAGGAGAACTTATTTTCTTTTTTTCTTTTTGACATCATAAGGACACTGAAGGTAAATAATTTGTAACTCTAGAAGAGAAAATCTTTGGGTTATTAGGTAGGCAGTAGAAAGTAGACCAAAATGTCATCTATATTTTGTATGGAATTCCATGTTATCAATAAGGACTTTACTAGAAAGCGTAACCCGTTCTAGTAGGAATGGTATTTCATTAAGGATTTCCTTATTTTCTGGCAGGAGGTCGGCTTTGATGATCACCATTGGCGAGTTCTCGAGGTAGACTATCTACCAGAGAGTTCTTCGATCCCTGTATATGTTCAATAGAGAACGAAAACGAGTTAACCCATAATTGCCACCGCCGGAGTTGCCCTTACGCTTGCATATTTGATAAATTCCTTTTCACCGAACCAAATATTCCTTTACAATCAGTTCAAATAAAAAAAGGTTTTGGGGCTAAAAAGATTAAGAATTTTTCAATTCCCCTTATGACTGTAAGGATTTCTTTTTTTATTGCAGGATAGTTGTATTATGCCTTATTAAAACTTTCATTGTAATATTTGTAGAGTTTTTCTCTTTCTTTGATTTTGAGTACCTCACCCAGTGCTCATTGCTGGCATCTGTTTCAAGAACTAAATCATCTCCTTCATTAGACAAATTAAGAACATGAAGATTTTTGCACATCTTTTTGAAGTTTTGAACAATCTTTGTATTATTAATGGTCCATGTCCAACTTACTTCTTTCTTGAATTTTTACTACAATGACTTTCTTAATTTAGCTAAGTCTTTAATGAAATCTGAAGCATAGGTAAGACATCCAAGAAACCTTTTTAGTTGCTTCCTATCTTTGATTTTTTCAAGAAAATTTTCTATTTTTTTCAGAATACGCTTTTGTAGGATGATTTGTCCAGCTTTTATCTCTAAGCCTAAAAACTCAATTTCCTATTCAGCATAAATGCATTTGTTTTTACCAAGTATGATGCCATGATCAATGCATCTCTGGGTGACTGCTAAGATATCATCTTTGTGCTGTTCTATGCTTTTAGAAAGGAAAAGGATATCATCGATGTAAAGTAAACAATAATGATTGAGGTCTTTAACAGTATTATCCATTCTCCTTTGGAATATTTGAGGTGTTTAAGACCAAATGGCATTACTATCCACTCATAATGTCCTTGTGGGGCACTAAATGCAGTTAAAGAAATACTTTCCTAATCCTTTTTTATCCGCCAATAACCGCTTTTGCAATCCGTTTTCGAGAACAAAGAGGCTCCTTGAATACTGTTGAAAAGAATTGTTTTATTAGGAATGTAATAGCCATCAAAGATAGCATTATCTTCAAGCTTTTTGTAGTTGATTACCATTCTAACTTTTCCTCTTTTTTCTTCAGCTTGATTTCTTACCATGAAAGCAGGACTGGTGTGAGGACTCTTGCTATTTCTGTTTAATCCTTTATCCAAGAGTTCTATAATTGTTTATCAAATTCTTGGATATCTTGGTGTGTAACACCATTTTTTTGACTCAAATAATAGTGTTGGGATTTAATAAAGTAATATTTGCAAAGGCATTATCTTTATCCCAAAACTTTAGTCGATCATTAGAGCAGAGTTCTTTACATAATTTTTCTTGTTGTTCAATAATCTTTTCTTTAATAGATAATTCGAGTAATGAGATTGTTAGTGGTACTTCATGTTGTGTTGGCATTACCTTCTCACCATGCTGGCTGCGTGTGAATTCAATCTTCTGATGTGTATGAGCCTTACTTAATTTTTCAAAAGGAACAGAGTGACCATTTATTGTAAATATTATTGGGTTTATGGTCTGTGTGCATGGGGAATATAATCTCTTAAAATTATTTTCAATAATCATATTATGAGAAGGTTGATCAGTAGCCCATAAAATTGGTATAATGCATTGAACTTCTCCTAATTCTATGGTTAACCCTTTTATGGCTTTATTGTGACTCATAATACTATTATCAACTATCCTCACTTGTAAAGGATTTTTAGCTCTTTTTCACATAAACTCAGGAAACAATGATCTTTTTCCAAAGCATACAGAACAACCATTATCTATGTAAGCACATAGTTCATATTTATTATATCCCTCTAAACATACCTTTATTGGGATATAGATGCTATTTGGATTTGTATTGGTAGCTTCATAGCATATTTTCATAGTCATGTTTTTGACTAATTCATCTTCATAGATTGGTTCACTAATAATTCTAGTTTTGTACCCAATGACCTTTCTTTCTAGGCTCATAATTCAATCTACACTGGGTCTTCCAACTTTAAAACTCATTCTACTCATTTCACTGGCCAGGCTAATTATATCATCTTCTTTAAGCTCTTCTTTAGCTGATGAGGATCCTTCTCCCCAATCTGATCTTGTATTTATGCTTCTTAATAATTCAGGTTTTATGATGATTTTACCCTCCTCATCAATTTTTATTATATTTTTCTTATTGATCTTTGTAGGGTTGGTAAAGCTAGATATTCATGAGCGATCGATTTTTATCTCCTGGGGATTGGATTTAATCCTCTGGATCTTTTGCATAGGGTAGGGCTTTCAAATTTTTCTGCTTCTATCATAGTTACCTTAGTCTTTGGATCTATTGTATTATATAATTTACAGATAATTTTTCAAAATATCCTTAAACAATATCCTTCTCTTTTCATGTCCATTCCTACTGTTTTTTCTTAAGAGATAAGAAGTTTTTAGCAAATTCATCTTTTAAACTCACATAATATCCCAGTTGTTAATTGAATCCTACTGATCCATTAGATAAATTGGTCTATATTCCTGTGATAATTTGATTATTAAATTTGGTATGCCTAGTGTCACAGAGTAAAGCATAAAGATCAATATCTTTGATATGGCATTGTAATGGAGTGATTTAAACTTGGACACTTCCGACATGGATATACCTATACTTTTTATCGTTATTATGCTTAAGGATATTTTTTCAATTAATGAGATTAATTTCCCCAGCGTCATACTCACAATCCTTAATCTCTAGATCTCCTTCCATCATTTCACGTATGTATTTGCTTTTTCATTGAAAGATGGATTTTGTATAGATCATGTCTTTTTGGATTATGGGAAGAACTCAATCTCTTTTGACTTCCTCGTGATCATTGTCTACAGTAAACGCTTCTTCTTGAAGATCGCCAAGGCTAACCGAGCTACTTTTCATTATATGACTTGTTTCTTCATAATCACTTTCTTAATATTCATTGTTCAATATAATTTCAACAATTCCTTTGTTGTTACTTAGGGCTAGGTCTAATGCCTCTTCTTCACTAAACTCAACATAATCTAAGCTTCTTTAGGTTTCAATAAGCTTGTTATTCTTCCTATTTTTTCATTCATTAGCATAATGTCCTACTTCTCCGCATGCCCAGCATTTGAAGTTATTTTTCCCTGCTAAATAGTAAGCTGCTTTCCTAAAAAATGTTCGTTTTTTTAGGACTCGGTTTGTTATAATGTTTTCTTTTATATTTATCTCTCCTTTGCTTATTAAAGCTCTTTTTCTTATAAAATTTTCTTTTTTGTCTTCTCTCAGGTTCTTTTCCCCACTGGTGCTGCGAATCCCAGCAAGTTAGGAATTGCTTCTTAATTTTTTTTTGCTTTTGGAGATCAAGACATTGATCATTGACCCATTTTCTTAGATAAGAGATTCTAGAGCCAAGGGTATCAATGACATTTGCTCATTCCAGATATGCAATGTATTTTCATTAATTATGAAATTTATAGGACATGGTAATTTGTCATAAAACATACCAAGATTGGCTTCATTGTGCCCAATTTTGTAATAATATTGACTAAATTCAGCAATATAATTTTTCAGATATCTCATATCCGATAAATCTATGTTATTAATCTTTCCTTGCCCTTTTCTTGCTTTTTCTTCGGAATCAAGTTTAGCTCCGATGAACTCGGTTTCAAATTCTTTACATAAATTTTTAAACATTGCAACTAGTGTCTCCATCATTCTTAATTAAGGTATTTTTACCTTCTTCAGTTAGTGAATCACACCAATCAGCTACAATGCCAAAAAAGTTATATTCGATGTAATTCAGGAAATTGGCAGCAGTTCGTGTTGTATTTAAGTTTAAGATACTATTTATGCTTCTTTTTCAATGCTCAAATATTTCTTCTCTATTACGGGCTCCATCAACGTTTCAGATATATCCTATTTTACTAATTGGAATAAGGTCAATTTCTTCGAAAGTTGTTCTCTTTGGGACAAACTCAAATGAAAAATTGGTTGTACGTCCTGCTGGAACATATCTAGGTCTTAAGAAATGAGTATTTCTCCTAGAAGGTTTACCAAATTCTTCAGGCGTGGGAACTACATTGTTAACGAGATTGGTCTCTGTTTTATATAAGTCAATCTCTTCTCTAATTTTGTTAATCTCATCCGTAGCAGCCATTTTACCATATTTTTTATCTAATTTTATTTTAATTTCTTCTAATGGTAATGCATTAAGATCATCAAGTTTAATAAGGTTCATTTGCTGATATATTTCTTCTTCTAATTGGAGATTATTAGTCTCTTCATTATCATCCGATAATACATCATGTTTATCACTAACTGCGCTCATGATTTTGTTTAATTCTTCTGGGTTTTGCTCTTTGTCGAACATATTTTATAGTTCGTCAAGAGTATATTGCTTATACTCCATCTTCTTCTTTTTATGCTTTTTCAGCTGCTTTTTCGCCTGATTTTTCTCCTACTTCTTTTTGAATTTTATCGCGTGTAAAGGAAATGGAATCTTATTTTTTGGGTTTTGAAAAGGATATTTATGCTGAAAAGGAGTGCTAATACTGGAAGTGGATTTACTGTTATGCCCTACTTCGTTAACTAGTGAAAGATGGATTCCAGATATCTGCTTCTTAAGCTCTTTTACTTCAATCTTAATTTTAGCTAATTATGCTTTTAATTCTAAAATTATATCAATGACATAGTTTAATTGTGGTGCTAATGGAGAAAGTCCTTCCGGTGAGTGAACAATGTGAGAATAATTCGGTCCAGGGCAAATCGGTGATGATTCAAGCATTAATCACAGTTAAACACAGTTAGTTACCTTGATTAATCATTAATTAGCTTAATTATCTCAGTTATTTTTGGTCTCATAGCTCTGATACCAGATGAGAGACAACGTCGAGTTCTACTAGTGAGCAAAATACCACATACACAATTTTAAAATTTTCGAAAGTAAGTTTTTAAGGATTTGGACTAAAATGCAAATATGAAAAGTGTAAGGGCTAAAAAGAAAACGTAAATAGTAAATAAGGCCCTTAAAATAGTTCCCACAAAATAAAAGGGACCTCATAATCTATTTTGAGAATACAGGACCCTGAAAATAGATTTCACAAAATAGTATGCACTTGGGAGCTATTTTTTGCATGTTTGGCTAAGGAATGTTGGCACATTTTAATGCTATTAACTTTCAGTATCAAAGAGTCTCCAACTCTTAATGGATTGTTTTTCATCTTCTGGCATTTTGTAAAAACGGGATGTCATTTTGTTTTTGTGTCTACAAATGGTCATGTGAATTAATTTTCCGTTGATTGATTCTAATTGATGTATGGCTCTAATGAATTTCTCAAACACTCTGATGCTATTATAGACTAGGACTTTGGCCTCACTCGGATAGATATTAATCTTAACTTTCATCAAATCCTATTTTTTTATGATAAGTAATGAGAGGTTTGAATCTACGTTGAACCTAAGCCTTAGCTTCGTCCTAAGGTGTGACTTTGAGGGATATTGATCATAGGTACGTCATCTCCACACATGCTCCTCCTACTTGGAATTTAATGTGCACAGGAATCACTACACAAATACTTGATTTCATAACATATCTCAAAACCACTTTTTGGATCAACAGGATCCCTATCTTAATTTTTGGGATAATCCTCAATCCCTAAGAGGAAACTACATAAAAAAAAATATGGTAAAATGGTATTTGACGATCAAATCAATAAGATTGGAGAAGAACTTAACATAAATGAAATCGGGTCCAATTTAGTTAACAATGTTGTTCCTAACCATCAAATATTTGGTGAATCTTCTAGAAAAAAAAATACCCATTTATGAGACCTAGATATGTTCCAATAGGGCATACAACCAACTTTTTCTTTGGGTTCATCCCAATAAAAGCTACATCCTTTGAAGAAATTAGTCTTATCCTCAATTAGGCAAACGGGGTTATTTTCTAAATATGGATGGAGCACGTAATAGAGAAGGAATATTTGAACATTGGAAAGGGGGTATAAGTTGTGTCTTGAACCTGAATACCACATGGTCTGCTGGGGATTTCCTAAAGTATATCAAATATAGTTTTTCTAGCACTATAACTGACAGGTATCACTCACTAGATGAAGAAGATATAAATGAATGATAGAAACACTAGGTGTTATGCTCAAAAAATTATCTAAGGAAATCAAAAATAAATTTGTTGGAGATAAACTTGATTCGGGATAAAAAAAGCTAGAAAATGGTAAAGAAATATCAATAACACATAATTATGGGATATGAGATATCTGGAGAATTATATTGCTAAATTTAGTCATTGTCATTACGAAATTGGGTATAATGAAAACAATCTTGCTATATTTTATGAAAAATTACTATATCCAATCAATTCTATAATCATGAACAACACTTTGCATGATTTGAAAAAGCAGATGTAATTGATAACCTTGGTATAAGAATTTCTCATCTCAGAAAATGGGTCAATGATCAATGTATTGATCTCCAAAAGCAAAAGAAAATGAAGAAATACTTTCTAACTAATTGGGATAATCCTCAACAATGACACCACTTCCCAGTATGGATCCCGCTTTCGTGGGGTCTGAGGAGATCCAGAGGTAAGCAACCTTACCTTTATAAGCATCCCTATCTGTAGAGAGACTAATTCCAAGAGTCTCTTGGGATAATCTTCACCAATGGGAAAATAAACCTAAGAAAAGAAGAAAAAAGAAAATTCTATAAGACAAAGAGCTTTAAAAAGCAAAGGGGAGAGAAATACAAAAGAAAGTATTATAATTAGCCAAGCCACAAGAGACTATATTTTTTTAGAAAAGCAGCTTATTGTCTTGTAGGGAAAAACAATTGTTAAGTGTTGGGCATATGAAAAAGTAGGTCATTATGCAAACAAATGCAAAAATAGAAAGAATAACAAGCTTATTGAAACTTTGGGTAATCTAGATTACTTTGAGCTTAGCGAAGAAGAAGCACTAGATCTAGCCCTGAAAAAATAACAAGGGAATTGTTCATATTGTACTAGAAGATGAATATGAATAGAGTGATTATGAAGAAACTAGTCACATGATGGAAAGTAGTTCAATTAGTCGTAATGATCTCCAAGGAGAAGAATTTATGGTAGATAATAAGAACGAAGATGACAAAGGAGATTGAGTCCTTCCTATAATTTAGAAAGATTTGATATATAAAAATTTCATCTTTTAATTAATGAGTAAGTACTTGTGCGAAATGATGGAAGGAGATTTAGAAATAAAAGACTATGAGTATGATATAGGATAAGCTAATCTCATTAATTGGGAAAACATCCCCAAGTATAGACCTGGCAAATTAGTCATTCGGGTCGGTTACGAGTCGGGTCTTAGTTTGGTTCGGGTCATTTTCGGGTCAACTGTGTTTGGGTCGGGTTCGGGTGAAGTTCGGGTTTGGGTCACTTTCGGATCAACCATGTTCGGATTGGGTTCGGTTCTGTTAGGGCGAAGTTTCGGTTCGGGTTACTTACGGGTACCATGTTCGAGTCGATACAGGTTCGGTTCGGGTGGAGTTCGGGTTGCCTACAGTCGCTCGGTTCAAATCGGGTCCGCATAAAGTGTAATTTGGGCCAACTGGGATTCATTTCAATGTTTGGATCAATATCGGGTGAGGTGTAAATCGAATC
>JACYFF010031957.1:21725847-21775030 GCA_017589665.1 Selenicereus undatus
TATAATTAATGGAAAATTATATGGGGTTAGTTCTAAATTTACTAAGACAGTTAGTAAATTACAAATACAAGTATGCAAGTCATCCCTAACCCTATATCAAATGCGACGTGCAATTATCCAAAGGATTATGTGTCTCTAAGTCAAGTTTTAATCATCTCAATTGAGTTCGATGACAAAATATGTGGACCAACCTAACGTAAATCATTTTTCAATAGTCTCATTTGTGAATACCAAAATATTCGCTGAAAAATGGAAAAAAAAAAGAAAGAAAACAATGAAATTTATTTGGACCCCAGTGTTGGTTTATAACTTCACGTTTGTCATATTTAGAGTTGGGAAATAGTAACAGGTAGGTTCAAGTCAACATTTTTAGTAATCAAATCAATGTTCGTTGATAGCTCGTTAAGTGATCATACATCAACATTCAAAGATTTGTCTTTGTGAGATTAATAACTTGATCTGCATTTGCTCAATGAGTCAAAACTAAAAAGCAACGACAATATATGAATATGTGTCAATTAGTACTACATTTACGTGATTGTGAATGCTCGTTATCAAAACTCTAGACTTGGAATTTGATTGTCCAAAATTCAAATGAGTCACATTATTATCAGATCATTTGCAATCATGCATTCTTGGATATGATTTTGTAGAATTAAACAAGTTATGAAGATGATTTAGAATCATAGATCAGTAGTGCGGAATTTTTGCAATTGTCGCAGAATGATATTATAAATTTACAATCATAGCGTTCATTGCATTAAGTCATTAAGTAAATCAAATAGTAAAATAGGATTGCTAGATCCTAATAAGTTTAATAAATTCTTAATTATACTTATCTTTTCTTAATTCCTATTGTGACAAAATATTTTTTCTCTTATATTTTTACTACATATCTATCAAATTAAAAACTTAAAACTATCAACTATTTTACTTTTTCCTCTTAAGTTGTTAATTGATTTCATTTGTAAAAATTCCCTCTTAAGTGGTTTTTCTTTTCCCACCTAAACTCAATTAGTTGAGTTTAAAAAATTCAAAATTCCCCCCAAAAGAGAAAAGACTAAAACCCAAAAAAACATTACCATTTATTCGGGTAAAATTGAGTCGGTTAAAAATCAAATCGGTTTTAAGTCGGCGACGGTTCGGTTCGGGTTCGGGTTGTCCATTCTCGGTTCACTTCAAGTCGGGTTACTACGGATCGGGTTTGAATTGGGTAAAATCATTTCGGGTGTGGGTCATTTCGGGTCATGCTACAATTCGGGTTTCATTCGATTCTGGATCGGTTTACTTCAGGTGTTCAAGTCCAAATCGGTACATCCCATTTTGGGTGTCAGTTTGGGTATAGATTTGGATCGGTCAGTTCGGCTTTCGGGTCTTGGGTCAATTTTGCCAAGTCTACTTAAGCAAAACAAAGATAGAAAGTATAGGTATATCTATGCTGGAAGTGCCCAAGTTTAAATTGCTCAATTACAATATTATGACAAAGATGTTGATATTTATGCTTTGCTCTGTGATATAAGGAATACCAAATTTAATAATCATATTATTACAGGGATTAAGACTAATTTATGCAATAGATCAATCGATTTCAATTGCCGACCTGAATATTATGTGAGCCTAAAACATAAATTTTCCAAAACATGTCTATCCCTTAAGATAAAAATAGTTGGAATGAATATGAAAAGATGAGATTATCCACTAAGAATATTTTGGAAAATAATCTTCAAATGAGGTAATACTATAGATCCAAAGACTAAGATAACATTGATATAAGCAAAAAAATTTGAAAGTTCTACTCTAATGCAAAAGATTCAAATGATAAAATCCAATTCGCAGAAGACAAAAATTGATAGGTCTTGACGTCTAGCTTTGCCTATTTTTGAAAAATGCAATAAAAATTAATAAGAAATGTAAAATTGCCATTAAACTCCAATTATTAAGAAGCATGAGTACAAAATCAGAATAGGGAGAAGAATATTTGACAGCTAAAGAAGAGTTTAAAGAAGATGATACAATTAGTATAACCAGTGAAATGAGTAGAATGAGTTTTGAACCCGCAAGACACACGGTGTAGACTAAAGCATGAATTTAGATAGAAAATTCATTGCATACAAAACAATAACTATTAGTGAGGTAATATGTCAGGATGAATTTGTCAAAAATATGACTTTGGAGATGTGTTATGAAGTCACCAATACAAATCTTAATAGCATCTATATCTCAATAAATGTATGTTTTAAAGGATATAATAGATATGAATTGCATGCCACATCGATAGTGGTTGTTTGGAAAAAGATCTTTACTTCCAGAATTTATGTGAAAAAAAGCAAAGAATCCTTCATTAGTAAGAATAGCTTATAACAGTATGATGAGCCACAACGAAGCTATAGAAGGGCTATGTATAGAGATAAGAGGAGTCCAATGCATTATACCGGTTTTATGGGCAACTGATCAGCCCACTCACAATATGATTATTGGAAATAATTTTTAATGGTTATATTCTTCATGCACACAAGCCATAAACCAAATAACATTTACAACAAATGGCCACTCCATTCCTATTGATAAATTAAATAAGGCTTACACTCAGGCTTACACATAGCTAGTGTGGTGAGAAAGTAATACCTACACAACGTGAGATAGCACTAATAATCTCACTACTTGAGTTATCTATTAAATATGTAAAGAACTTTACTTTGATAATCCTCTAAAATTTGGAATAAAGATAAGACATTTGAAAATATTACTTTGTTAAATCCCAATACTATTATTCAAGTCAAACAAGTGGCATATACACACTAAGAAATCCAAGAATTTGATAAACAAATCAAAGAACTTTTGGATCAAGGGTTAATGACGAATAGTAAAAGTCCTCACACCAATCCCACTTTCATGGTAAAAAACGAAGCCGAAGAAAAAAAGGAAAATCTAGAATGGCAATCAATTACAAAAAGCTTAATGATAATACTATCCATGGTGGTTATTATATTCCTAACAAAATAGTCATTTTCAATAGAATTCAAGGAGTCTCTTGGTTCTTGAAACTGGATTGCAAAAGCGAATACTGGCATGTAAAAATGGATATTCCTGTAATTGCGTTTAGTGCCCCTCAAAGGCATTATAAATAGATAGTAATGTCATTTCGTCTACGCGATACACCTCAAGTATTTCAAAGTAGATCGGATAACATCTTTAAAGATCTTAGTCACTATTATGTAGCTTACATCGACGATATCCTTGTCTCTTCTAAAACCATAGAGCGAATCAAAGATGATGCTCTAAGTGTCATCCAAAGATGCATTGATCATGGTATTATTCTTTTTAAGAACAAGTCCATTTATGCGAAATAAGAAATTGAGTTTTTAGGTCTAGAAATAAAAGTTGGACAAATCATTTCACAAAAGTATATTCTAGAAAAAATAAAAAAATTTCTTGAAAGGATTGAAGATAGGAAGCAATTAAAATGATTTTTGGATGCCTTGCCCATGCTTTAGATTTTGTTAAAGATTTAGTGAAATTAAGAAAACCATTATAGCAAAAACTCAAGAAAGAAGTAAGTTGGACATGGACCCATGGTGAGTCAAAGATTGTTCAAAACTTCAAAAACAAATGTGCAAAAATATTTCTTTTCTTCATTTAGCCAATTGATGAGATGATTTAATTCTTGAAATAGATGCCAACAATGAGCACTGGAGAATAGTATTCAAAATTAAAGGAGAAAAACTCTGCAAATATGGCAATGTAAGTTTTAATAAAGTAGACTGCAACTATCCCACGATCGAAAAAGAAATTCTTGCAGTCATAAAGGGAATTAAAAAGTTACTATTTTTTTAGCCCCATAACCTTTTCTCGTACTTGTCATTGTGAAAATGAATTTATTGAATATCCAAGCAAAAGGGCAACTCATGTGTTGGCAATTATGGCTTAACTAGTTTTCTTTCTCCATTAAACATATACAGGGATCAAAGAATTTTCTGGCAAACAATTTAACTTGTGAACTCGCTAATGATGATCATCAGAGCAGGATTGCTGCCGAAAAAGGAGGAATTCTAAAATGAAATGTCATTTCTACTAAAATGGGCTTCTCCTTCTAGTGGAGTCCTTAGGGATATTTTTGAATTTCATACAAAAACTAGATCACACTTTGGTCTGCTATCTTCTGCCTATCTAATAGTACACAGGTTTAGCCTTTTAGAGTTACAAATGGATTTCCTAAGGTGTTCTTATAATATTTAAGAAAAAAAAATAAGTGTCTATATTCAACAAAAATGGTTTAATGACTGGTATACAGCTCACATCGATTGCTATCATAATTATTCTTATGATATCTGGGAGTTATGGAGTACTAAGATCTTCTTTCTTGATAAATTTGGAGTTGGTGGTATTAGATTCCCAGCAAACTCAATCTCTCCATATGAGCCCATCATGAAATCTTGGGAATATGGAATGGTAGCTTACCTCATGAAAATTCCAGATCTAAAGTACCCATTCTTCTTAAAACTAACTAAGTTTCAATAGTATATATCTAAAAAGATCCATTAGATTCTCACATTTCCTGGTAGTCCAACAAAAATTCCATAGAATATAAGTTTGTATGTTGAGGTACATTGCGCAGTAATTGAGTATGAAAATAAAAAAACTAAACTACCCCATTATCTTGTTCAATTGGTTGATTTAGACAATCCCAACAATCAACGACAAGAATGGTTTCCAGAATAAAAAGAAGAAATTAGTCATCCTGCTTTGGCAAGAGCCACTAGTTTGTATAAGATTTATCATCAAATGTCGTCATTAATTAAACAAGAAAAACACTAATTCAGTTTGGGAACACTACTTTCATTTATCATAATGATTTCTGCAAACATATGAAAGTAAAAAGAGCTATTTCAAAAGATGTCTTTGATTATCTCTTTAGCTAGAAAATTCTTATCAAAAAAAGAAAAGAAATATCTTCATGAATTATCTGAAATGAGATCTAAAACATCTTCTACTTGATGAAGAATTTGATGATTATCTAGATAATGATGGACTAGAAGACAGTATTGGAGATGAAGGTATGCAAAATCTCAATATGGATGACTAGTCTCGGCAGCATTAAGGGCTCCAAAAAGTTGTTTCCCCATTATTGTGTCAGTTTGTCAAGTGTCAAGTCCGTAAAAAGATGCACTTTACTGTAGCAATGTAAGAATAGTTGTAGTGATGTAAAAATATTAATGTGTGTACTATAACTATTAGGGCAACTTATGTATCCCGTCGTCCGTCTCCTCTACAAAAGGAGACCATGAGTGCTAGGAAAGGACATGGTTATTCGAGTATACTTTAGCAAAAGATAAGTTGGGATTCTCGATTTCTTTGCACATAAGCATCTCCTATGATCTTAGTTGCGTAAGTCACTCTTTAATCTTTCCATTGTAATATTCCCACTTTCAAGCTTTTAATAAACTAAGTATCCTAGTAGGGAGCGTTATTCAATTGAACCTTATGTCTTAAATACTATGATTTCCTGATTAAAGTCTTACTATCCTTAAAATCATTAAAAAAAACTTGATTAGCGACTACAATCTGGGGTAGGAAATGAGATGGATTTGTGATGTGACTGATCTAAGGAATGTATAGTTGCAATTAGCAATTTTCGTAAACTAGAAGCTGGAGGGACGTCATGATCCAACACCTCATTCGTATCCATAGAAAAAAGAAACTGACCAACAGGCAAAGAAGGAAAAGGCTACATTAAGTCTCAACTTTGGCCCCTTACAAAGTTATACTGTATTGTCCATCGTGACTCCTTTTGCGGGGAAAAAAACCCAAAGACAATTAGATGTTTTTATAGAAAAGAAAAAGGTATATAATTTATATAAATCATCAATAATAGTTATACAATTGATCATACTCAGGTTAATGTACTCCCTAAATATTTCTTAGGTTTAATGCATGCCTCATTTGATTTTTCCTTAAAATAAAAAAAAAAGAAAAAAGTTGTTATTATGGTTGGCAAAGCAAATTAACTTGTTGATGATCCTGGTTTTCTTCCCCTTTCCTTGCATTAATTTGAGTAAATTGGGCAAATTCTATTGTACTCCAGAGGGAGTACAACTTGGACTCCTAACCCAAAAACAAGAGTCTCTCCTCCACATGCTGATGTGATGTATGCATCATCGATAATGCACACCAAAAATATACTAGTTGCACACAAAAATTGATACTGATGCACACCAAACATAATACTTATGTACACCATATATTTTTCTATACACCGTGTATTTTGAGTGTTTGGTTAATTTGTTTCTTTGTCTTTCTCTTTTTTATAATTGGTTATTTTTTATATTATTATAAAATATATGGGACATATGCACACAAGTGTATAACTTGTGCAGATACCATACTGTTAATTCTCACAAAAAAAATAGACCGACTAGTAACATTGATGGTTTTAATTGTTAAGCTATATGTGATCATATTGACCTTGTTAATTTTGGTGGTGTGGCTGCCATTGAGCCCTAGAGCTTGAACCCTTCCAGGGGTGGGGGCCAAAGATAAGGATGTCTAATAGTAAGTGTAAGTTAGCTAAACTGCTAAAGTCTCTGTGAATTGTTATTAGATACTTGAGCATGAATCCCCCGTCTACATTAACATTTGTGCCATATTCGCATCAAATAAAAAGAAAATAAGGTTGTGTTCGGTAATTGAGGTCAAAGTAGAGGTTAGCGATTTGTAGTCGTCAAAATATTATGAACTACTATTTAAAAGTGTTCGGTAAAGTAATGGACGAGATAGTAGTTAGAGGTTTATATACAGTTTTTCAAAAGTTAATGAAACTAATTTTTGAGAACCTGTACTTGGTGGTAGCATTGGAAATTACAAAATTGTTCTTTTTACTTACTAAAAACCTTTATTTATTGTGCCCTTTTTAGTCATTTTATATAAATTTGCCACTTCAACATCTACATTTACCAAACAAATTTATTTCGAATCGCTAGTTGAACAGCTAACCATTAACCACTAGTGGGTCACAGCTAATCGCTAGTAAAGCCGCTAACAGTTAGTAAAATAGCTAACAGTACTAAAACAGCTAATTTTACCGAATATGCCCAAAAAATGTTCAATTAATTAGTTGGAATAGCAGTTCAAAATAACGTTAATGGCCACAAGCCACCAAGTAATTAACATATTCCTAAACAGTATCATTTTTTTTTCCTTTCGTCTAGAAGAGATTACACATGTTATTAATGCTTATGATGTTATATTATTGTTGACTAAGTATTTTTGATTCTTTACAGTTATGGAAATAATCCTTAAACTAGTATCCTTATCCACTGAACTAGATATTATTACCAACCGGACCAAGTTTTTTGACAAAAAATTATTGAATATCTCACACTCAACTTGCTCGTATACGAATAATAATATGTCTCATGTGATAGTTTAACATAGGTCCACCATCAAGGAAAGCTTCAGGTCGATTCCCCCGCCCCCGCCCCCCCAAATTTTTTTTTCCTAAGTGACACCTAGTTCAAATTTATTCATATTTCAGTCAAATCAAATGGTATTATACATTGGAAAATTTACAGCTGGGTCATGCATCAAAAAGGCTTCAACCATTGCATTTTTTTAGCAACAAATGGGTGTTAATTTTGAGGGAAAAATTGAAAGGTTGAAATTGGAATGTGAAATTAAATGACACAAATGCCCTTAATGAATTATCTTTCTTCCTCTCTCTCCACATTTGGGCTTGTCACTTTCTCTCTCCAACAAATCATTGAATCAAAACAGAGGGGTTTGCCTAAGCACCAAACGATGCTTGGTCTCTCTCTATATCTCTACATAGCTGAATTCACTCATCTATATCTACATTAGTGAACAATTGGGGTTGAAAGTTTGTTGAAATTTGGCCCCAATTTGAAGAACCAAGAGTAGTTGTGCTTCTAAAGGTGCGTAAATCAAGGGGCGTTGTCGGTGGTTAGAGAAAGCGCAGGGGGTGGTTGGAACTGAGCTTGGAGTGCTATGTGGTTGTAAAAGTGACGACGAAGATGAACCATGAAGGTGGAGGAGGAAGGACAAGAACGTCTAACATGGGTAGACAACTGCAAGCAGCGTTGTAAACAACAGGTATGTGAAAATTGGTTGTAACTTTAACAGTTTGGTATATGGAATGACGTTGTTCTGGTGGTTTTGTGACTGTTTTAAGGGAAAATGTTTGGGGTTAAATGTATGCCACGATGATGGTGAACGTTGACCATGGTAGATAAATAGTAGTTGTTGTGCAAATCCAAATGTATGCGTCAAGGCGCGATGTAATAGGATGAAAGGGGGGAGGTTTTCCAAGGAATACCGTACTGTATTAACCAATATTTACCATTTCACGAACAAAAGGGCAATGGTAAACCTAGGAACCATTTATTGTTTACTATGGTAGACAAAGTGTATAGAACAGGTAGACCTGTAGCGGTAGTGGTGTGAAGCATGCTATGTATTTGTGTTGCATATATGATAGTGTATTGTTTGTGATGACAAAAATCTATTATTATATGACATCCAGGGTAATTGAGAAGTTATTGGACGGATTAAGTGTACGGTATTAGTGGTCGTGACGTTTAGTAGAAATAGATGTAGATAGTGCTGTCGTGGGAGATGGTAGTCTGGAAAGGGAGCTTGTTGTTTATGTGTTATGTGGGAGAGAGTTGGAGGAATGTGGAGATAGAAAAGTAATATATGTGGGAGGATCAAGAAAACGTATTGTGGTGAACGAAGGGACAAGGGTTAGAAAAGGTGCGGAGAATGGTAATGGAGATTACATGCAGTGATTTGTCTGAGCAGAAACTATGAGTTTGAAGTATGACCGTCAAATGTTAATGACAGTTGAGGGGGATGTGGGTGTGAGGATGATTTTCAAGGGAAATGAAGAGCATGGGTATTTGTATATTGGTGAGAATGATAAGCCAATGAGGCGAGGACATAAGGACAGTGCAGCATGCGAAGGACATACGCACAGTTGTTTATGTGCTATAGGGGGATGAGTTAGAAGATGGTGGAGATGGATGAGTAACATATGAGTTGATGCACCCGATGGAGACACACAACATGGAAATGGTTGATGCCAAGACGGGGCGGGTGGTTGGTGGGAATGACCTTGATCACGACTATGACCGCTGCATATTACCCCCCACCAATGGGAGACAGCCGGGTAGGCCACCGTCTAAATGCAAGGGATAAAGCCTCGGAGGTGCTCCAAATGTCGCGAAGTTGTACACAAGAGGGGCACCCGTCACAATCCCCATGCCGACTTTGATGCCAACTACGAAGGTGATGTTGTAGAGGTTGAAGATTTGTTGGATGGTTCGTACATTCCAAGTCATCAAAGCACATGAGGTTGCAATCTAGAGTTCTTCGCAATTCATAGATAAGTAGGTCCCCGCAACATGGAAATGGTTTAGACATCGTTCAATACTGTGGTGTACACTTTGTAGTGTGCTCATACTGGGTTATCAAATGTGATCCCAACCCCACCCCTGTTTGTGTGTTAATGATGAAGTACAGTTTTGCATGTTTGTGCTACTAGATAACCTGGCATGTTTAGCCAGCAACAGGTAGATGTTCACCGTGGTAAACCATGGTCTGCAACCGGTAAACCCATAGGAAACTGACTGACTGCAGTCGTGGAACTTTGGCATTCTGCTCATACTGGCTTCTGAGCTGTCACCATACCCCCACCCCTGTTTGTATTTTAATGTGCAAGTACATTGGTGCATGAGCATGGAGGGCTGACATGTTTACCCCTTTTTTTGTGTTAATGATGAAGTATAGTTTTGCATGTTCTATGCTATCAGGTAAGCTGGCATGTTTACCCGGAAGGAGGCAGATGTTCACCGTGGTAAACCATGATCAGCAACCAGTTAGCCCATTAGGAACTGACAGACTGCAGCCCTGGTACTTTGGCTTTCTGCTCATACTGGCTTCTGAGGTATCACCACACCTCTGCCCATGTTTGTATTTTAATGTGCAAGTACATTGGTGCATGTGCATGGGGGGCTAGTAACCTGACATGTTTACCCTGCATGAGGCAAATGTTCACCGTAGTAAACCATAGTCTGCAACTAGTAAATTCATGGGGAACTGACAGACATGCTCATATGTGAATAATACGTGTCACCCAAACACACCGGCGGGACACGTCTGGGAGGCAGAGAGGAACGCGAGCAGTCGAGGTAATCTTACTCTGACGGCGACAGTGATGCGGTGCAAGTGGAACCAATGAAAGTCTAAATAGAATTAAATCTCAAATTTGTTGTTCATCGATTCTTGTCCAATATGTAAATGAATAAGTTTCTATTGTAATATGGAATATGCAACGAAAGAACAATATAGAAGAAGGGTGGAAGGAGTTCTTATACTTGACTTGATATTTACAGTCATGGCCCAAACTTACATAATATATATATGAATATACCAATTCTACCTATCCTAGGTTGTGCAGCCGTTGCCGAGAGTTAGGAGCGAAGTGCGTCCCATAACATACCTGGTAGTCGATAAAGACTTCAACGTTATCTTCTCAATGTAAATGAACTATGTTCCTTCCACCCACCCAATTATTGGCGCATAGGTCGCTAAAACCCTATCGATGGGCATACCCCATGTAAAAGGATGGGTGGGGGTGCAGGGGGAGAAAATGGTGAGGATGCATAGCTTTGACGGTCACTCGTACCCCAATTGCATACTTATGGCGTTGACATCAGGAACAAAATGTACGGTCCTTATGTCATTGTGACGGGCTCCATTAATTGAAATGAACAACTAACCCTAGTTATAGTGGCCAGTGCGGAGCTAGTTCAAGCAATTAACGTCACTTCGGAACGAGGAACCCCAATCAAATTGTTCACCTCTGTAATGCCTAGTGTGTACCGTGGTAAACAGTGAGATGATGTTGGTAAACGGACAGAACTATTCACCTCTGCAACCCCAATCAAATCGTTCATCATACCAATGTTCATATGTTACCTACCTTTTCAAACCTGCTCCCTTACGTCCCGTTTGAACCATATCTTCCTTATCCCTGCCGCTTCTCCCACAAACGACGCCATGATCATAGCTCCGCGTTGCCTTTTGTGCGCGCCTCTTCGACCCATCACTGTCGCCTACATACAAATACCCGTGCTCGTCATTCCCCTTCAAAAACATCCTCACATCACCATCCCCCTCCAACTCCATTGCCATCAACCGGTCATACTTTAAACTGTACCATAATTTCTGCACAGTGAAATCATTGCCAGTAATCTCACTCACCTTTCTTCGCACCTCCTCCAGCCCCATGTCCTCTTTTAGCACAATACACTTCGTCCAAGCCCCGTATACGTTACTTTTCCAGCTCCACCATTATCCAACTTGCCCCCCTAACACATACACAACTACCGTTCACCCACCACCACTGCCTCCCACAGGAACACCGTCTTCATCCATTTATACCAGACGTCGCAACACCGACTACCGTACCACTGTATGGGTCGACTACCTTCTCAATTACCCTGCACATCAAACAATAACAGTTTCTGGTTAGTGCAACAAATAATGCATCATCCACCACACACACATACATAATAGGAGTATACATTACCACCGTTGTCTCTCTACCTATTCATTACACTACGTTTACCATGGTTAACACTAGTTTTCCCTTGGTATTAGGGTGCTCCCTTCTCATTCACTCTAACTATAACCTACATTATCTTCTCTTCATGACAAGAACACCTATCCCACCCTCCTACATGTCTAGCCATGTAATTGGGTTTACACGCAACAGCATTAATGACACCCTAGTAAACGGTGACTAACAACATGGAAAATATGTTACTCCTGACATTTACCCTTCCTACACCCTAAATCATTCACCAAAATGCCATTCCACATACCAAAATCGTAAAAATCAAACAATATTTAACATGCCTTGTGCTTACCACTCCGCTTGAAGGCGTCTACCAACGTCACACGACCAAGCCCTTCTACCTCAGACTTCACGGCTGACCTCCAATGTCAACTTTCCACCATCACCAAACACTGCAAGCTCATTTCCAGCTTCCCTCCGCACTTTTCCTCACCTACAGGTACGCACCTTGCCTCACCCCCTTCTTCTCCCACAACCAAGTTGCCTTCAACAAGTGGGGACTTGATTTTCCTCAATTTTGCTGCCCAATTGCTCCCCACTACACAATTCCGGAGTACATTCAACTTTGGAGAGAGATTGAGAGAGAGAGCATGCGTAGGTTTCACATCTGTACAAAGCCCTCATTCTTTCCCCCTGACTTTGCTCCCTCTGTTCCTTCCAGGTTTGGCATGAGAGAGAGAGAAAGTGAGTGGGAAGATGAAATCTTTTCACTAAGGGCATTTTTATCATTGTGCTTCACTTTGCTTTTTCACCCACTTTCATTTTCCCCCCAAAACCAACACCCATTTTTAGCAAAAAAATGAGTCAGTTATGAACCAGTTTAAGTATGACTAAGCTATAAATTTCCCTTATACATTTAGGACTTAAAAATGAAAGATATACACCTTTTTCAAAAACAAAAAGATGAACGATACATACCACTTCCTACATATTGTGGTACTTGAGATGACTCCACATCATCATCCTTGAATCTTTGGTGGCATCCATCAAAGTTAGATGGCAACTTGCAAAGATACCTATTTAAGCCCAATTAATTTGAGTTGGCAAGAAGGCTAAAAAGCATATACATAGTTACATACCTAATGTATTCTACTATTTCTCTTACAAGGAAGGAGGAGAACCAAAAAAGCATGAAGGACTGATTTAAAGAAAGTCGCCAGTTGAAGGGGTAGTTAAGCATTGCAGAAGATCTATAGCGCTAATCAGATTATATGCTTTTATGTACTATGGGAGAGACCTCAAACTGCAAAAATTCCATCCTTTGTGCAAAACCACGCTCCGAACATAAGGGCTCATGTGGCTTACAGTCACATAACGGAAATCCTCAATCTGATGACTCCGAAGGTTGTAGGCTTTTACCTGTGTCCCTCCATGCAACCCCACAAAGAGGACGCCTGTCTTGTCAACGAACAACAAGTCATGACAGAAGATGGCCAGATGCTTGAAAGATTGATAGAATTCACTTGTGGACATATGATCTGTTGAATACCATTTAGTCCATGACGCTTTGATTCCAGTATCATCGTTGTCCTTTTGCATTACCCATATGCAGATGTGCAAGGGAGAAACATCAAAGATTGCTAGCATATCACCCACAACGATGGGTGCTAGAACCCTACCAGTATTGCTCCCCTCGTAAAAACAAGGCAGTTGGGCAAAGCTGAATTCCTCAGTCATCAAATCAAATGAAGCAATATGAGTAGCAAGGTGACCGGAATCATGGTCATAATCATCGTGTAATGCTAGCCAGTGCAGGGCCCCTCCAGAGATCGGGGGCTTGTGGGCGAGGAAGTACCAAGTGAATGAGCTTGTTACATCCATACTCTTAGTCCTCCAAGCCCTCGATTTAAGCAAATAAATAGCCACACTGTCAACTCTATTAGAGTAATGCGACCTAGGAGTAGTATCAAGCGCCACAACTTTAATATTGACGTTATTGCTACTAAAAGGTACAAATCCAAAACCAACAACAGACCAGATGATCGGAGGATGACGAGTAGGGCTTCTTGGGATTAGTAGGGACTTTCTCATCCAGGGGTTCCACAACTGCAATCATGGATTATGTTTCACTCCCTTGATCAAAAACGCACCCTTTTGTGAACCCAAAACTTGAAACGGAATTGTTGTCAATGCATCACAATATGTCTCTAACTTGCAGACAGAGCGAACATCATTAAGAGTAGTATAAATAATCTTACTAACACGTAGTGTTATCCCTTCATCCTTATAAATAACACCTACAAAATCCGCAGTTAGAAGGCTCGGGAAACGATCGAAATCGTCAGGGAGGTTGTTAAAAAGGGTAAGATGCAGAAAAGCAAAAGCAGGGTCGTCTATGATGGACCGCCATGACTTGCAAACGCACCTTAGTCTCAACAGGGTTTTCACCGATAGTCTTCCCAGCACCTCCCTCCATAATTCTGGGGGCATATATTTGTCTACATTAATTGTTGTCGCTCTCAGCTCCCTCCCCATCAATCAATGTGGAGACAGCAGGGGTTTTCCAATTGTTACAACTCTCTCCGTACGTAGATGAAGAATCCCAGATCCGGCTGGCTAATTAGGCAGTAGGGACTACGCACCAGGGTTTTTGCACATATGTCGTCAATTTCATTATCAAAAAAGAAAGATCTCCATATATGTAAGGTCTTTCTTGAAGAAGGGGAAAAAATCGGGAGGAACCGCATTAGAAGGTTGGTTGTCCTTCCATTTTTTGAGACTCAATGAGGTCATATTTTTTTCCATCAAAAAAAAGGTCATATTTTGCTAAGAAATATTCGACACAAACCATATTTTCCTAAGAAGGGTGATAATACATGTGTTATTGTAAGACACTTTTAAATATCTTGTTTTAATCTAAATTAATATATTTTATAATTTAAAATCACCAAATTTTTAATAATTGCAACTTATTATGAGTTATAAAACTTTAATACTCGTTTATTATCCTAACAAGTACAAACTGACATCCCAAACAGATACCCTATCCGCGAAGGCATATCATATGTGTAATTTTGTAAATGTGAAATATTATACATAAAATGATGATTTTATACAATTTATAAGTTTTGACATCCTTCTTCTTTTCAATCATATCATTTCTTTCCAATTTAATAAGTGCAATATACATTTTAATTAAAAATAAGACATTTAAAAGGTATCTTCACTACTAAAAAATATGCTTTTTCCGACGGAAAATGGCGACGGAAAATTAGGCCGTTGGAAAGGCCGACGGACACGCCGACGGAAGGACGGGGAAAGCAAAAGGGGAAGACAGACTGTCCGACGGATCCAATTTCCGTCGGCAACTCCGACGGATTGGTCGTATTCCGTCGGAGTTTCGGCGGGATTCCGATGGAATATTCCGTCGACTCACCATATTTTTTCAACTTCCCTCTACCCGAGAAAAGTTGCAGGCTTTTTTTGAAAAAAGGCCTGTCCGACGGAATTTTCCGATGGACAGGAATTTCCGTAGGAAATTTTGAATTTTGATTTTTTTTGAAATTTCAAAATTTTCAATTTTTTTGAATTTTTTTTAAAAATAAGTGTTCCGACGGAATTTTCCGTCGGAAAACACTTTTTCTGAATTTTTTTTTAAAAAGTATCGAAAAAGGTGAAGTGGTCCGACGGAAATTTCTGTCGGACCACACCTCTTTAAAAACCCAATTTCTCGAGCAATCGGGCACTCCACACACACACACAAACCTTTCTCTCTCTTCGCCATCGCCACTGCCGCCCTCTTCCACCCACCATCGCCGCCCTCTGCGGCCGTCCGACACCCTTCGCTCCTCCCTCAAAATCAGCCCCCTTCACTGCCTCCACTGGTCGCCGCCACCTCTACCCCGCCGCCTTCACCGGTTGCTGCATTCAATGTAGCACTAAGGAACTCCTCATCTTTCAAGTAACTAATTCAACCTCAATGTTATTAGAGAGAACATTAAATTGCCATTGAAAGATGAGGAGTTTCTTGGTGTTACATTGAATGCGGCAACCAGTGAAGCATGTTTCGATCCTATCAAACAGTCTTTTGCTGAACGATATCGTGATTTTGCAGTGGAAAGATGCGCAACTCAACCTAAATTTTCAAAAAAAAAATTAAAAAAAAAATTCCGACGGAATTTGCAAATTCCGTCGGAAAACCCGACCTCATTCTTGCCCCCAAAGTACCGGAGGGCCCGACAGAACTGATCCGTCGGACACCCAATATCCGTCGGCTTCCGTCGCCCACTCCGTTGGCCCGCTTCCCGACGATTGTCTCTTTCTGTCGGAATGTGTCCAACGGACAGGAAATTCCGTCGGAACTAGCGGGTCTACGGGCTTTTTTTCTACGGCCGTTTTCCGTCGGATTTTCCATCGGAAAATCATTTGCCGATAGAAAACCGTGCTTTTTCCGTCGAAAAAAGCACATTTTTCAGTAGTGCTTGTAGCAAGACACTTATCATTTTGCTTCCTAAGAAATATTGGAAACAAATCAATTGAGGAAAACTAGTAATTTATCTTTCTTTCTTATCGGACACTACCGGCTACCTCCTCTTCCTTCCCCCCCCCCCTTGTTTCCAATGATAATTAAGCACAAAGTCTATATCATACATTTGAGAGTATATAGTCCAAGAAGTCATGTAAGTAAAATATATTAATGGCCTCTCATATTACAAATACACATTGAAAAAAGGGTATGTATCCGGCAATAGCAGTATCTGCTCTGGGACCATGTAATAATTTGCCAACTAAGCAAGCCAATTTCTCCATAACTCAATATATGCCACATGGGAGGCAGCAGATTGAATTTGAATTGGATGTTGGAACATCCGAATTCGAATCCGAATCCGATTCCGATTAAGTTTGAGATCCAAAAATCTCATTCGGTGAGCCGGAAGGAAACTCCGAATCCAATCTGTTTTCACCCACAACAATTTTATATTATCTTTTTTTTCTTGCAAACTTCTTTCGTCTATCTATTGATATGATAACATACGTCTTCCTATCAAATCAAACTGAATATTCAAACATTTAATACTATATCAATGGTGACTGATAAGGAGGTAAATGATGTCTCCGTGCAGTGGTAGGAAGCCATGCAGCTGCTCGTTAGCAAAGTCAGACTAAGACTAGCAATGAGAGAGAGAGAGAAGGCTAAGTGACTAGTGGGGTTGATGTTAGGGCAAAATAGGGAAGAAGACAATGGTAGGCATCTGAACATGGGAAGGAATAAATCAGTTCAACTCATCACCCAAAATGGAGGGAAGAAATATCAAGAAGAGAACGGAAGGGCTTACACCTTTTAGGGTTTTTTTTTTCTTTTTTCGAGATTGAACGGGGGTGGTTGGGGTGAATTTTATTTATCTAAGGTCATGTTTGATAAAGAGCTTTTTGGGGTCAAAAAGAGCTTTTTGAGGATATTAGCTGTTTGACCTCGGTCAAAAAGCTTTTTGAGTTGTTTGGTAAAATAGCTTTTTGTATTAGTTTTTTATAACCAAAAAGCAAATTTGTAAAAGCTTTTGGAAGAGCTTTTTACTATTTAATATCAAAATTACCATATTACCCATTTCTTTTTTCAAAATTACACTCAAGAATTTCAAAACAAAAATCCTAGTCTCTTGCTAATATGATGCTCATTCGTTCATTTTGCTTACTCTACCTTCTGTCTCTTCTCCATGCCCCCTCTTCCTTCAACTCAACAACTCAAAGAAGATGGTCATCTTTGAGGATTTGCATCCAAGAAGTTAATAATTTTAATTTTAGTACTTTCTTCAATTTAATAAATAATGCAGGTCAATTAGTCTTTTGAGACGTAAAATATTCTAAATATTATTATGTCATATAAATTTCAATTATTACTAAAAAGAAAATTAAGCCGATGTTAAACCAAAATATCATGATAATAAATATTAAATTTGGGTAAAGATATAAATGTAATTCTATATATTTTCATAGGTCACAATTTATAATTCATAACTAATGCTTGAAAAAAATAAATATGCAATAAAAAGAATTGATATTGTTAAAAAAATAATGAAATTATGTTCTGGGCATAAGTGAAATTGTACAAAGTAGCCTTGTTGTAAACAGCTAATTTTACCAAATATTTTTTTCAGAAAAAGTTAATGCAATCAGTTATGTCAAACAGCTAATACAATCAGCTAACAACTAATATAATCGGCTAATAGCTGATTGCCAAATAGGACCTCAATCCCCTTCTAACAAAAGCGATGATATATCCAAAGAAAAAGTTGTTACAAAGTATTTGTTTGGAAGGGGTAAGCCTTAAACAGTTCAAAACCTAGCTAAGTCACAGAAGACGGGTAACAAAATTTGAAGAAGAGAGGGGTTCATAAGTAGATATGATAGAAAATGAGTAGAAGGGGACATTGGATACACGGGAGATAAGGGTTTGCGAGGAGTGGGGAACACCAAACATGTAGAATACTAATTGATAAGGCCCTTAATGTTTTGATTTTTTTTTTTTTGTGGTCAATCACATTGTTAACATATGATAGTTTTTAAATTGATGGGAAGCGATTTTAAATATTGGAGATTAAATTAATAGATGCTTAGTTAAAAAAGATAGGATGGGTTCTTATTTATGTTGGAAATTAGGTCTGGTGATGAAAACATTTATTCTTTTAATCAATAATAGATAGTTGAATTAAAACACATATAATCATAAATATGTAAGTTATGGAATACAGGTCATATAAACGCTAGTATTACATATTTTGGTTATGTAGACCCTTTGCTTTTGAAATAAATTTATAGACCCCTATCATTATTTTTTTGTAGATCCTTTGATGTTGAAAACCAGTTATTCGTACCTCCAACATGTTCATTTTTGTTCAGGTAAGCTATCTAATCTTTTTTTTCTTCTTTGGGGTAATAATGAAAGAGTATTATTGCCACCAGACCAATTGTATCAATACAACAACACCTCCCAATGTGGGTCTGGCTTTCGCGAGGTCTAGGAAGATCCAACTATAGGCAACCTTACCTCTACCGGCATTCCTACCCGTAGAGAGGCTGATTCTAAAATGCTCACAAAAAAAAAGATTTTGTGACTATTTTATAGAAGAAAGATTTTGTGAAAACATTTAATGAAAAAATTAAGGACACACTGGAGGGAATGACCAAGATATATTAATAAGATAGGTCGCTGAAGCTATGTAACATAAGAACAATATATCAGATGTAGGTAATATACCTTAACAACCAGAGGTATAAGCAAACGATGTTTCTTCCCAGATGAAAGTACTACTTGCATACAAACACGACATACGAAAAAACCACTATCACCACTATGCCACTACAACCAAAAGACAACTACGGGGTCGACTCTCTGCGATCTAAGACAACTACCAGCACTATACGAAAAAACCACTACCAAATGTATCAATACAACCACTAAAAGGGAGAATCAGGGTGATTCAAGTGTTTTGGTTACCACATTATATACAGTTTCCATTCTTTTCACAAATGCAACATTTGTGCTCTTTATTTTTTCAATATATTGAAAAATATATTTTTAGTTATTTTATGGCTTTATTGCTACCTCAAAGATGAAATTAATTTATTTTTAAAAGAAATTAATCAAATTTGTTTAGAAAGTTGTATATTATCTCAACAGGTAGTTATTATGGAGTTTATGCATATTTGGTCCTTTTCATTAAAACTCATGTCAAAACAAAGATAAAACATTATTTCTTTGTCTTGTAATTTTCTTTCGAGTAAGGCCCCCTCAAAAGGGAAAATCTTTTTTTTTTAATGTTATTTTTTCATTTAGATCATTAAAGCTTGTCTAAGACTTTCGCTATTTGTTGATCTAGCTTAGTGGCCTATGTGACTGGGAACAAAAACAACTTCATGGATTTTCATAACTAAATTCCAACATGAAAATCTTGATAAACAAAAGTTAAAACATCAACTTCGTATAACATTTGTCGATAAACTATGGAACTAGTAGGGTTCAAGCCATTCTCGCATGTAATGATGAAGCCAAGTACGTAGAGGTGGGAAAAAGATGTTTATGCAATTCTTGTCCTAATTAATTAAATACATCTGAAAACGCATTGATATGATCAGCATAAGAATTGCAATTTTTGAAGGATCTTAATTTTACAGGTAAATGGAATAGTCAATTAAACCCATTAATGTAAATCTGTAATGCAATAAGACTCAAAAAAAAAGTATATAACATTTTTTTTCCCCTATTTTATCCATTCCCTTCCATTCGTTTTACTTTACAACGAGTCTAGATATGACTGCACACCAACGAATCGTCGTGGAGAACAAAGTTGTTGGGAGTATCTGATGTATGTACATGCTTTTTAGCCTGCTTGCCAACTCAAATTAATTGGGCTTACGAGCACATATAATGGTGAGCCAAAAATTTGGTTCACCAGTAGGGACATATCATTTTCATATGATCTTTTGAATCAATTTTTTTGCTCACAAACTTTCCCTTGTTCAATGTAAGGCTCACAATTTTAACTCACCATATAAAATAATACCCATAAATTCTACCACTAAATTTTTAATTAATTTTATTCTTTTTATTATTTTTATGAATAAGTTATGAAAATAATTTGTGAATTTGTAAAAAATGAATAATTAATTTAAAATTACAAAATTACAAAAAATATTAGTATAATAATAATTAATTTAAAATTTTAATACAAAACATACAATGGCAATGCAAAAATAACTAAGCAAGTACATATATATAATATCATACCTTCTCTCTCCTGCCTTTCTCTCTCATCCCCTTTTTAGGAAGAAATAGGATTAACTTGGATGAGGAAATATACTGTCGGTAATAGTCCACGCGTATAAAGAATACCAATCACACCAATAATAATACCAAGCGGCTATTAGAGTTGCTTTAGGGTTTCACGTCCTAAACCCGAGAACTCGATAGATGGTAGTTCGGCTATTAGAGAGAAGTTGGAGAATATAGGAGATATATTATTCGCGTCATCGCATCACCCTAGGCTAACCCCCATAAACCTCTTTATATAGGTTAGGGGGTAGCAAGGGTTGTCGCCCCAGGCGACTCAAGTGGTCGTCGGGCCTAATCTCATTAGGCCCGTCCAACAGCTCCCACTCGGCCACTTAGGCTGTAAAACACGTATTTTTCATGTATCACAACTCCTCATGCTTCATACCAGGAATAGGACGTACGACCAAAAATAACAAGTAGTGTTATATTAAGTTACCATCCAACTAACATAACACTTTCATAAAATACGATACCCCAAAAATATCCTAAGACATCACCAGTGACATATCTAATCCCTTATGCCTGATATATTATATGATTATGTTCTCAACATAATCGTCCGGGCTGATATGGTGATGGCGGATAGATTTTTCCTTAAACACTCATGAAATCTCACCTTAGCTTAATTGCTTTCCTAACGTGTTCTCGCTGAACCGTATATATCGTGGTTCTTGAGAATCACATTAAAGTAGCATCATTAAACTTCGACTTACTATCATAGTTTTAAGTCAAAGGGTTATCGTCCATAGGGTCACACAGTAACAAGTGATAGGGAATTCAATTGTCACCCCACATATGGGTCGTCTTATAAGCACACACAGTATGAGATGTGTGTCACGACATAGCTCCTACTTAGCTAAGTTCGTCACTCTTTTTGCCATGCGAATCGTCAGTCTAGATTTTCACCCAAAAATCTAACCTAAACCACTAGATCAACATACTGAATGTTGGTTTTGGCACTCAAGATTCGGCTTTTAAGGCTTCAATATGAAAACTTATTTCATACTCGACTCCCTCGAGTCTCATCTTAGTCTTACTAAGGCGACTATATTCATTCCACTCACACACTTCCAATGTGAGGAATCAATATTGCACACCTAGTGCTAATATGATTCAGCCTCATCATACCCGCTACTCAAGCGTCAGGTTGATTGCTTGTGTGACTAGGTCAATCAAAAGTCTGTGACATTTCAATATGCCTAACGTACAACAATGAGCATCTTGCCCATAAAAGAAACGTGTCCATCACGTAATAGAACATGTCTAGATACCAAACCTTATGAAATCCAAGACTCAACCAATGAGTTTTGGACACATCACTAGGAATGGGTTTAGTTAAGGGAACATAATCACCTTGTTAGTCTATATATATATATATATATATACCCAATGGCAATGCTTTTTGTCTCTATGGTACAAGATACACAATCTACCTCTATAGCCGACATTGTTGTGCAGCTGTGCTTCTTTGCTGCACCATGACATGGCTCTCCCACTCAGGGTGAAGACATGTCCTGAGGTTAACTTAGACTCATCCGAGTTACCACCCCAATCAAAATTTGAGCACCCTCTCAACTTGAGGCCTGCTCCTTGACAGCAAAATGCTGAGTTATCAATACCACGAAGGTAGCATTTGATTCTCCTGATGACTTGTCAATCAGGAAGTCTTGGGTTACTTTGATAACGACTTATCAAATTATCCGCAAAGCAATATCAGGTTGTGTACATAACATGGCTTTCATTAAGCTTACTATGATACTAGGGTTAAAGGCATTTGTTCATTATCTCTATTTTGTCATCTATTTTAGAACATTGAGCAAGACTTAAAGTTGGACCTTTCTCAACTGGAGTATCTACAGGTTAGGAATTATAAACCCAAAAATTGTTCCAAGACATTTTGACGCATGCTTCTTGGGACGGCTTTGGATTATTTCCACTCCTAGAACATACCTAGTTTCACCCGTGTCCTTTGTCTCAAAGAGATGGAATAACTACCTTTTAGTAGCTTTGATCATCTCCAAGTTGTTCCCTAGTCAATAGTATGTTATCAACCTAAGAAACGTAATCCTCATGTTGATCTTTCAACATACACAATGGTCACATGTGGACCTTTTAAGATAACACACATTGTCCTCTTATCCCTTTGATACAAAATCAATGGGTTAGTCCATATAAATCTCTTTCTCAAGATCATCATTGAGAAAGGCAACCTTTACATCCATTTCGAACAACTCAAAGTCCGAATGGGCAACCAGGGCTAGGAGTATCCGGGCTTGAACTTATCAATTGAACTATCCACCGGATGCTTTATCTTGAAGACTTACATTGGGGTGGAGTTTTAACGAGTTCTCAAAACCTGTCAGTGAGTCCATCTCATCCCTTATAGCATCCAATCACTCTTTGTAATTTGGTTAACCAACAGCCTCTTGATAAGAGGTAGATCCCTCAACTCCCAAGGGAGTGCATAAGAATATTTCCTCTTCGATTTGAAAATATCGTCGAAGAATTCATCCACGCTCAATCCTTGGGATTGTCGATTTGTCTGCCTAGGTAGGAAATCCCTCCCCCTTTCTCTAAGAGGTATGGGACCAGGAGTTTCTCCCCCTTTCTCTAAGAGGTATGGAAGCCTGATTATGAATAGAAGATTACTCCTACTATCCATTGGAGGTGGGATCCTAAACATGAGGACTAACTGCATGTTCAGGAATAACTCTCCTCATCAATTGGAGATTGAGGACGAATCTCATTCTCCTTGACAGACAAACCTTCACCATTCTTACCAAGTAAGGAATGTGTACCATCCTTGGTGACTTAGTGAGAATTCAAATCCTCCCCCTCACCGAGAGGTGGTTGAAGGTCTTATTGTAACGTATACAAATTGAGGTCCTTTTAAATTTCACCAAATGTTAAGAAAATCATCCTTAAGAAAATCAACATTGCGGGATTTTGTTTCACGAAGAAAGTATTCATGATCTCAATTGGTTAAGAAAATCAACATTGCGGGATTTTGTTTCACGAAGAAAATATTCATGATCTCAATTGGTTCAAAGAGTTTTTAATATTTCGTCCCAATTGAGTCCTACTACCGCTATAAAGTATATGAACACATCGAGTACTTAATAACGGTGAGATATTAGGTACACATACCTATATCATGAATATATATGGCTCCCTGATGTACTTTCATATTCATGGACCCGCAGATGTCTAAAGTGAACGAACGCTAAGGGGTTTGATGCCCTTGAAACCTTACAAAAAGGATTTCCTATTGCTTTACTAGCTAGACATAACTCACATTTTGCACCTTAAGCCTAGTGAGTTGGTCTTAAAAATGTCATCTTTAGCTAGTTTATTAACTCTATCTTGACCCTCATGGTCAAGCCGAGTATGCCTAAAACAGAGTCAAAAATGAGCTAAGGATGGAAGATGTTCTATTTCGTCCATTGAAAACACCTTTCAATGTGACATGGCCAAACAAATCACCATGTCATATGATGTCTAAGACATCTAGATGAAAATTAAAGAAAACTAACCTTAGGAACAGAAGACACAAGGGAACTTCACACCTTAGGTGCATAGAGAGCATCAGGAAGAGACAATGTAGTCCCTTCAAGGAGCCTCGAATGATTTGTCTTTAATTCAAGAACACCTTTTTTTATCGTCGTTACCTAAAACGACAATTTGTGAATCCACCGGGTAGTAGTGAAAGTTCATAAAAATCAACTCAATCCTGAACTATGTACTTTATTTCTCCCGTATCTACAATCCACTAAGGATCATAGTTAGCAACAAAAGTTTGAGCGCACACATATTATCCAGGAGTAACTGTGGAAGGAGATAACTTAATCGACTTAGGACAATCCCAAGCATAGGATTCCTAATTTCCAAAGTCATAGCACTCACACATGCTATATGCTTCTCTTTATTTCCTTAGCCTTTTTTCCTTTCGCAATATCATTCTTAGGTCCAGAACCTTATGAGGGAATGGATCCGGACGAACCTGATGCTAAGCTAATCCCAGTCGTACTTAACAGTGGGGTGACTTTTAATTCCCCCACTAGATCGAAATTGATGCAATACGACAAAGTATAACATCTTGATCGATCTATTCTCGAACGACTTTTGGTATGCTTTTAAGTTTTATAGATACTGTTCACTAACAGTACCATCTTTGCCATCCTATGAAACCTAGAACCTAATGAGTGTCCTAACATTTCACGTTCATTCAGAAGAAACTGAATCTTCTGATATTATGTATCACAGTCAGCGCTATCAAGTTCTTTTATTGGTAAACAAATTACCAACCTTATTATAATTGCCATAGCTAAAGGTATATATTGTGTAAAGTGGACATTAGGCATATTTTCAAATAAATAAATTATCAAAAAACTCCACTATCCATGTTGCATGATCGAAAATTTCGCTAAACTCATAATCATCTCATACAAGTAGACCTGGCAAAACTGACCCGAGACCCAAAACCCTAACCGAATGACCCGGACCCATACCCGACCCGACACCCGAAATATGCTCACCCGAAAGGTGACCCGAAACCCGAATTGACCCGACCCGAACCATACCCGACCCGAAATTTTCAACAAAGTTGCTTGTTTTGGCATGACAAACGTGTTTCACCAAAAATTGGTTGACCCGAAATCGACCCGACCCGAACCATACCCGACCCAAACCGAAACGACCCGAAATGTCACTTAACCCGAAAATGACCCGACCCGAACTTGACCCGACCCGTACTCGAACCGAATGACCCATTTGCCAGGTCTACATACAAGCATGAATTAGAAGTTTTTATAACTTATTTATCACAATCTTCCGTAAAACAAAATTTATGGAGAACATTATGGTTAAACTAATTAACGTTTTAGAAATATCACAAAGATATCTAACTTTATGTAAATCAAATTCACATGAAGTTATCTCATTATATATAACTACTAATATGTCATCTAGAACTTTATCAATGACATATCAAACATGAAATTCAGATTATTATATAAAACGCATCTATATAATAAAATGAATCTATATTGCCAAACATATTCGAATAATAACATGTTACAAAAGAATTTCATAAAATGCCCAAATGGCATTATATAAAACACATTTATATAATTATATATAAGATGAAAGTTATTCTAATGTTATTCGTAATTTACAAAACACATTTATAATGTTACGAATTTGAATTTCATGAAACCAATTCATAAAATACCGCTATATTACACAATTAGCAGGTAACATGAAACGAATCCACATTCATCAATTTGGGCAAGGAAAAAAGTGCTAAAACAATGAGCAAATTTACTACAACTCATGTAGTTCATAGATATAAAACACATTTATATAATACTAGTAATTAGTGATTGTCATGAAACATATCCATGTGATCGAACGCAACATACTTTGTAACATGAAACTTCATATTCAAATAGTAATCGCAATTAACTATATACAGAACAGATCTATATAACAGTAAAGTTTGGATGAAACGAATTCATAGTAAGACTCGCAAATTATATAAAACGTATTCGTAGAATATTACAAATTTTAAAAATTATGAAACAAATCCATAAGAAGATCAAATATCTTATATATCCAAATAATAGCATGAAGTAACTACAAGAATGATAGAACATTTAATTGATTCATAATTGCTCATGTTTTTGCATAAGGTTACTAAATTATGAAACATAGCCATGTAACTAAATATTATATAAAACATATTTATATAATGTAACTTATGAAACATATTCATTTATCAACTAATGGGATCTTTATATCACATAGATATTTATTGAGTTCGACTAAAATAAATTTACGTTATACGCACTAATTTTATATATGAAACAAATTCACCTAACTTCAACTCAGTGGATCGATAACAACTTACTCGGTCAATAAAAAATGTCAAGTTGATGCATATACAAAACGAATTTATATATGACATTAAACATATTAATGTTTTCATAACGAAATCATGTATTCAGGGTTAAAACCAATTCAAAACCTTAATTCAACAAATGAATTAACTGCATGAAAGTTTATTAACTTGAATATCATTATAATTCAATTAAAATCATGCTATAACTAATGATAATAATTAAACAGTAATGGCCGGAAAAATAATTTGGCCCAAAAGAGTCGAAAATAGTCTTACCCATATCATTGAAATGTGGCAAGAAGCAAACTGGCCCAAAAAGAAAAACGGTCCAAAAACAAAATTTGGGCCAAAAAACAGGCCCACTAAACTGGGCCTCCTTTCTCTTTTATTTGTTGATTTAGCCCAAACCAGGGGGGTTTAAAGGACCTTAACTCTCTCTCTCTTCTTCTCGGTGTCCTTCTGCCTTTGAACTCTCTCCACCTTCCTCGACCTCCCCTGACTCTCTTCTCCTCTCGACCCTTCTCGACTCCTCGCCATGCTTATAGAGCACCGAGCTCCACCCAGCACCCTTGCCCATGACCATCTTTCAGTTATCCTCCATCTTTTTTCGGCCAACCACGGTGGCCATCCGCCACTTGGGCAGTAGCCACCACTCCGTTCTTTCCCGAGTGATGATGGCCGCCACTCTCAGACCACATCTCGTCCAACCCCGACTAGAACCATTATAACCATCGCATAGATCGGCTGAAGACGAGCCATAGCATGCATCTCACGCAGCCAACGGGCCACCCAGGCGGCGGCGCGTGTGGCTCACGCGCATCCATGCGTGGTTATTTTGGGATTTCCTTAGTCGGTAAAGCGTAGATCGGTGCTCTAGAGGGGCAAGGGAGGAAGAAGGAAGCTTGAAGCCCCTTTGTTGGCGGCACGTGACGCACACGCGCCACCCCTCCTTGGCGGCTCTGATGGGTATGGATTCGAAAATGCCATTTTCCTTTTTTTTTGCTACCTTTTTCTTGAAACATCCCTCCTTTTTTTTTAATTATTTTCATGGGCAATATGACGGTTTTCGGCGTAGACCACCAAGGCCTCGCTGCCACCGTCGCCACAAAGGTCCCGGTGGTGGGGACGGTTTGGCAGACCACTAAGGTCTTACTACCGCCATGACCTCTTGGTGGGTTAGGGTTTTAGAGAAAAGGGGAGAGGGTCTGTGAGGCTTAGGATTTCGGGTTCTTCCCCCTTCCTTTTTGTTTTCTCGTATTAGGGTAACGAATTATGCCACTAATTTGTGAACCAAGCACATAGTATGAACATGGTAGCATAATACTCAATCAGCAACTAATCAAGTCTAGTATTTAAATTCAGACAAAAAAAATGCTTGTGTTACACGACCAAACTAACAAGAGAAAAAAAAGTCTTTGGTTATTGAAGCATGCTTGGCAGATAATCTATACTGAAAAATTCAGTCTTTGGCCAGAACCAATTACGTAAACATGCTTTCGTCAATTTTATATCATAATCTGATCAATTAGAACCACTGGTTATAAAAAAAAATCGGATCTATCTATGATTGATAACTGTTGCGGCACACTGATTTCACAAAGCATATACATTCACGACTGTGAATCAAAAAATTCTATCTTTTGTTGATTCTGGACAAAGCAATGATATGAGCATGCTGGTAGAGTATTAGGGTTGCATAATTACGAAAATTAAGCAATTAAACATATAAACTAACATGCGTTCAGTAACTCAGGTTTAGCAAATTTATCAACCTATCAATCGGGACTAATCCGAACAGTTTAGGCTCTGATACCACTGTAGGAAGAAAATAGGACTAACCTGGATGCGGAAATATACTGTCGGTAATAGTTCATGCGTATAAAGAATACCAATCACACCAATAATAATACCAAGCGGCTACTAGAGTTGCTTTAGGGTTTCACGTCCTAAACCCGAGAACTCGATATATGGTAGTTCGGCTATGAGAGAGAAGTTGGAGAATATGGGAGATATATTATTCGCGTCATCGCATCACCCTAGGCTAACCCCCTTAAACCTCTTTATATAGGTTAGGGGGTAGCAAGGGTTGTCGCCCCAGGCGACTCAAGTGGCCGTCGGGCCTAATCTCATTAGGCCCGTCCAACACCCTTCAACCCCTAGACTGCTCATCTTCTTCTTCTCCATCCCGCATCTCTACTTCCTCTTCTCCTTTCTCTCTCCTCTATTTCTTTCGACCCACCCTGCTTCCCAGAATCCCAGCCCAACCTTTTGTTTTCCACCCACAAAAAAAAGGAAAGCAAAAAGAAATAAAAAAATGAGCGAAAGTAGGAAAAGGGAGAGGGTAAGCGGCCTGCGTCTCCGAGCCGCTTGATGAGCCACGAGTCGTGAGCATCCTGCCGTGCATCCATGAGCGACTCGCCCGTGCATCGTCCCTTTTTTCTCGCCCGTGAGCCATGCGTTGTGCATGGTCTAAATTGGTGTCTTTGAAAGTTGTCATCTAACTTTGATGGATGCCACCGAAAATGCAGGGACGACGATGTGATGTCATCTCAGCATAAAATGTTTGAGTTGAAGCATAATTAAAACCATCTTGATTATTATCTGAATGTTACGATATTATTAATTGGGCTATAAACAAAGAATCATAGAATGTTTGATTATTGTCTGAATATTATGATATTATCTCGGCCTAGAATGTTTGATAATTATATGATATCATCTTAATTATCATCTCTAATACCATGTTAAATTTTATATATATTAATTGGGGTATAAACAAATGGTCATGCATATAAGTTAAAATGAGGTTTCAATATAAAATCAATTGGCAATGGGTGGAGTAACTCACAAGCTAATAACTCACAAATTAATATACATACTCAAATCCCTCAATTTTATCAATGTAGGACAATACCCACTTTCATATTCTTCATACGTCCCCTCACATGTGGGCAACTAACACAGCCCAACACGTGACATGATCCCTCCAGGGGACGGTGACAAACTGAGATCGAGCACAACCTTAGCTCTGATACCGTGTAGAAGCTAGAAGGAGGCGTGTGACGTGTAGCCGAAAACTTCCCAGCTTGGTTTATCATTGATTGTCATCCACTTATATACACTGTAGGAGATACAAAACTACTCCCATTATCTTAAGAGATAAGGAAAGAGATAAAATTTACAATCTAAGAGATAATGATAGTATCTAAATAATATTTGAAGCTATCAAGAAAATATTACAAAATATTACATTAAGATCTCAAAAAATATTATCGACTAATTTCGTAATATTGTAATATTGAAGTACCAGAATATGTAGTATATCTTTCACGCTTTTGTTTTTTAGAGGTGTATATCTTTTAAGTCCTAAATATATAATACTCTTTGATTTTGACCGAAATATGAATGAATTTGAACTAGTTGTCATTTAGGAAAAAAACAATTTGGGCGTTTGAATCTCACTTGAAGTTTTCCTTCATGGTGGGCCTATGGTAAACTATCACATGAAAACGTGCCCAGCATTTTTATGGGCATGTTGCGCATGTTTATGTGAGACATATTATTATTTGTGTACGAGCAAGTTGAATATGAAATAGTCCATAATTTTCCGTCAAAAAACTTGGTCATGTCGGTAATAATTTCTAGTTCGGTGCATAAAGATATACTAGTTTAAGGATTATTTCTATCATTGTAAAGAATCAGAAATATTTAGGCTCTGTTTGGACCTTGAAAAATTTGGTAGAAAGAAAAATTGAAGTAAAAAAATGTATGGAGAAAATGAGTTTTTTTTCTCTTGTTTGGATTGAGAAAAAAATACAAGAATTTGGATGAGAAATTTGAATGTTGATTAACTACTTGAATCATGTTGATGTCATCCAAGCAATATGAAGTTGGAGAAGTTTAGGAATTTTCCTCAAACTTTCCTCACAATTTTATGAGAAAAATTTTATCACTTGTTTCTAACAATTTTTCTATCTAACCGTCCCCCATTTTTTTTTTCTTTGTGATTTTCTCTAAACCAAAAACAAAAAAAAAGTAACTTTCCCAATTATTTTTTTTTTGCACCAAATTTTTCATGGCCCAAACGGAGTCTTAGTCAATAACAATATCATAAGCATTGATAACATGTGTAACCTTCTTCTAGACCAAATAACAAAAATGATACCGTTTTTTGGAATATGTAGTTATTGTGGACGACTTCTGGCCATTAACATTATTTTTAACTGGTATTCTAATTAATTAATTAGACATTATTCTTTTTTGTTTAGTGCGAGTTGACAATAAGGTCAACGTAGACGGGGATTCAGATCCATATATTTAATAATAATTTACAGAGACTCCACTAGTTAAACTAATTGATACCTACTATTGGACATCCTTATCTTTGCCCCCGGACCCCTAGAAGGGTTCAAGCCTCTTCGGCTTAATAGCAGTTATACCACAAAAATTAACCCGGTCAATATAATTAATTAGATATAGCTTAACAATTAACCAAGATAACTACCAATGTTACCAGTCGACCTACTATCATCCCAGAATTGTAGGTAAACTTGCACTCCTAGTGCAAGAATAAGAGCTTGCCCCCTGCGTGATGACATCGTGCTTGCTTTGTCATTGGTCTGATATTGCACACCAAATATAAAACTGATGCACACCAAATATATTACTTATATGCTCCAAATCTAAAACTGATGCACACAATATATTTTGCTTATACACTATATATATTTTGGATGTTTGGTTTCTGTCTATAGCTTCTTCTTTTTCTTTTTTCATAACTAGTTATAATATTGTTTGCATTGTTATCAATGTATGTAGAACAAATGTCTACCATACATATTGCAATTTTTTGTTTTTATGGGTTTTAATTTATCTATCTTGTTTTTATAGTACTATTCTATTATAATTAATCCCAAAATGATATATATATATATGATCATGCTCACCAATTATGATAATAATGTTCACAAACGTAATACTAATGATCACCGGCGCTCACTAGATATAATTAAGTTGCTCAACCTATATAATACTAATACTTACTAAATATAATATAAATGCATGCCCACCAAATGTTTTCAAGTATTCATTGTAAATCAAACTTAGTTGAATATGATTTCTTTAAAAAAGAGATAAGTTCAATAGTTTTTAGTCACAAATAAGGGTGAAAAACTTGTCGCCCTCTCAGACGGTGTAGAAATCAAGTCACTAGCTATTTTCGCCCGAATCTAACCTAAGAAAAGTAATAAAAGCCACTAAACTTGATTAATTAAATTCATTACTCAATTATCCTTATCTAAATATAATTAATTAAACTAAACTAAAAAAATACACTTAATAGAAAGCATAGTTCTAATTAGCAATAGACTAACAAATTAATTAATCTAACTGTGAAAACATCACATTTACTGGCTAAGAGAAGAGAGAGAAAACGGAGTGTATTAAAAGCTCAAATATCCACCAATGGAGGTTAGCCCTCCATTGAAGGAGCAAGGGTATGAAATTTGTGGGCTCACTTCCACTTATTCTCACTAATCTGACCTATCCAATCCTAATCGAACCCATAATCGAATCAAAAACTCAAACTTTGAAAGTGGGTTTTAAAAACCCTAAGATAAAGGGGAGAGAAAGAACTTAAAATTTGCATTCTTGAAACAAGAAATTGAGAGATTAAGAGTAGAAGGATTATTAGCAAAGGGAATCTCTAATTTCAATCAATCAACAAGCAAAAGCGTGTGAATTTGGACATTAAAATATTAAATCAAACTCAACAAAGTAAGACCTTGAAAGAAATTGAAAGTTAAAGATAGAAAAAGAAAGCAAATTGCATCAAAACTTCATTCATCCTAATATGAGGCTACAAATTAACTAAATCTACACTAATCTCTCCTAAAACCTTAGGCTAAGCCTAAAAATGCTACTGAAAAACCTACTTTAAACCCCTACTCAAAAACCTAGCTCCTTGCACAAATGGGGGAAGGAAGTTTATATAGACCCTGAACAACAAACTTGGCACTGTCGCACCACATGGCAAAGGCAGACCATGCCAAGTTTTCGGATTTTGGGACAAGAACAGAGCAAACACAAGGGTTTCGGCATGACCGTGCCACTTGACATTGGCAACCTACTACCACTTGGCACTGACTGCCTATTATGAGTTTTTGCATTGTTGTTCTGCCTTGTTTCTGAGGCAATTTTTGCACTCCTTGACTAGGCCTTACTTCATGGTTATCCTGGATTAACGTGCCCAACTTTCAGTACATTCATCACCATTATTTGCTATTTGAGTAATTGTTTTTTACTAACGACAAAATCAACAAAACACTAACAAACAACCTAATTTGCCAATTATTATGGGCAAAATTTAGTCAGAATATAGCATAAAATTCATGTACATTGAGCCCGAACAAATACCCCCCATCAAGACTTTTGCTCGTCGAGCAAAACAAAACAAAGCTACTAAAATCTAACTCACTGTCATAAGAATCATGGTTGTATTTAGCCTATGCAACAAGCCTTTCAAACCTCTTGGTTCCCCCAAGTAGATGAGTGAGGTCTTGTGTGGGTTTACAGAAGATATGCCCACAAAATCTTTGAATTATTTTTGAATTTTTCAAAAGCATAGCCTTATATACAAGTAATGTGGATATATGTACACATGTAAATTGATTACATATATTGGCCTAACAACCTAGCTACTAAGTCATATGCAAGTAAAACACACACATCCGAAGATACTTAGGCTATGAATGCGCCCCCCTACTCTCCTTCTTCCCTGCACACATACACAATGCCACGATATGTACGTCTTGATGCTCCGTGTACAGTTTATTGACTCTTAATGCTAGGCTTACACCTGACCAAAAGGTCAATTTTACTTGGCTAATTCCCTTTATTAGATTATCAACCTCACCTCAATTTTCTTTCCTTTCTTTTTTTCCCGCTTGTCTTGTTATGCTGCTTCACCTGGGTGAATAGTTCTTGGCTTATTAGGCATTGAACTCCCAGTGGAACAACTTAATACATATTTGAACCTTTTCTCTAATTAGGGGTTTTATTTGGATGTGCAAAATACTTATTCAAGCCTAAATAGAGGTCCCAGAGTCAAGCTGTCTCTAACATTCTTGTTTTTCTTCTTCTTTTCTCTTTTTCAAAGGAAAAGGCAGAAGTCAACTAATCAAATAGAATGTCCTTAGCCTAAGTTTTAACAAACTAACACCAAGAGTCAATCTTCAAGTGTACAAGGCAGGCATAATATCGCACATGTGAGATGAAGTTATTATAAAAGTTCAGAAATTATACCACTTACAAGTGTTGGATCATGCATATTCTAACTATACAAAGGCTAGCAACCAAGCCACTATAGCTCAAAAACCAACTAGAAAGGTGCAAAAGTCCCCAAAATAAAGGAAAAACTATACAACATTTGAAAATTTTTCAAAAAATATACACAAGTGGGCACCTCACCCCCACCAAACTCCAAAATGTCCTCATCATGGGAACTAAGGTATCAAAAAGCAACCGCATAAGCAACACAATTGTAGAACCAACAACTCAAATCCACAAGTATATATAAACCTATGACACCACCAAACAAAACACAAAACTAAAAACACTAATAAATATTCACCAAACCAAATACACCACCAACAACCACACATAAAATATCACATACAAAACAAACAAGGGTGATCATAGCTGATTCGGCTCAACAAATCCCAAATTTTACCTCAAAATCAATCACCTGTGCAATCACAATCCTCAATATCCACAACCATGTACAAAAAGAAATAAAGAAAAGAAAAAGGAGGGCAAAGAAGCAATGGAACATAATGATCATACCAAATTGGGTATTAAGCATAGCCAAATTAATGCCTTACTTAGATGGTGCCAAGAAGGTCTATATAGCATCAACCACTCCATCAAATCACCCAATTGCCACTTGTATCAATCCCTAGCAAAGCTTGTAGCAACTTATCAAATGAATGGGAGTAATCCTCACAAAAATGAAAATAGTCAATAACAAGAAGGATGCTCCAAATAAAGCACATTACCGAAATAGAAGTGAGTGCTCTCTTGAGCTTATTGAAGCTCTAGGCCCAATCATGAGAGTTACACACATGATCAATATCACTAAATGTAGAGGATAAGGGCCTAGAAGTTTCACAAGAAGCATGACTGGACAAATTAGGTATGAATCCCAGATCCTCTAGCCAATCCTCAAGTCCTATGGTTACAACAACCTCATAAGTCCGGCCTAGATTTGGGGCATATATCATGCACGTCTCGGACTCGGAGGAGGTGGACATTGAGGGATCCATGGAAGAGTGAAAAAATGGTGAAGGCGACAAGAAGATAGAAGTGGGAATGGACTTAGGAGGACATTTAATAGAGATTGGATCAATGAGTTCCAAATCAGGAAGCTTGACCTCTACAACCGCCTCATCACGAGACTGCCCTAAAGGAGTCTCCTCAAATGAATACTTCTCATGAACAAAAATATCCTTGAAAACCACAATTATGTCATGCTCAAGATCACAACTAGCTTTAACAATTAGTTTCTCACTCTCATCATTCTCTTTCAAGGGGCCTAAAAGAAAAGGCTCATCATCAAGAACTATTTCAACCCCAAGAGCATCCCCAGTCCCAAGATAAAGGTTGATCATTAGCAAATGTTGGGAAGGATCGCTCACACCCTTAAAAGACATTTGATCAAAAGGGCGATAGTATGAGCTAATACCATAATCCAAGAGAAAATCATATGAACAAGAGGGAGAAATGCAATCATGAGGTTGAGGTGGTTGAAAAGAGGAACTTCTAGTTAATGCTCACAATGAAGCTTTGTATCCTCCAAAGCAACAAAGTCATTAGGTAGCTTGCCTTGACTATCCATAAAAATCTTACATGCAATACAAAGTGGTTGCCTAATTTCCTCCCACTCATATGTCTTCTCACTTAAATCCTCAATAAAGTCCCAAGCGTCATTAGCATTCTTATAAAGAAACTCTTCCACACTCATAGTTTTAGCGATTGTCCTAGTACCCATATCCAAATCCACATAAGCTATTTGGCACAAACTCCATCTCTCTAAGCTATGGCGAGGCCATTGGGTAAGCAACTCCTTGGACCTATTCATATAGTTTCAAAAAGGCTCATGTTCAAGTTGGACAAAAGAGAGAATTTCATTCCTACATCTAGTGGTCTTACTCGTGGGAAAGTATCTCTTAAGGAAGATATCAACAAAAGAACCCACAATTTAATAGAACTGACCTTAAGACCATGCATCCATCTCTTAGCATCATCTTTGAGAGCAAATAGAATAAATTTCATCATCACAACATCATCTGATACGCTAGGCATGTGAATCAGCGAACAAACTTCCTCAAACTCTTAAATGAACAAATAAGGATCTTTAAAGAAAGTAAATTTGGAAGAATGCCAACATAATTCCGGTTAAGCTCAAATGTTACATGCATAGGGATAGGAGAGAGGTCAAAACATGATTGTAGGGAAGCTCGGGGAGGACAAAAATGATCTTTCAATGAACGTGGTGGGTCGAATTCCACTCTTTCAACAATTGTCTCATCAACAATAGTAGGCTTAGCCTCAATATTAACCACATTTGTTTGCTCAAAATTTTCAAGCCCATCATGGACATTCAATGAGTCATAAATTTTTGTTTTTTTCAATTTTTCTAAATTTTTTGGTCTTTTCACATTTTCTAATTTTTTTAAAAATATTTTTCAACATCGCCAAAATCAATAGCTATACTATAACCCAAAACACAAAATAAAGCAAAAATAAAAGAAATACCCTAGCACAAAATAAATTAAAAGGGAATACATTGACAAGAGGTGACTTAATTTCTTGCCACCGCCCCTAGCAACGATGCCAATTGATTGAATAGTTTTTAGTGGGGAGTAAGAGTGGAATATTTGTCATCCTCTGGGACGGTGTTGAATCAAGTCACTAGTTATTTTACCCCAATCTAACCGAAGAAAATTAATAAAAGCCACAAAATATGATTAATTAAACTAATTACTCACTAATCTCTATCTAATTATAATTAATTGAACTAAACTAAAGCAAAACACAATTAACACATAACATCATTCTAATTAACAATAGACAAACAAAGCAACTAATTTAACTATGAAAGCATTAAATTTTCTTAGTAAGAGAAGAGAGACAAAAAAGAGTACCTTAGACGCTCAAACATCCAACAATGGAGGTTAGGCCTCCATTGAAGGAGCAAGGGCGTGAAATTTGTGGGTTGACTTCCACTTATTCTTACTAATCTAACCTATATAATCCTAATCTAACCCATAGTTGAATTAAAAACTCAAACTTAGAAAGTGGGTTTTAAAACCCTAAGATGGAGGAGAGAGAAAGAACATAAAATTTAAATTCTTGAAAAAAGAGATTGGGAGATTAACAGTAGATAACAGAGTAGAAAGATTATTAGCAAAGGGAAGCACTAATTTCAATCAATCAACAAGCAAAAGAATGTAAATTTAAGCATTCAAAAAGTAAATCAAACTCAACAAAGTAATAATTTGAATGAAAATGAAAGTTACAGGGACAAAAAGAAAGAAAATTGCATCAAAACTTTATTCATCCTGAAATGTGGCTACAAATTAACTAAATATACACTAATATCTCCTAAAACCCTAGGCTAAACTTAGAAATGCTGATGGAAAACCTACTTTAAACCCCTACTTTAAAACCTAGCTCCTTGTTTAAATGGGGGGAGAGGGTTTATATAGACCCGAATACAGCGAACTTGGTATGGTCAAGCCATATGGCAAGGGCAGATTGTGCTAAGTTTCTAGATTATGGAACAAGAACAAACCAAAAACAAGGATTTAGCATGCCCGTGGCATTTGGCACGGGCATCCCCTGCCAAATTTCTACATTGTTGTTAATTCTTCCTTGTTTCTTCGACAGTTTTTACACTCGTTGACCCAGTTGTGCTTCATAGTTATCTTGGGTTAACGCGCCCAATTTTTAGCACATTTGCGCTTATTATCCATCACTTGAGCAGTTGTCTTTATCACCTACAAAACCAATAAGGCACTAACAAACAATCTATTTTATGAATTATTATGGGCAAAATTTAGAAAATCGGTGCAAAATTCATGCATATTAAGCTCGAAAAAGATAAAAAACCAATTGAATATAAGCTCATTCTTATTTTCAATACCCTCATTCACAAAAATAATAAATAAAAAATTTCAAGTCACTGTGCACATGATATTATACACCAATATATATAACTAATGAACGCAAAGCATATTAATAATGCACACCAATCATAAATACACATGTTCATCTGGCCTAGGGTATTATATAACACATAATTATTTGTTGAAATAAGATGCACAAACTATTGAGGAGCACAGTGGGAAATGCTTGCTTCTTTGAAACAAGAGGTTGGGGGTTAGGTCTGGGGAGCTATTAGACTAAACCCAAAATACATTGTTTATAAGCAAAATATATGACTTGCATCGATATTATGTTTGTGTTTCAGCATCATGTTTGGTGAGCATTAACAGTGTATTATTTGCAAAAGTTATACACTTGTGTACATATATCCCATATATTTGATAATAATATAAAAAATAAACAATTATAAAGAAAAGAAGACAAAGAAACAAACCAAACACTCAAAATACATAGTGTATAAGAAAAACATATGGCGTATATAAGTATTATATTTGGTGCGCATCAGTATCAATTTTTTTTGGTGCAAATATTATATTTTTGATGTGCATTATCAGTCATGCGTACATGACATCAGCACACATAGGGCAAGCTTTTGTTCTCAAGTGAGGAGTACAAGTTGACTTGTACTCTCTTGGGAGTACAACTTGACTTGTACTCTCTCGGGAGCACAATAGAATTTGCCCAATTTACTCAAATTAATGGGAGGAAAGGGGAAGAAAATTGACATCATCTTCAAGTTAATTTGCTTTGCCAACTATAGCAACTGCTTCTTTTAAAAAACTTTGAAGAAAATATCGGATGAGGCATACATTAAAATTAAGAAATATTTAGGGAGTACATTAACCTGATTATGATCAATTGGATAATTGTTAATGATGACTTATATAAATTATATATATCGTTTTGTTTTCTAAAAAACACCCAACTCTGGCTTTTTGTTTTAGCAAAGGAGTCACGACGGACAATACAGTATAACCACATAACGGATCAAAGGTGAGACCTAGTGTAAAAAGGGTATTTCCTTTTTCTCTATTGATTAGGTTCTTTTTTTTGGATGGGCATGAATGAGGCACAAAGGCCAATATAGGTAGGAGGCAAACCCAGGTCTATGTGAAAACTCCAAAAAACTTACTAGTTGAGCTAACTGATAGCCACTTTCTATTGGATAGATGTATGTACAGTAGATATAATGCAAAAATATAGCTATTGGCGTATTCCTAATCACTAATGTAGTTACTAGTTAGTGTAGGCCACTAGATTAGGCTTAAAACCAAAATCCTAAACCTTGTAGAATTATCACTCTATGCCACCTTGACCTCATATTCTTCAACCCGATGCAAGAGAATTGAACAATATGGAAGAGTTCATGCAGAGCAAGCTCCACCCATTATCAAGGAAGCTAATAGTACCAACAAATTACAAAAATTACCTCTGGACTTACTGAGAGAGGTTCTAACAAGATTCTTGACGAAAACCCTATTAAGATTAAGGTGCATTTGTAAGTCATGCCACTACGCCATAGATGACCCTACTTGCCTTCTTTCTTCTTTGTGTGTGCTTGTGTGTACTCATAGATATCTCATTACCGCTTTACAATTAAACTCATTTTATTTCAAAGGGAGAATTGAGCGATGAAGCCTTCAAGAGAGAAGATGAGCTATAGGCTCCTGTGTTTTTCCTTTTTCCGTGACATCTAGACCAAAATTGTTTCCTACTGTTTACAATTTACCAAAATGATCTAGCTGGTTATTGAACCCTCCTAAAAATTATCTCACTCCTTTCATTCCATAAACAACATGTACTCATAGATACCTAAAAATGGTTTCTAGATTTTTGTAAAATGCCTGATGGCAAAAATTTATACCCTAACCCACGTAACTAGGGACTATGAAGACCACAACCCAGAACCCCCAGGTGCAGTCTCTCACGAATGATTGGCCACACTGCAAACTGAGTCGGTAGAACTGGGTCTCAGCCCTGATCGGTTCGAACCTCGCAGTAATGCCCGCTTAACTAAGGAATTTAAGCAACAATTCTAAATCAGAAACCCAATTGGGCTCCTATGCTATAACTGAGCCCAAATTCTAGTTTAGACATTCTTTTTATCGGGATTTTGAACCATTTTGCCTAATCTAAGAAGATAAAGTAAAAGGAAATAAATAAAAATTAACAAAAGTAATGAACATTAATTGATAAAGTCACCAATGAGTTTCAGGAAAACTTATAAATGAAATTCTCTCTCTAAAATGACCAATAGCTAAAGGGACACCAAAGGGGCAACAGGTCCATACGAACCACAAATCGAGGGGACATAAAAAAAGACAGTAAGCTCATTTCAAAGAGGTGCTCAAAAGGCCAGGAATAATCCATGGTGTAGGGCTGACTGCATAACCTTGAACCGAGGATCCAAAATTAGGGATGAAGGCACCATGTCGTGGTGGAGTGCATTACAACACTGCTCATGATTATCAATCGACTCTACTAATCAATATGGGGAATTAAAGGTGATTACACTAACAAACAATCATGCAACATATCAATACCAAATAATATGAATCAAGAATATAATGCTAGTCTAGAAAAATTCGAAGAAATAATGTAAATAATTAGATTGAGCGGGCTCAACTAATTAAAGATTACATCATTACCAAACCCAAGATTAAATAAAATAAAGAGAAAGGAAGTAGTGAGAAGGAGGGAAGGTTTGAAAGCTTTATGCCCTCAAGTTACCTGGTTAAAGGGATAATGCAAATTGGTTTAGAGAAAGGAGATCTAATTCAATTCTCAATAGGTTTCATCGACACAGTCACAGCAATCCAGATAAAATTGTAATAGCTGAGACTTGTTTCAAGAGCAGATAAGGGCACTGAGAACCTGCCAAGAACCCAGCTTGGTTCCTGATCAGAACTCGGCCAGTATAGTGGGACAGGTTGGGCAGGCAACCTGTTTTGGTCATAGCTTTCTCATCCAGTCTCCGTCTTGAGTGATTGTTTTTTATCTAAAAGCTTATCGGGTCTATTTCTAATGACACTAACTTTATAATTCTTAGATAATTGTAACAGGATATATAAGCAAACTAGTGAATAGATGTCATATTTAGCACGTCTTACTAATCAACTTATATCTTTTCTTGCCTACCAAATTTTAGTGTATAATATGCCATTAGAGATTCTATTCATTCAAGAATATCAATATCTAAACTCAACAATTTTAGGCACCCTAACGTGGGGTGAAAGTATAGAATAAGTATCAACTAGATGCCGAATATGGTTAATTTGGGCCTGTTTAGGCTTTTAGTTCATTTAGCCATTGGTGGGTATATTGGGTTTGGATATGTGGGTTAAGAGATAGTGGCACATTTTAAGGCTCTGTATTACAATATCCAGGGGTCTTCTAGTCTCGTTCGATTAATTTATCATCATCGAGAATTTTACAAAAACAACACATTTTCTAGGTGTATAGTTAGCCCCCATTTCGGCTGAGCATGATTAAGTCGAAGGTCAAACTAGATAACATTTTTGCTTACCTGTTTAGCGGTTCTGAATTGACCTTTCGCCGGTCTATCGGTTCTGAATTGACCTTTTGCGATATAACGTACTCTTTGTCGATCTGGCGGACCTCTCACCAGTCCAACAAATCTTGAATTCGACCTTTCTCTGGTCTAGTGGATATCTGAAATTCAACCTCTCATTGATCCAGTGGACCTTTTGCTGATCTAGAGATCTTTTGCCAGTCTAGCGGGCCTTTCAATGGCCTATCAGATCTTAAATTTGACCTTTCTTAGGTCTAGCAGATTTTTTACCAGTGTATAGGATCTTGATGTCGACCTTTTTCCAGCCTGGCAGACCTTTCGCTTATCTTATCCGACAAATTTTGAATTTGATTTTTCATAAGTCTAGCAGACTTTTTACCGATCTAGTATGCTGGTAGTCAGCATCTTGTTGGAATGTTCGATTATTCTAGGTGCCAACCTGTTGTTGAAATTTCTCATTATGTTGCGAGCTAGTGATGTACCTTAGTAGTATGGGTGCCTAAAGATCTATGTCTAGATTCTTGAAAACTTGGCATCATGGGAGCCTAAGGATTTATAACTAGGCCTCTACAAATTTTATAGACATGGGAGCTTGATGATCTGTAGCCAAATCCTTGAAAACATTATAATGTAAGAGGGTAAATATCTATAACCAGATCCTTATAAACTTGGCGATGTGAGAAGCTAAAGACCTGTAGCCAGATGCTTATGAACTTGGTGGCATGAGAACCTGAATATCTGTTGCCAGAAGCTTAACTTATGATTGGTGAGATGTTGAGAAGTCAAATCTTCAAGTTTGGCCTTTTTACTACCCGGGCGTTGCTCCTTCTAATGGGAGATTGTTGAATGTTGAAGTGTCTTGGATGTTTGCGATGTCCTTGTGAGCTGATATGATTAGGATGAGATGTCCTCTATGGCTAGATGCTCTTAGACTTTATTACTTGATAATGTGAGGTCGTGCTGATGCCATTATATAAAGGATAAGGGTGAATCACCAAGTTTGATGATTCTCACATAAAGACTGCTTAAAGGATCGACCCTCTACTTTGACTGAGCCTAATTGAGGTGAGGGTCAAAGTATAGGTGTCTTCTATGAGATTTGTTGATGTAATTATAAGAACCTTTGATATACATTCATAGTTAGTCAAAGTTGTGTGCTCTTCTTTTAGGGTTGTTGTCATGTCTAAATGTTGACTTTTTCGAACTAGGGGTCCCCAATGATCAAAGCAAAGGACAGGTTAGTAAAGGGACCTATGTATAAATGTAGGTGTACTTCATAGCCTAGTTGATACTATGCATATATGTTGACTATGCATATGTGTGATGACCTAACCTCGTATACATATAGGTAGAGGCCTCACAATAAGTTTTGGGTCTATTAGATAAACCCCAATTTAGGTACACGAAACTGATGGGTTAGGCATTATACTGCATTGTAGCTTAGGCTACAACATACCATAGAATGACGGGTAAAGAGTTAAGTGATTCTAGATTAGGCTAGGCCAGGATAGGAAATCCTTTCTTTTAATCAAGAAGTAATGTTTAATTTTTCATTAAAGTACTTATGTTCTAAAGATGCCCCAAATTTGTGTTTGTTGTAATAGAAGCCCTAGATATACGCAGGAACGTAGCAGACGAAAATGCCTTTGCCGATGCTGCCTAGAGTAGCTCCTAGTTTGGTACAAAGAGTATTATTATGTCATTCTCGAAAAATGTTTACCATGATAGAAGCCCAAATCATCTAAGAAAATGTAGGGGAGACCCCTGTCTTACACAATGGGTGGGTGCCCACTTAAAAAGGCTAAGAATATAAAGTATTCGTTCTTGGATTTATAGTCATGATGAAGATAACAAGCCTTGAATTTTGGAATGGGAGAAAGATCAAAGGCTAAGAGGTCTGGGAAGAAATGGTAAAGTGGGTTAACGGTTTGCCTAAGTCTCATAGCATGGGAGCATACAATGGAATGCTTCTCATCCTTAAAAACTAAGGTTTTATTTCCGCTATTTTTTTGCCTGGCTTGCCTTTTTATGTTTTTCATACTAGCCACTCCTTTCTTTTCTCCCTTTTTTGACCAAGAGACTCAACGGAAATGAATCTTTGTGAACGGGCCTCTTTTGAGGTTACCTACATATCCAGCGTGGAATCCAGTCTGCCGTAGTTCGAGAGTAAGAGCATGCAACTTAATGGATTCAAGAAAACTTTAAAAGGCAGACTTCAGGGTTAGGTACCAAAGGAAAGGAATCAGAGTGAAAGCTCAAATAACCTTATGAAATATCAAGTGTGCATGGGTAATAAGGTTAGTGCGAATCAACAATTTATTTATTTATTTATTCTTTTTCTATTTTGTTTTCTGTTTTTCTTTTTAGGTGGGACCCCTTAATCCAAATTCTCTATTTTGTTGCTAATTTTAATATTGATGTCATCCATGGCACACTCCCGCTTCTAGGTTAGGTCAAATGCGGTTATCAAAGAAATAGGCTTATTTAAAGGCTCAAAGGAGTTCCAAGTCGTAATTTATCAGGTTTGACAAAAATATTAATGCAGGTTCCCAAAGGAGGCTTCGTATCCCAGACATGTCGTTTAGAGGTGCATAACTTATTGCAAAGAAACTTTTGATCTTTCCCTTTTTTTTACATGATGGATTGAAATCCATAGCCTCTTTTTTTTTATTTCTCTCCATCACGTCTTGTCTCGCTCGCATTGTGAGGCTTTTAAGCTAGCCCCTTTTTTTGTCATTTTCTTTGCTTTCTTTTTAATCCTAACTTTGTTGTAAGACAGTAGCATTCCATAAAAGAGAATGTAAGGATACATAAAAGAACTAATAGAGGAGATGGTTTTATTAATAAAATAAGGCTACATCAAACTTGTATTTATGATGGAAAAGAAAGCGAATGACTCTAAGACTAAACATATAACTATAAGCTAAGCATGATATGGGATTATCTTGCCTCAACAAATCTTAAATTTTTCCTCAAAATTGATTACCAATAACAACCCAATCCTATTATCCACAACTATATGTACAAAAGGGAAAGAAAAGAAGAGAAAATGAAGAATAGAGGAAAGTTGGAATTCATTCCAGGTTAGGTGCGAAGTGCACCTAAATTGTGCCTCCTAGGATGGTGTTAGGGAGGTCCATGAAGCATTAACAACTCTATATCATCATGAAGTTGTTATTTATATCAATCTCCACCGGCACTCATAGTAACTTATCAGATCAACAAGAACAATCCTTTAAAAAGGGAAAATTGTTAGTAACAAGGGGAATATTCTAAAGAAAGCAAATCACCATAACAGAATAGAGAACTGTCTTGGGCTTATGAAAACTCTGGGCCCAATCATAAGAATTATATATGTGCCCAACAGCTCTCGATATACAGCACAAGGGCCTAGAAGTTTTAGAAGTATGACAGCAAAAACTAGGCATCTATACCAAATCCTCTACTTAATCCCTAAGTCCTGTAGTCACACTAAGATCATGAATCCGACCCAAAATGGTGGCATCAACAACATAATTCTTGAGCTCAAGCAAGGTGGACATTGAGCGATATAATAAAGAGTGAAACAATGAAGGAGTGAAAGGGGATAAAATAATAGAGTTAGGCATGGGCTTAGTAGGAGACGTAATAGAGAATGGATCAACAAGCTCCACATTACCATCCATTACTTCGACAATCTTCTCATCATAAGACTCCTCTAAAGCAGTTTCCTCAAGAAAATGCTCTTTTCAACAAAGGTATTTTCGGAACCCTCAATCGTGTCATGCTTAAGATCACAACTAGCCTTAATCACTAGTTTCTCACTCTAATTGAGCTCTCCAAAGAAAGCTAAAGAAATTAGTGAATGAATATCAATAACCGTATTGCCCTCTAGATTATCTCTATATATGCAAGTCTCTAGCGAAAAAAAGAATGCTAGGGAGGGAAACGAAAAGTCACTCGCATCCTCATAAGAAAATTGATCATGAGAGGGTAGGTAAGACCTAACACCATGGTTCGAGAAATGCACATAAACACATGGAGAAGGGATATAATCATCAGGTTGAGGATGATGAAAAGGAGGAACTCTAAGTTGACTCTCACAATTAACTATAGTCTCCTCAAAGGATCCAAAATCATTAGGTAACTCGCCCCTATTAACCATAGAAAGAATCGAGACTAGGGGCCTCCGTAAGTGTCTACCACTCAAAGGTCTTATCACTCAAATCATCAAGGAACTGCTAACCCTTGCTTGCCTTTCTCCACAAAAACTTTCCCCCACATACAGACTTAGCCAGTATTCTAGTACTCATATTCAACCAAGTGTAAACAATTTGGTATGTTTTATTTATCTAAAATATGGTGAGGCATTGGGTGAGCAACTTGTTGAGCCTATTCATATATTTCTGAAAAGGCTTAGGTTCAGTTGGACAAAAGAGAGGATTTTATTCCCTAGTCCAATGGTCTTACTAGTGGAGAAGTACTTCTCAAGGAAGATATCAATAAAGGAATCCCAAGATGAAATACAACTAATTAAAACCATACATCCGCCTCTTAGCATTTCCTTAAAGAGCAAAGGGAAAGAATTTCATCCTTAGAACATCATTTGGCGTCCTAGGTATGTGAATCAAAGAACACCCATCCTTAATCTTATGAATAAACAAATACAAATTTTCAAAACTAATGAATTTGAGAAGCATGTCAATATAATCCAAGCTAAGTTCAAATGTTACATCCATAGGCATAGGAGGGAGATAAAAACATCATTATACGGAGGTTCAGAAATGATAGAAGTGATCCCTAAATAAGAAGGTTTCAATTTCATTCTTCCCACAAGTGTGTTCATCAAGATCGATAGGCTTGGGCTCAACAGTAACTACATTTGTTGCATCAAAATTCTCAAGTGCACCATTACCATCCAATAAGTCACAGTTTTTTGGTTTTTCAATTTTTAAACTTTTCTTGAATTTTCACTTTTTTTTTATTTTTCAATTTATAATGAAAATTATTCAGTAGTCTATAACTAAAAAATACAAAATAAAGTAACAATAACAGAAATCACACTAGCACACAATGAATTGAAGGGCTTATACTCATTTAAATTGACTTAATTTTGCGCCATCGTCCCCAGCATCAACATCAATTTGTTGGATAGTTTTTGTAATCAGTGGGACAGAAAATTTGTTGTTCTCTAGGACAGCGTTGAAATCAAGTTACCTATTATTGATCTAGCTTATGTATAATCTAAAGAAAACAATAAAAAGCTAAGCACATCCAAACGAACACTAATCACATATTAATTGAATATCAATCATGATTAAAACTAATTACACACTATTTCTATACTAAACATGCATAAATTTAATTAACAAAACACGATCACTAATGAACACAATTCTACTAAAACATGAACTAAATTACCCACAAACACAAAATTAACATGAAAGCGTTAAGTTTAAACTAAATGAAGACACCAAAGACAAATCTTGTAATTGTAAGAAAATGACTCTATACTATTGGATAGTATTTGACACTATAAGAGGTTAGATTTATCACTAAACCTCGATAGTGATAGATAATTATTCGTCCTATAGTTGTTGTGGCTGGAAGATATAGTTCATATAAAATTGTTGGAAATATTCTTGTGACAGATAACACAATGTCAATCATAACTAATGCTATCTTGGTCACGCAGACCAATCTGTCACTATAATGTTTATCATGGATAAAGGATACTGACACTACAACCATGCCAAGGGTCCCTAGTTTATGAGATGGCTCCATTGTCAATTACGCGATCATTAGGGTTTGCTATGTCAAATGTTTCTTCCTATTCTTTTACCCATGTGCTATGCGAATGCATAGAAAATACATGGAGAAGAGAAGATACAAATTTTAAGAGAAAATACGTAAAATTTGTGGAATATTTTATTTAGAGAATGGTCAAACACATTACATAATTTTTACAACATGGTCCTAGCTAGTAGGAATGTCATTTTTCTACAATATACAAAACTTACATAGATTCCATGTTCTTTCGGCTAATTTAACACAAAACGCCCAAGTACACCCCCAAAAAAATTTCATCTTAGCCTATGCATATTTAGTGCACCAATCCAAACCAAAGGGCCTAACGTCTTATATGAATAAGCTATGCTATCCAAAAACTCACTTTCAGTCAAATGACTATTTTCGTACCTTCAACTTCAAGCTAAATCCCACTTCATCATCCTTAACTTTTATGACTTGAAACCCTCATTACCTGCACAAGTATACAGTTACAATCTAGGATGGAGTAGTATTAAACATCTATTTACATATCATAACCCCCCTGCCCCGCCTCAAAAAAAGAACAATCTATCCAAATATTATAAAAATGGCCAAACAACATTACATTCTCGAGTCTGAGCAACAACCCAAGATCATTTGGGAGGCATTAGGGAGGTATTCCACTCAGCATAATACATTTCCATGTTTGCATCATTATCATCCCGAAAAAAAAAACTAAAAAGGAATGAAAAGAATTCTCATTAAGGTCATGTACGGTTTAGGGGAGAATCATTTTTCATAGAAAATGTTTTACCAAGGAAATTGTTTTTCCACCCACAGTTTCTACTGTTTCGTAGAATAAAAACATATCTTCTTTTCACTTTATTGTCCTGTTTCGTAGAATGAAAAACTACTTTCCAAGACAATAGTTTCCAATTGTTAATAGGCTAAGCTAGTAGATAACCAGTCATCTTAGTCATCAAAGAGGTCTTGCAAAGTCCTAATAATATTGTTATTCTTCTTTCCCAAAGAAAGGAACAAAAAAGAGGGGGCACAGGGTGAGGGGATGAGAAGTATCACTTCATTTAATTGCTCTCCTTGAATTTTTCAAGTCAAATCCTCTTAAGTTTTGAGACAACCCCCCTTTCTGTTCCTGTATCTATCTTGGTCTCCAAAAGGTATAGATGCACGTACATGAGTCTTATTTAAAGCTCCTACACAATCCTCAAACCATGGATAACACCCAGAGTTGTTAAGAATCTTCAAAGGGCTAGAGGGGTTAGGAGGGTTAATAAACTCTGGATAAAACTTTAGGATGGCTTCAAGAACTGTGTGAAAATAATTATGAATGGTCCAAACGGAACGAAAAAATCTTCCTCCGATCACCCTAAACCTCACATTATGACCTACTAGGTGAAACCTGGTCTTTAACACTCATATTCACAATACTTACAAGAAGCCCCTTCCCTTCAAGAGTTTCACACAATCTAAAAAATGTCATAAGACTCATTTCCATTTCGTCCACACATAGTCTATCCACACATAATAACACACTATTGATGGACTCCTCTCTATAAATGTTTCTACTAAGACAAGCTTTACATGGGATTTGAGACATTTCAATTTTGGTTTCAACCTCTTTTCACTCATAGTATTTAAGAAAAACAGTTGAGGCCCCTAAAAAAACACTCGCAACAGCAATCACCAAAGCTTCTTCCTCTAATTGATCATCCATCTAGAAAATCCCATAACAAAAAAATACAAGTTACTATTTGCTAATACATGATCTAAAAGTAATGAGTGGGCATGCGGGACATAGATAATATGAAGAGGCAACTTAAATTCAAGGGAAATGAGCTTGAAGTAGTAAAACAAGCAGCCATTGAATAGACAAAAAATACAATGACAACGTTAAGAAGTTGATTTGTCTTTTGGGCAAAGCCTACAAAGAGAGGGATGAGACATAATTTTTAATATAGAGCCATAGCACAGCAAGAGAGACGGCTAGAGAACAGATGAAACAGAACAGCTAGTGAAACAGAATCCTCAAGTACAAAGCAGTAATATATATAGAGCGAGCATTAAATTATTTCAACACCTGCTAAGATTGATCAGCCAATTTTAATTAGTCGAGATTAAACTTGAAGAATCAAAGGCTATAAGATCACCCCAGAGGGGGGATGAATAGGGTGATAATCAAGGTTGCTAAAAAATGAAGATGTAAATGCGGAAAAGTAAATCGGGACAGAACACGATCAATTTTTAACGAGGTTGGGCCTCAAAAGGCTTAATCCCCGCCTAGAGTTCCCTAACTCTAGGATTAACCCGAACTTTTATTAGGAGGATTGATTACAC
>JACYFF010031957.1:21779478-21791019 GCA_017589665.1 Selenicereus undatus
ATATCAATGATAATGGTAATTCTATTGCTTTTTTTTTGGCTATTTCACGAAAAGTTAATATAACAAGGCGTTTATTGAAATTTTATTACACATTAGGATCTCTTGAAAATGTTTCATATTTTATTTTTTTATGTTATTAATATGTTACAATAGTCTTGGTGAAGGAAAAACAAACATGCATTTGATTATGTATTAATTATGATAACTTAAATACAACTTGATTTTCTTTAAAAGTGTTAACATTTATGATCGTGGTAAACAAGTTAGCTTTGGAAAATAGGCTACAAGTAACCAAATCTTCAAAATTTTGTTATTTAGGTACGAATTTCTCTGAAGGTTCTTTATTTTTAATATATATACACATAATGTAGCGTGTCTATGTCACCTTTTGTTATACTGAAATTAATAAATTACATACTCATTATTGGTGAACAAATTTCACGGATAGCTGTTGCTCATTCCATGAGATTAGCCACACCATAAAAATGGTGCAAGATTGAGGAGATCCACGCCAGCCCCACCCAATGTTTGTACATACACGCAGCACCTTGCACTTTCTCTCCTTGGTTTTACATACAGGTGAAGATATATGCCTTGCTACAAAACACACTAAGTTTAATCAAAATAAATAAATTATATGATTTAAAATCACAAAAATTTTAATAATTACAATTAATTAAAAATTGTAGAGTCATAGTGTTTGTTGGCTCTACTGAGACATACAAATGATACCCTAAACAAATGAACCTTACCCACAAAGACATATTATACACATAATTTTATAATATTGGAAATTGTTTAATAAAAAGGTGATCTCACACAACTGGTAAACATTAACACCCTTCCACTTTTCAATCATACCCTTTTTTTGAATTTAATAAATAATATTGTCATTACTAAGCTATGACAAGATGTTTAATACCTTTCTTGTAACAAGGCATTTATCATTTCAGATAATAACATGATTTGGCCCAATATATAAATTTGGAATTTTGGGGTCTGCCATGCCTTGCATGGAAGTCCCTATTAGAGTAGCTCTACCTTAATCGAAATCTCACTTAGTAACTACATTGCTTAGTTCTAGCCATTGAAATCCGTTTCAACTTTATTAATATCAAAATTTTGTAGGAGTTAGGCCTTAAACATATAAGCAATGTATATGGCGTACATGATGTTCTCACCCAAACAAATTCACAATATGTGTAGTGACTCGAGGGGCGTGTGTGTGTATATATATATATATATATATATATATATATATATATATATTTTTTTTTTTTTTTTTTATATATATATATATATATACATATACATATTGTAGCTAATTTAGGATTACCTGAACGCGGAAGCTTGATTGTCAGGACCTTATGCTTGCTTGACTGCTACCCACAAACCGGTGGCTACCAGAGTCACCAATGAGTCACACTCCAAACCCGAACCTCTGGGATGGCTAGGCAGTGAGAGGAAAAACAGAGAGAATTTGGGAAGTATTTCTGATGTTGCTTGAATTGCTTTTTTCTGTGTATTGTGACTTACACAAAATACACTATTTCCATATCCTTAAACAGAATCAGAATATATTTAATAGCCAATTAATACACAATTAAATTGCTACGTAACTGCCAAATCAACTACATGATTATGGCCAGTATATGTGACCGTTACTGGTCAATAGCTCCCCCTCGGTCACACAGACCTCATATCTCTCTTTCAACATATTCTCTCACGCTTCATACTGGGAATGGACCGTGTGACCAAAATTGAACACATTAGTGTTACATCAAGTTACCATCTAACTGACATAACACCTCCAAGAAAACCAATACCCTGAGTCATTCAAAACCATCACCAATGGCATACACTGCCCCTTTATGCCTGATATATCAATTGATTATATACTCAATATAATCGCCCGGGCTTGATATGGTGATGAGGAATGAATCTTCCTTAGACAATTAAAATAGTCCACCTTAGCATAATTACTTTCCTAATGTGCTCCGCTGGACCGTATACATCTTGACCCTTGGATAACACATTAAGGTAGCAACATCATGCTTAGACTTCATATTATAACTCTAAGTCCAAGAGTATTGACAACGAGGGTCACACGGTGACAAGGTTAGGGATTTCACTTGTCACCCATCATATAGGTCGACATTTAGCACACACAGTATGAGGGTGTGTCATGGCATAGATCCAACTAAGTTGTGCATGTCACTCTTCTATGCTATGCAAATCATAAGTTTGGTTTTTACTCAAAAAAAACAACCTGAGTTACTAGATTAGCATACAAAATGTTAATCACAACACTCAAGATTCGGCTATAAGGCTTCAATATGAAAACTCATTTCATATTCGACTCCCCCGAGTCTCATCTTAGTCTTACTACGACCACTATATCCTTTCATTCATGCATACCTAGTATGAGTAATCAATATTGCACACCTAGTGCCAATATGATTCAGTCTCATCCTGCCCGCTACTCAAGCGTTAGGGCGATTGCCTGTATGACGAGGCCAATCAATATTGCATACCTAGTGCCAATATGATTCAGTCTCATCCTGCCCGCTACTCAAGTGTCAGGGCGATTGCCTGTGTGACAAGGCCAATGAGAAGCCTAGTGACATTATAATGTGCCTTATAATGTACTCGCATATTTATGAACATTTTAAAAGAAACATCATTCTTTATTTCATAAATATTCAACACAAGAGTACACATGTCCATTTTACACTTAGATACATCCAAAAACTAAATCCTATGCAGACCTAAGCTCATCACATGAGCTTTAAAACCGTCTCTTGGAATAGGCTTAGTTAATGGATCAGCTATCATCCTACTTGTAGATAGATACTTAATGGCAACTTATTTCTCTTTTATGGCGTTTCGAACAAAATGATAACGCCTCTTGATGTGCTTGGTCCTTCTGTGGAACTTGGGATCCTTAGCAAACTGGATAGCAGCAGTATTGTCACACATCAACTCTACAGGATCGTTAACACCAGGAGTGAGATTGAGATCCTGGAGAAAATTCCTCAACCATATTGCCTCTTGAGTGGCGAGGCAACAAGCAACATACTCTGCTTCCACAGTAGAAAGTGATATGCAGTCTTGTTTCTTACTACACCAAGATATGGCTCCCCCACCTAGGGTGAACACATATCCTGAGGTAGATCTGGACTCGTCCAGGTCACCTCCCCAATCAGCATCAGTATATCCTCTCAGCTTAAGATCCCCTCCTTGGTAGCAAAGCACAAAATCACTTATACCACGTAGGTACCGGAAGATTCTCTTGACGGCTTGCCAGTGAGCAGGCCCTGGGTTGCTTTGGTAACGACTTACCAAGCCAACCGCAAAGCAAATGTCTGGTCGTGTACATAACATGGCATACATTAAGCTGCCCACTGCACTTGCATAAGGAACGTTGCTCATTCTTTCATTCTCTTTGTCTGTCTTAGGGCACTGATCAAGACTTAAGGTTAGACCCTTTTCAACTGGAGTATCCACGGGTTTAGAATAATGCATTCGAAAGCGTTCCAAGATTTTGTTAATGTATGCTTCTTGACTTAGACCAAGAAGCTTCTTGGAACGGTTTCGAGTTATTTCAATGCCTAGAACATACCTAGCCTCACCTATGTCCTTCATCTCAAAAACGGAGGATAACCACTGCTTAGTGGTTTGGATCATCTCCATGTTGTTTCCAGCCAACAGTATGTCGTCAACATACAGAGTGAGAAACATAATCCCTTTTGTAGTTTTCTTGACATACACACAGTGATCTTCAGATACCATGTCGAAGCCAAAAGAAATCATGGCTTCGTGGAATCTGAAATACCACGCTCCGGAAGACTGTTTGAGACCATAGATGGATCTTTTAAGACGACAGACTTTGTCCTCTTAACCTTTTGATACAAAACCAATAGGTTGATCCATGTAGATCTCTTCCTCAAGATTTTCATTAAGGAATGCAGTCTTTACGTTCATCTGGAATAACTCTAAATCCATATGGGCAACCAAGGCTAGAAGCAGGCGAACAGAGGCAATTCTCACCACAGGAGAAAATGTCTCTTCATAGTCTACCCCCTCAATTTGGGTAAACCCCTTCGCCACTAAACGGACCTTAAACTTATCGATCGTTCCATCAGCCCGACGTTTTATTTTGAAAACCCACTTGTTTCCAATCGATTTACGTCGAGGAGGAAGATCAACAAGTTCCCAAACCTTATTTCTCACCATAGAGTCCATTTCATCCCTTATGGCTTCTATCCACTCTTTGTGGTTTGGTGAATCAATAGCCTCTTGGAAAGAGGTCGACTCCTCAATTTCTAAAGGAGTGCACAAGAATATCTCCCATTCGATTTGAAAATATCGTCGAGGGATTCTTCTGCGTTCACTCCTCCGGAGTTGAGGACCAGTGCTGGTTTGTCCCACTCAGGAATTCCTCCCCCTATCTCTAAGAGGTATTGAATCCTCAACAGGTGGAGAATCACTCCTATCATCTTGAACAAGCGGACTAACCGCAGGTTCATAAATAGGAGAGGGAGGACGAACCTCATGATTCTGAGGATGAAGCTCAGTATCAGGTTGATCCTCTGGATTAACCAGCAACTGTGCATCTTGCCTACTATCCTCGGTGGTGCGGTGAGCACGAAAATCCTCCCCTTCACGGAGAGATAGTGGGTCATTTAGCGGTAACTCATACAACGCTAGGTCATTTTTGATTTCACCAATACTGGGGAACTCATCCTCAAGAAAATCCACATTACGTGAATCGACTTTCGTCATGCCACCATTAGGGTGTTCACCATACATAACGTATCCTTTAGAATGTTCGGGATAGCGTATGAACACCAATTTGGTGGCCCTTGGACCAAGTTTCCCATGTTTATGAGTTGGGTTGTATACATAACAAGCCGAACCCCATGGGCGTAAATGGTCTAAGGAGGGCTTTCTACCAGACCATAACTCATATGGAGTGGCGGATACGCTCTTACTCGGCACACGATTAAGGATGTAAGCTACCGTAAGCAGGGCATCCCCCCAAAAACTAATTGGGAGATTGGCGTGTGCCATCATTGACCTGACCATGTCAAGCAATGCTCGATTCCTACGCTCTGCCACACCATTTTGTTGTGGAGTGTCAGGAATCGTGAGTTGTCTGCGTATACCTTTTTCCTCACAAAATTCTTTGAACATATGCGAGAGGTATTGTTAAGTCAAAATTCATGCATTATTTTTATAATTATTTTGAATATATTATATATATTATTTCGTTTAATTTGTTTTGTTTTATATATTTTTCAGGGATAGTATTAATTTAATAAAGAGGAGAAGAAAGGGCGTAGAAGCTCGGGTTTTACACACTTGGCTACAAGACGGTCCAAAAATAATAATTATGGGAATTATTATTTTCATAATTACTATATTGGGCTAGGGTTTCAAGAATTGGTAAAAAGCTACAATTCTTGGAGAAGAAGAAATCTAAGGAAAAGAGGAGAACAAAACCTAAGCAAAACCCTAAACTCTCATCCTATTAATAAACCCATCACCTTCTCCATCTCCATCAATCTCCACATAAACCCACGCCTAACCCTCCTTCTTCACCCATCATCATCATCTTCATCCTCATCACCATACCTGCTCATCGCCATCATCTCACCATCACGGCTACACAACCCTGCGCCCCACCTTCACGCCATCGAGCATCATCTTTTCACCTACACCCCATCAGCCACAACACCATCGCACTTCTTCTTCTTCACCACACAACATCTTCTTCCCACGGTTGCTGCTCCCACACAGCTACCTTCCCCATCATCATCATCCATCTATCATATCTCCATCATCTACCCACGGCTGGCTTCTTCAAAGCCCATGCTTACCCTCCCTCCACGGCATCTTCCATTTCATGCCCCCCATCATCATCTAACTCCATCAATCCCATCTCCTCACACCATTAAGAAAACCTCTTGGCTAATCAATCTCCTCCACCCCCCACCAATCATAATACATCAAGCCTCTTCTTTTTCTTTGTGCTTAGTATATTTTACTTTGGTTTTACTTTTTGTTTAGTTAATTATTAAACATGAACCCTTTGGTTATTTGTGATTTTATTTTTTTAATATGAGTGAGTAATTTTTTGTGCTTAGTATAATCTTCTTGAAGCCATGCTAGCTAAATTAATTATTTTGAAACAAGTTTTGTGCTTTATTGCCTAGTTGATTCATATTCATGATTCTATAGCAATCAGCGTTTATCGTTTATGATATTCGTGTTAAATTAATTAGAATGCATGCTAGTTAGTTTAATACAATTTCGATTGATAGTTTACAAGATTATAATACGTAAAAGTTATAATCTTGTAGGCCTAGGTATCACCCTAATTAATCATGGAAGGCTCAAACCCATATCTTTTAATTAGGTAATCGCTTTAGATCTTTGTTAAATCGATTTGCTGGTAAATTGGTTACAAAGTGTTAAATGATGTTTTTATAATTTTTAATGCTCTAATTTGGTTAAATTTTTGCGCTGGTGTAAAGATTATCAAATTAGTAGGGTTTATATTAGGGCTGGACCTAAGTAAACTAAAATCTAAGGAAAAACGGGGAAGAACCGCTGGTGGATGCCTTCTACAGTTTAACTCATGAATAAAATTAACTTGTGTGTTAATGATAAATATTAATTTGCATGGTGGATTGAGATTATACTAAGTATCTTTCATAAATTTGATAACTTTTGATTATTATTTGTTGCTTAGAATAAATTTGATTAGTTTGTTAATTTTTGTTCCATTTTTATTAGCTTCAATATAATTTCAATAAACGCCCCCCCCCCAAAGTATAGTCTTTTAGGAGTGTCTAGGTATTTTAGATAGCTTAGATTTTTGGAGTAGTTATAATTTTATATTGATTTATATCCAGTTTTAGTATTAAATTACCGGTTTGTTCGAACTTAGACTACAAATAGTTATTTTTGTTATTTTTCGATTTTAATTCATTCCTAGGGTTTATAAAGTGTCCTATTCTGATCATATTCAATTTCTTGATTTTTGGAATTTATTTGATAATATTTGAGAATTATTTTGTGAAATTGATATGTGCAGGTTTTTAGGTAATTAATTCTGAAAATTTTGATTTTTAATTTTAATTTACGATTATTAAGTATTTTTAGGTTCATAAAGTTGCGTCCCAGAATTAGGGTAATTTTCTTAATTATTTTCGTATTTTTATTCATGCAGATTATTTTCTTTTTAATTTCAGATTTAATTTTCTGTTGATTATTCTGTAGTAATTGTCTGATTTAATTTTCCTAAAATAAATCAGACACTATTCTTGAGTTATAAATTTGTCAAGCTTAAGATTGTCAATTTAGGATACTGATTGTGATTTTTAATATTGATTTTTTTTGTTTAATAGTTTCTGTTTTTAATTTTTAGTTGAATATTGGATTATTAATCTGTTTCTATTTTTCTGAATTATTTAGGGAATATTTTTACTGTTTTATTTCCAGAATATGATCTAGAATATTTAGGAGCATCATTGGGCATTTTGCTAGATTTTTATTCGTTAGATTTTTTTAGAATTATTAAAATTAGACTTAACAAGTTGATTAGTAAAATTATTTAGGATCAAACTAGCCATTTATAGCAATCTTTCCTCGTGGATCGATCCCTGCTTCTCTACACTATAAAAAGTATTTAATAACCCAAGTAGTGGTTAAATTTGTAACTCTCGACAAGCTTTACAAATTTTGGCGCCGTTGCCGGGGAAAGAAAATGAAATTGCTAGTTTACTTCTATTTAATTTTACTACTTTTGTTGCTTTGTTTTTATTTTAATTTTTTTGCAGATTACCAGCAAGTCTTAAGATTAAAGAGGTAAGCATGTCTACTCTTCGAGAACTTGCTGCTCCTAACTTAGAAACTCAACCAATGTCCATTACCTATGCTGTTTTAGATAAGCCTTTGAAATTAAACTCAGGATTTATTAATTTATTACCTAAGTTTCATGGATTGGCTGGAGAGGACCCCTATAGACACATTAGTGAATTCCTTATTACTTGTTCTGCTATGGTGCCTGAAGGAATTCCTGAGGACCAAATTAGACTAAGGGCCTTTCCTTTTTCTTTGCTTGGTAATGCTAAGAACTGGTTATATTATATGCCTGCTGGATCTTTTTCTACATGGAATGCATTGCATAAATCGTTTTTAGAAAAGTTTTTTCCTGCATCCCGTATCGGATCTATTAGGAAAGAAATATGTGGAATCAAGCAAATGAATGGGGAAACTTTTTGTGAATACTGGGAAAAATTTAATAAACTATGTGCGAGTTGTCCCCAACATCAAATAACTGAACAGCTATTGATTCAATATTTTTATGAGGGTTTACTTCCTATAGACCGTAATATGGTTGATGCTGCTAATGGGGGGGCTCTAGTTAATAAAACGCCAGCAGAGGCTAGAAATTTATTTAATCTAATGGCCCAAAATACTCAGCAGTGTGGTGCTAGGGAGTCACAAGTCAAAAGGGTCAATGAGATTGGTTCTAGTTCATCTGTAGAGAGTCAGTTATCTCACATTACTGCGATGTTAAACAAGATCGTTGTTGGGGGAATTCAAAAAGAAGTCAGATGTGGCATTTGTTGTCTAGAGGGACATCCTACTGATGCATGTCTTACAATTCAAGAAGGTAATGTTAATGCTCTTTACTTTAACCAAGGTCACAAAAGGTATGATCTATATTCTAACACCTATAATGAAGGATGGAGAGACCACACGTAACCTTAGGTATGGCTCTCAAACTAATCCACCAGGTTTTGACCAAACGTCTCATCAACCTTCTAAGCAAGATAGGACCAACTTACTACTAGAACAAGTCCTTAAGAAGATGGACGATAGGTTCCAGAGTATGGAAACAGCTCTTAAGCAAGTTCAAGAGAAACAAACTGCGACTGATATGATAGTTAGCAACTTGCAGGCTCAAATGCAAAATAGGTTTCCATCTCAGCCTTACCCTAACCCTAAGGAAAATGTTAGTGCCATAACACTTAGGAGTGGGAAAGAGTTACAAGAGTCTAGGAAGAGTAGAGAGGTTGAGCCTGAATTAGAATCAAGGGGACTGAACAAGGGTTAAACACAAATTTTAATCAAACTACTAAGGAAATAGGAGAGAAGAAAAGAGAGCCTTATAAGCCAATTCCACCATTTCCTAGTAGATTTAGAAACCCTACTTGTAAGATAAATGAGGCTAACCAAGATATCTTAGAGGCCTTTAGGAAGGTAGAGATCAACATACCTCTCCTTAATGCCATTAAATAGGTGCTTCGTTATGCTAAATTCTTGAAAGAATTATGTACTACTAAAAGAAAATTAGTAGGGAATGAAAAGGTAAGTGTGGGGGAAAATGTGTCTGCTGTTTTTCAAAGGAAACTTCCCCCTAAGTGTCAAGACCCTGGTGTGTTTTCTGTTCCTTGCAAAATAGGAAACCTTTGCTTTGACAAAGCTATGCTTGATTTAGGTGCATCTATTAATGTTATGCCTAGATCCGTTTATGACAAACTGAACCTAGGCGAATTAAAAAAAACTGGCATAGTGATTCAATTAGCTGATAGGAGCAACACTTACCCTGATGGAGTGTTAGAGAATGTTTTGGTTAAAGTGAATGAATTAGTGTTTCCTGCTGATTTTTTTGTACTGAACATGGGCAATGCATGCCATGATATTCCCATCTTGCTGGGCAGGCCCTTTTTAAAAACTGCTAGAACTAAAATAGACGTGCATGAAGGAACATTAACCATGGAATTTGATGGTGAGGTGATTAAATTTAATATTTTTGATGCCATGAGATTCCCTGCTGATGCGAATTACGTGTATGCACTTGATGTTATTGCTGAGTTGTCCCAAGATATTTATGAATTGTCAAATGAGGATAAATTTTTGACTGTGCTTACTAAGAGTTTTGATCATGTTGAGTTTCAAAAAGTTCCTTACCAGATTAATGATGAGTTATTGGAAGAGATCCAATTAGAGGATCTAGGAGCTTCATGAAGTCGAACCTAACGACTATAAATAAAGGCGCTGGTTGGGAGGCTACCCAACGTTTTCAGGGAATTTCCGATTTACTTTTGCTTTTATTTTTATTATTTCTTTCTCTTTGCATGCTTGAGGGACAATGCATGAATTAAGTGTGGGGGGGGTGCATCCTGCATTTAATTCCTGCAGTTTTTATTCTTGAAAAAAAAGTAGAAAATTGAAAAAACAAAAATTTCTTTTCTTATAAATAATGCATGATATGAGTTTATGCTAGGCTTGCTTGGTTAGAAATTTATTTATTTATTTATTTATTTTTAGCTATTTTATAGTTTATTCTTTTATAAGTGAAGACTTCTAGGCATAATAGTTATCCTTTAGAGAATTTTGAGTTGATCCTCATACATCTCTTTAATGAGTAACTCTCTTGATTATCCATCTTATTTGGTCATGTAATATATCCGATTTAAAGGCAATAAAATGACCTGACCCATCTCCTAGACTATTGAATTAGTTGAATAACTCATTAAAATTGTGATTTTACTTGTTTATTTGTCATCTATGTAAAAAAAAAAATTGAGAGAAAAGAGAGTCAAAGTTGGGAATGACAAGTACTCCTTTGAGGCATGTGCCACTCGGTGTTACCCTTTGAGGCAATATTGCCACTGGAAAGCTTGCTGCCCATACTAGTGAGCTAATAATAAAGAGAATGAATTATTTGCTCCAGCACCGCTTTTCGGGTGAGTGAGAGATAGGGAGTGTTTATATTCTAAGACCCTATAAGGGCCTCGAATATGTGCGTAATTGGAGTTTGAACAAAAGAAGAAGAGGAAAATAAATACAAGGCAAGTTTAGGATCAAATTTAATGAAGTTATTCTACCTAGTTCAATTGTCTCTATAGACAGACCATGCCCAAATTTTTCCATCTTAAATTCTTTTTCAACCTCTGGATTGGTGTATGCATAATCAAAAAGAGATGGATAATTATTGATCTTGTTACTTCGCTATAAAAATGTTGTGAGACTGATGAATAAGCTCTCTAAGGATAGTTGGATGTTTAGTAGGTATTCACTTATTAAAGGAAAAAACTAATTAATTCAATAACACTGTTTTTCTAAAGCAAGCCCATACCTACTATGAATATCATAAGTATGCATGATTTTATAAGAAAAGAAAGGATGTCAACTTTAGGTCGAGTCTAAGATTTCTTTGCACGAGGACGTCCAAAGTCTAAGTGTGAGGGAATTTGTTAAGTTAAAATTCATGCATTATTTTTATAATTATTTTGAATATATTATATATATTATTTCGTTTAATTTGTTTTGTTTTATATATTTTTCAGGGATAGTATTAATTTAATAAAGAGGAGAAGAAAGGACGTAGAAGCTCGGGTTTTACACACTTGGCTACAAGCCGGTCCAAAAATAATAATTGTGGGAATTATTATTTTCATAATTATTATATTGGGCTAGGGTTTCAAGAATTGGTAAAAAGCTACAATTCTTGGAGAAGAA
>JACYFF010031957.1:21800872-21820128 GCA_017589665.1 Selenicereus undatus
CGCAAACCTAATATTTTGTCAATACAGGTCAACCCAAACAACCATTGACGCAAAAAGTTATCCAAAGTATGATAGAAAAAAAATCCTCAATAATTATAATATGGGCACTCATAAAAATCAATTGACACTTATAAAAAATAAAAAGTTCAAAATTGGACAGTGTTTCTGCACAAAGTAGAATTTTTAGGCTTCATTGGAAACCTTGAGGAACTTGCACCATCAACCAATGATTGCCTGCAAAACAACTCTTGCAAGGGGAGGGTTTTCCTCTTTAAGAGTCTCCAATGCTGAAGTTAGGGAGAATTTAAGATAATATAATAAGCACAATGCAGCTAATGAAAATCTAATTGACCTACCTTTGTTTTTTTGCTACAACTTGTTTACGTAGGGGTCTAGGATGATTCTCTTAGAAAAATTTAACTATGGTTCGATATCTTTTAGATATGGATTAGTTTCCATTTTGATTCAAACTCAAATATCTTTACCGTTTATTAATAGATTTAGGAAATCTGGGCTAGATGTAGAGCAACGGTAACAAGTCATGCATATAGAAATTATTTTCAAGGTATTGGTGGACTTAGGTTTTATTGAACTTATGTATGGGTCCAACTACTCAATCTTTCCGGCTTATTTGATCCAATTAATCTCTTGTTTGGGCTTTCATTGGGCCATGACCCAATGACTCTTAGAACTTTTATCTATTCGAATCATTTGCCCCTTAAGGGGCATTAATTTTGGTCCAATGTGCCTCAAATCATTGTCAGACCTAACCTTTTTATCTCGTTAGGAATTCTTTGCCTTGAACTATGAGTTATCCAAACCTTTCAGATTTTCTCAGAAGCGTTTTGTATACCAATCAGTGATGTAGTCTCCTTCCTCAAGAGACTTAGCTAAAAAATTTTCAATGGCTTTTTATCTAGTTTTTTTGTGAAAATTTTCTCTAACTTGATGTCAAATATCTGACTTTGGAATTTCAAATCTTTAGCTAATTTAGTTTTCCATTCCCCTAGAAATATTTTTGGCATGTACTCAAGGTGGCTCAAACATACCTTAATGAGTGTCCTTTTGTCTTTTCTTTATTTTCTCATGCTAGTAATGGTGGCAGCTACAATTTTCGAAGGTTTTTTTTATTGTACTTCGTGTCTCTTAAGGTCTTTCCTTCCGATCTAATGACTCATTTTGCACTAAACTTCACTATAAATTCGACCTTCTCGAGTTTGTTTTTTTTAAAAAAATCTCTTAACTCTTTCTGGGATTTCCAAAGGGGTGTCTATTAATAGTTCTAGTTTTCAATCTTCTTTCAAGCTTTTAAAGCCTTTTTCAACTTCTTTTCTCTCTTCAAACCATTTCTACACGTTAGTGGTTGACAGAAACAGATATTATAGGTCTACCAGGACCCACCAGGGTGTGCTTTCCATCCCGCTAAATCCTTACAAGAGGATGTTAATTTGATTTTGCTATTTGGGACAACATTAAAGATTTTTATATATGCAAAAAAAGATGAGAAATTTGAGGTGTCACTTTTAGAGCAATATCCTTAATAACATATGCCTCTTTGTCTTTGCCAGAGAGGATAGTGTTTATAACCACTTGAACACAAGAATCATGGGTGATTGGTCCTACTTTAGCCCTTCCCCACTTTGAAGGGGCAATCTTCGATGACATTTTAGGGGATCTTCGCTGGTGCCATATCATCATTGCTAAAGAAAGTGCTGGCAATTCCTATTAAGACAGACCACCAGTGCATGTATCGGGCCCCCTAGGATTTTTGGGGTATGGTTGTGTAAAACAATTAGAGGTTTAGGACATACCCAAATCAGGCGGAAGCGAACTGAGTACTTGTCGTCTTTTATTCCACGAATCGTGTCCCGGTGGCTACCAGAGTCCCGATGAATGTCCACGTCTCAAACCCGTTGAAGTAACACAGGCGGTGGTTTTGCGTTAGATAGAGAGGGAGTGTTTTGAGATAAGATGCTCTTGGGTGATTTTTGCACTTAGCAGATTTTTCTTATACTTAATCAGTGTGTATATTCCCTTAGATTAGGGGGCTTATATAGCACACAGCTGTATAACCTCCTCCCCCTAATAATAGCCACCACCTCCCTTATTTCAAGGGAAGTGGTTGTTATTCTAAAACTAGCCATCAGCTCCCACTCGACCACTCAAGCCGTAACAATGTCTCTACAACAATGTTTTCTCTTTAAACACGTCATACCAGGAATGAGACGTGTGACCCAAAAATAGCAGGTAGTGTTTCGTTAAGACACCGTCGAACTAACAAAAACATTTTCAAGGCTGACAACACCCTAAACCATTCAAGACATCACCTGAGGCACACACTGTCCCTTTATGCCTGCTGATATATCATGTGATTATATTCCAAATATAATCGCACAGGCTGATATGGTGAATATGCAGTGGTTTTCCTTAGCAACTCATGACATTACGTCTCAATAAGATTGCTTTCCTAATGCGTTCCGCTGAGCTGCATAGGTCTATAGCTCTTGGAGTGCACATTAAAGTAGCAACATCTAATTAAGAATTCATGCCATAGCCCTAAGTCCAAGGGAATTGTTATATGAAACACCCATGTTTCAGGGATCACACAGTGACAAGGGAATCAGTTGTCACTCCACTAGGTCGGCTTGAGCACACACAATATGAAATGTATGTCATGGTATAACTCCCACTGAGGTGAGCCTATCACTATGTATACCATGCAAATTACAAGTCAAGTTTCTTCTCAAAATTGACTTGAGTTACTTGGCTAATGTACTAAACGTAACCTCAATACTCAAAATTCGGCTTTAGGCTTTGATATAAGGTTGTGTTATTTCCGATTTACTCAAAATCTCATCTTAGACTTACTAAGGCGACTATTCCTCAACATCATTTGTATCACCAATGGTACGATGATAATCAATATTGCACACCGAGTGCCAATATGATTAAGTCTTATCCTACCCACTACTTAAGTGTTAGGGTTGATCATCCGTGTGGCAAGATAATCACAAGCCTAGTGACATTTAGATATGCCTAATCAAACAACCAAAGTAAAATAATGAACACTTTAGAAAAAGAAACATCAATCTTATTATAATAAAATGTTCGTTACATACATGTCCAAACAAAAATCAGGATATTCCAACTAGCTAAACTCTACAGAGACCTAAACTCATCATATGAGTTTTGAACACATCTCTTGGAGTAGGTTTAGTTAATGGATCCGCAATCATCTTATTAGTAGATAAGTATTTTACAATAACTTCTTTCAACTTTATGGCGTCTCTTACAAAATGATAATGCATTTTAATATGCTTCGCCTTCCTATGGAATTTAGGATCCTTAGCATATTGGATAGCGGCAGTATTGTCGCACCACATTTCCACAGGATCATCAACTCTTGGAGTAAGATTGAGATCCTGAAGAAAACTCCTTAGCCAAATCGCCTCCTGAGCGGCGAGACAACAAGCAACATACTCTGCTTCCATAGTTGATAAAGCTATGCAATCTTGCTTCTTGCTGCACCAAGATACGACTCCCCCACCAAGAGTGAAGACATATCCAGAGGTAGACTTAGACTCATCTAAGTCACCACCCCAGTCAGCATTAGTATATCCCCTCAACTTTAGGTCCCCTCCTTGGTAGCAAAGTACCAAATCAGTAGTCCCTCGAAGATAACACATTATCCTTTTGACGGCTTGCCAATGAGCGATTCCAGGGTTACTTTGGTAAAGACTTACCAAACCAACCGCGAAACAAATGTCAGGTCGTATACACAACATGGCATACATTAGGCTTCCAACAACACTAGCGTATGGGACATTGCTCATTTTATGTTTTTCATCATCTGTTGTTGGACATTGTTCTAGACTTAAAGCTAAGCCCTTTTCGACCGTAGTATCAACGGGTTTGGAATAATGCATCTGAAACCGCTCCAAGACTTTCTCAATATATGCCTTCTAGCATAAACCGAGAAGTTTCCTATAATGGTCTCTGATTATTTCCACCCCTAGGACATACCTAGCTTCACCCATGTCCTTCATCTCAAAGACAGAGGACAGCCACCGCTTGGTGGCATTGATCATCTCTAAGTCACTTCCAGCTAGTAGAATGTCATCGACATACAAAGTAAGAAATATAATTCCTACATTTGTTTTCTTGACATATACACAGTGGTCTTCTGAGACCATGGTTAAGCCAAACGCAGTGATGGCTTCATGGAATCTAAAGTACCACGCTCTTGAAGACTGCTTGAGGCCATATATGGATTTTTTAAGCCGACAAACTTTGCCTTCTTGCCCTTTTGATAAGAAACCAATAGGTTGTACCATATATATCTCTTCCTCAAGATTTCCATTTAGGAAAGCAGTCTTGACATCCATTTGGAACAATTCTAAATCCAAATGGGCAACTAGCGCTAGAAGTAAACGAATAGAGGCTAATCTCACCATAGGAGAAAAGGTTTCCTCATAGTCTACTCCCTGAACTTGGGTGTAGCCTTTTGCCACTAAACGGGCTTTGAACTTATCAATTGACCCATCCGCCCAACGTTTTACTTTGAAAACCCACCTATTTCCAATGGCTTTTCGTTCGAGAGGAAGGTCAACTAAATCCCAAACTTCATTTCTTGCCATTGAGTCTAACTCATCCCTTATAGCATCTATCCATTCTTTGTTGTTTGGTGAGCCTACAACCTCTAAATAAGAGGTAGGCTCTTCTATTTCCAAAGGCATGCAGAAGAAAATGTCCTCTTCGATTTGGAAAAACCGGCGAGGAACTCTTTCGCGCTCACTCCTTCGAGTTAAGCTAGGACCTGGTTACGTTCCGGTTCAGGCTCAGGCTCTATCCCCCTTTTCCTTCGAGGTACAGAACCTTGAATAGGAGAGGTATCACTCCCACTAACCCCTTGGGGTGTGGGCTGGTGAGTATGAGGGTTATCCTCATTTCCGTCAACCGGAGATTGAGGGTCTTCCTCGTTCCCGGGTTGGGTATCCTAAGCAGACATGCCTCCTTCAGCAGGAATAGTGGGTATACTCCCACTATCTCTAACATCAGGGAAAAATTCATTATCCTCGGTGACATGGTTAGTATACATATCCTTCCCCTCACCGAGAGATAGGTCTTGTTGTAACTCATACAACTGCTAGTCCTATTTGACTTCACCAATACTTGGGAACTCATCCTCAAGAAAGTCGACATTTCGGGAATCAAATTCCTTCATGCCGCCATTAGGATGTTCTCCGTACATCACATAACCCTTTGAATGTTCAAGGTATCTAATAAAGACCATTTTTGTGGCTCTTGGACCAAGTTTGCCATATCTATGAGTCGGGTTGTGCACATAGCCTGTCGACCCCCATGGCCGTAGATGGTCCAAAAGGGGTTTCCTACCGTTCCATAACTCATACGTAGTAGTTGAAACACTCTTGCTGGGTACTCGGTTTAAGATATAAGTTGCTGAAAGCAATGCATCACCCCAAAAGCTAATTGGAAGATTAACTTGAGCCATCATAGACCTGACCATGTCAAGTAACGTACGGTTCCTACGCTCAGCAACACCATTTTGCTGCCCAATGTAAGGAATCGCTAAATGTCTAATTATACCCTTTTCCTCACAGAAACCCTTGAATATATCAAAGAGGTATTCGCGACCACAGTCGGTCCGAAGAGTCTTAACTCTTCGTTCCAACTTGGTCTCTACTTCCGCTACACAGCGTTTGAACACATCTAAAGCTTCATGACGATGTGATAATAGATACACATATCCATATCTTGAGTAATCGTCAATTAATGTGAGAAAATAAACAGTACCATTACGTGCCTTTACATTCATGGGTCCGCAAATGTCAGAGTGAATGAGTTCTAAGGTACCAAGCGCCCTAGAAGCCTTACCAAAAGGCTTCTTGGTTGCTTTAGCAGCTAGACAAGGTTCACATCTAGGCAACCTAACCTTAGTAAGCGAGCCTAATAAACCTTCTTTAGCTAGTCTAGCCATTCTATCTTGGCCAATATGGCCAAGTCTAGCATGCCAAATAACAAAATCATGATTTGAATCAACATATGACACAAAAACAGAAGACGAATCATTACTATAATACTTGTCATCCAAGTTTAAAACAAGGAAATCATCTACTAAAGATGCGTGGCCAAACAAATTGCCACCATACAAAATGTCTAAACCTTTAATACGAGAAACAAACTAAAAACCTAACTTCATTAGAGAAACATAAAATACTAGGGAACATCAGACTCCAGGCGCATAGAGAGTGTTGTGAAGAAATAATGAATTCCCTCCACGCAACTTAAGCCGATACGTTCCAATTCCTATAACGTCTTCTGCAGTGCCATTTCCAAGAGTTACGGTTAGCAACCCCACCGGGCAAGGGTGAAAGTCTACAAACGCATCTCGATCTTGAACTACGTGCTTGCTGGCTCCCGATTCTACAATCCAATTGGGAAAGGATTTAGCAACAAATGCATGGGAACAAACAAGCAGTTCAATGGTAGGAAATGAATAAGGTACCTAAGTAGGCTCGGGACACTGCCAAGCAAAATGGCTCTTCTTCATGCAATTATAGCACGTCACACGTGCCATATTTTTCTCCGCCACCTTGCCCTTGGTTTTTAATTGCTTCTTAGCAATACCTCCTTTGGGGCCAAGTTTCTTGGAGGGATGAAGACTCTTCTTCTTCCCTCATTTAAACTTGTTGCCCTTGGGCCTATCCACCCTAGCTACTAACGCTACAAGGGGAGGAGCGCAGGCCTTCAAGCACTCATCTTCCAGCTCAAGGTGCTTGGTGATTTCAACAAAAGTTTTGATGCTCTCATTGTGAGTCATCATGGTGATGAACAGTTTTCATTTTTCGTTCCCAGCGGGAAGTGCACGAAGCACATTCGTCCACTGCTCACATTCAGAAATGTCCACACCAGCAGCTTTCAGGTCTCGTAGCGTGGCCTGCAAAGTTTGGACATGCTCAGTTATACTTCGGCTCAAGTCTATCGTGTAAGTCATCCACTTAAGATGCAATGCACGAAGCCTCGTCTCCGAAGTTTGACCGTACCTGAAGCAGATGTTATCCCACATTTCCTTAGCATTGGGATAAATCGCAAACTCACCAGTAAGATCGTTATGCATCCAATACAACATAGTATAGCATGCCTTACGATCTTTTTTGCACCAATCTTGGTACGCAACCAAGCTGGCCTGATATTCCTCAATAGTGGCGATGTCCTTGTTATATTTGTCTCTAGTCACAGGGACAGACAATGTGGTCGTAATGTGTTCTAACACCTCACACTCTTCCAGAAGAAACTGAATCTTCTGGCATCACATGTCGTAGTTGGACCCATCCAACTTTTCATTGGTGGACAACTCACCAATCATAGAAGTCTTAGAAGCCATAACTACAAATTAAGAAAATGGATGTTAGGCATATCTCGGACATAATCAAAAATATCTCAAAACTATCATTCATGTCATATGTTCGAAAATTTCACTAAGCTCATAATCATCACATATTATATGAATCAAAAATTGAGATAATTTGATTATTAATAACCCATAATAAACACATTTTCATGGATTCAATGTTAATCATATTAACATTCTATATTTTAACATCACAAAGACGCTTAAAAATTTATGCAAAACATAATTGCACAAACGACATATAAAACGTATTTAATTCAAGTTTAAATGAAAAAGAACTAATCATTCATTATTAATCGAATACATAGAAACATATATATATATGTATTACTTTACATGCCAATTCGTAAGCATATAGTTCACACTTTTGTAACATAAACTCACAACTGAGAATTAAATAAATTCTACCTTACAAGCTTACATATTTAATTACATGAAACCTATTCATGTATCATATACTTTACTAGGCATGTATGAAAATGATACGACACACAATCATAAAGAATTTAAATTTAGGCCATAATAAAACAAATAAACACATTTTTGTGGCCTAGACATGAGTTTAATTCCATGTTAAACTACTCAAGCTTTAAAACACAAAAAAAATATTTAGAATTACACTCAACAACAAAAAATATATATATATATATATATAAAAATCGAGGCTCAAAATTAATAAAATATGGACATTCAAAATTTTTTTGTATATATGAGGGGGTAGGGGGTCGTGCCCCCCCTTTAATATTTCGGTGCCATAATGAACAAAAAATATTAATAAGTCCCCCCCTTTTATTCGGACCCCCCTGAAGATCTTGAAGCATTCTCTCTATCTCAATCTTCTCTCTGTGTTCTCCTCTCTCTCTCTTTCTCTACTCAAAAGAAAGAGAACACCGGGTGTTGGTGCCATGCATTCCGAGCACCAAGCTCGGCCCCCCTCGCTCACCTGGTCTTCCCGGTTTTTACGGCACCAAAAAAAAACACCACATGATGTTTGCCGCCACCGCCCCCTCTCCAAAAAAGCTCTTGATCTTCCTTCCTGGTGCCCCTACGTTGAAACCACCATCGCCATGACATAGATCAGCCGATGGTGATCTCACTGGTACTACACACACTCGAAACGCACCACTTAGGCGGTGGCGCGTGCATCCCACGCGCCGTCCCTTCTGGGCTTCTGAAGGTGTTTTGCGTAGCGGACGGTAGATCGTGGAACATGGAGATCAAATCAAGGAAGAAAGAGAGAAAACTACACTCTCACGGCGGCATGTGGCACCCATGCGCCACCCTTCTGGGCGGTCATAGCGGCGGCTGATAGTACGTGTGTTTTCCAAAAACCTATTTCTAAATTATTTTATTGACATGAAGCACATAGCATATACCGAGAAAAAACAGAGGCACACAGGCTCATTTCATATAATAGAAGTTTGAAACAGAGGCACGAATTTAACCCAAAAATTAAGCATGCATCAGTTTATTCAAGAACAAAAACGACAAACTTAGCTCTGATACCACTGTAAAACAATTAGAGATTTAGGACATACCCAAATCAGGCGGAAGCGAACTGAGTACTTGTCATCTTTTGTTCCACGAGTCGTGTCCCGATGGCTACCAGAGTCCTGGTGAATGTCCACGTCTGAACCCGTCAAAGTAACACAGGCGGTGGTTTTGCGTTAGACAGAGAGGGAGTGTTTTGAGAGATGCTCTTGGGTGATTTTTGCTCTTAGCAGCTTTTTTTTATACTTAATCAGTGTGTATATTCCTTTAGATTAGGGGGGTTATGTAGCACACAACTGCATAACCTCCTCCCCCTAATAATAGGCACCACCTCCCTTATTTTAAGGGAAGTGGCCGTTATTCTAAAATTAGCCATCAGGTTGATACTCCACCTCCTTCTCTTAGATATCCTTCCCCTCCTCCTCGTTATTATCCACTTGGCCCTTCATCTCCCCTAGATATATCTCGGGGGGGGGGGTGTTCCTACTCAAACTGAGGTAGGAACCTCTGTAGTGCTAAAGAAGACCCTAATAAAATGCCAGTGGATACCCCTAAATGGAGGTTATCCTCGCTAGCTATTTAGGGAGGGGACTAGAGGAGCTGCTGTGGATGAAGACAACTAGAATGACCACTTCCACCCTTTCTGGTACGAGCCTCCCCCTAGCCTATCTACTAGATAAAGACATTTATGATTTCTCCAACTCTACCTCATCCTCTTCCACCCTTTAGGGAGTTGTCCACTCCAAGATGAGGAATTGGAAGTAGATGAAGAGAGAATCAATAGGCTCTAGCGGGAGATGGATAAGAGAAGGAGAAGAGAGGAGGAAGGCAAATAGAATCTTATATTGGCTTCAGAGGGAATAAGAAGAGAGAGACACGGAATGGAGGCTGATTTGATAAGAGTCGGCATCAAACAAAGGAGATCATTCTTCGTGGTAGCTCCAGCCCTAGTACATGTGTGCCTTGCTAGTTCAAGCCCCTCTTAGGGCCTTGAATAAATCTGGATACTGGAGACTCTTTGGCCCCTAGGGTCATGATCTTTTTCTTTCCTTCCTTTCTCTTCTTCTCATCCTCATGTACTTAATTTTTTCTCTCTCTGTAATATAGATCTTCAAAGTTTATGTACATATACTAGGATTCCTGCAATTAATGAAGAATATGTTTTCTCTTTTTGCTCCAATGTGTGCGTCTTATGTTAGTCTTTATTATATTATTTTTGGTAATATTTTTTTACTTTTTTTCCTAATCTCTAGTTACTATAATTAGACATTGCAAAACTGACTCGATGCAAATGACTCGAACCAAACAACCCGAAGCAAAACTCGAACCAATGTCCAAAAGAGTTGAATCGACTCCAACACAAAACCCGAAATTGAACCTACCATGTAATACATTGATTTATAAGAAGGTATGAGTTGAGTAATGGAAATGCATCAACTACGTTCGTACAATAATTACAAAGGGTTTTTTGGGGGGGGGGGTTGCAAGCACTTAGATTAGGAGATCAGATGTACGATATTGTAATCAAAATTGAAAATAAAGTTGATAAACTGATTATTCATGAGTGATTATAAATATTTTTTTAATAAAACTCATTTTCCTTTGACTTTATTTTTTATGAATCAATGTATTACATGGTGTGAATTGTCAAACTAGAGAGAATTATCATTAATTATCAATTTTAATTTTCAAATTAGATAATATGTCAGTTATATCGATTGATACAAATACACCCTATTACTTCTGTTGGAAAATGAAAGATTGTATGCATTTTCTTATGACTGTATTTGGAAAATAAGAGGTATGCATTCGGGCTTGATACATACAGTTTATAACTTCTTTCCATTCTTACTAACTACAATCGTACATGATGGCATAACCATTTTTAGTTCGTCAAATGTAAAATATGACAATTATTATTAATCATATTGAGTGAAGATTAAAAATGATCTTCTTAAAAAATATTTTTCCAGTTTCAATTGTTGATATAGGGTTTATGTAACGAGTGATAGAGATTTAAACTATATACTATATTAACAAAATAAAATCTCTCTCTCTCTCTCTAAATTTTCCCCATTGCTTTAGGTCGATATATATCAAGGGACCAAGTAATCCTATCATAGTACGGCAGACCCAAAACTAGGGGTTGTATTTATAATCATACTCACCACATCCTTACGCCCTAAAGTGGTATTCTTATCTTTAAAGTGTGTTTTGAGTTTTTTCCAAGGTAGGTTCGACTAGTTTTTGATAAAGATAATTACCATACAGAGGTTTTTTGGTACAAGTTTATTCATTTTAAAATGGACCAATAGCGAGTCGCTTATGAATTGATCCGACCTGACCCATTTATTCATATTGTTAACAAGCCAACCACGATCCAAGCTAACCCACTTTGTAAATAAGCCCGACCTACCCCGGTCAATGCGAACCCCTAATAACTCCATATTCTAAACAACCACAACAATATCGGTTTTTAAAAATTATTTTTGGCCCATTTATGCTCCAGTATAAGTTTAGAACTATGGCTGAGATCATGGATAACAAAATAATAAAATAATCCTTATTAATTTTGCTAAATAATTATTAAAAACTTGATTTGGTAAAACACTAGGATTGGAGTTATCAACTTTTAATAGTTTGTTAAATAGAATTAGATAGAGTCTGGAACCTTTTGTGGCTGCATTTGATCCTCATATGAAGCATAAGTTATTGATATAATACTTCAATTTTAAAATTAATGATTTATATATCAATGATGATGGTAATTCTATTTCCTTTTTTAGGGTTTCAAAAAGAGTTAATTTAACAATGAGTTTACTGAAATTTTAACTACTCATTAGGATCTCTTTAAAATGTTTCATTTTTTTTATGTTATTAGCACATTACAATAGTCTTGGTGGAGAAAAAAATAACATGCATTTAATTATGTATTAATTATCATAACCTAGATATAACTTAATTTTCTTTTAAAGTGTAAATTTTTGATTGTGGTAAATAAGTTAGCTTTGGAAATAGCCTACAAGTAATCAAATCTTCCAAATTTTGTTATTTAGGTATGAATTTATCTTACACTTTGTTTGGACCTTAGATAATTTGGTGGAAAGGAAAAATTTGGGAAAGTAACTTTTTTTGTTCTTGTGTTTTGGTTTAGTGAAAATCAGAAAGACAAAAATATGGATGAAAATTAGGTGAAAAAATTGAAATAAGTCATAAAAGTTTCCTCATAAAATTGAGATGAAAGTTTTGGAAAAGTTTCCAAAAGAATTTCTAACCTCCTCCGACCTTGCACTGCTTATATGATATCAATATGATTTAAGTAATTCATTAACATTCAAATTTCTTATCCAAATTCTTGTATTTTTTTCTTAATCTAAACAAGAGAAAAAAAGTCACTTTCTCCCTACTTTTTTTTTTCCCTTCACATTTTTTTTCTTCTACTTTTTTTTTCCACCAGACTTACTAAGGATCAAATGAAACCTTAAGGTTCTTTCTTTTTAATATACTAAGGTGAGGGAGCATGTGCAATTGCGCACTGGTAAGCTTGTACTTCTATTCTATGTTATAATTTAGCTGTACCAATCTTAAAAATTGTGAAAAACTGGTTATTATATCATTAAAACATTAGCTAATAATGAATATATCATCATCGTAAGTTACATGAAATTGAGTATATAGTTTTCATTGTATAATGTTCCAGTCTCATGGGAAAGTGAAAGTTGTCCAAATAGTTGCATGATAGACTCTACATAGCAATTAACTTCTAATGCTTAGATAAAAGAATGACAAAATACATACATAATTGCAGCAAAGAGGTACACATGATGAAGAAACAAGAAAACTGACACCAAAATAAGCTATGTTGACATCTTTTTTCTTCTTACAATAGTCATCAAGGACTAACACAAGGGGGAAATGAAATGTTCTGGGCCAAGCAGTGAGGTACATCATAACTTGTACCAAAGTAAAAACAGCTTATCAACCCAATACCTGCAAGGAGTTACCGCGCTTCTTTACATATCCATCTACCATTGAACTTACCAAAATTTCATTTAAAATTGTTCCAAATTAAATTACAGAGAAAATGAAAACCTTAAGAATATTAAAAAATATAAAAACACACACCCAACTTCCAAAGTTCAATTTTTATTCTTTTCTTTTTATCATTTGGCTATCAGCTTCGTAAATGGCTTCCCTCAATTTTAGACTTTTTCTTCAACCAATTTCCCACAATTACTTCTGCATTTTTCACAAGAATATGCGAGAAGTTGATCACTATATTGCTGCAACATGTATTACTTCCCTCAATTGTAGAATTCTTCTTATAACTATTGTATCCACAAACTCATCTCATATTCCTCTTCTGGTTTACAATATTGTTCTTTGATACACGTGATCCTAGCATTTGAAATCTCATAGTCCCTTCCCAAATCTGACAGCCTTGTCATAATGGGCAACATTATCACCAAACATAGTATCTTGCATTTTTGCCCCCCTTTTTTAGCCAGAACAGAAAAATAATCAGATATATGCTAAAACCAAAATTATTTGAAATTATGTATCTAATTAGCAATATATTTAACATCATACTTCACAATCTTGGAAACGGATCCTCTGGTATCTTGTTTGGTTTGGAGATATCCTTTCACGGGGCTTTTTCAAAAACTTTAACTTTCACTATAAACTTTAGCTAGAACCATTGAAGCATGCTAAACATCAACCGAACAAAGAAATTGAACAATATGACTCAACAGTTGTCCAAAAACAGTTTATCACATAAGAACACAACCAATATCCAAACACAATGTTTACCCAACAAGAAAACTCAGCTGAATAAACCATGACAGGAATAAAACCATACCATAAGTGTTTACTAAGAAAATCATAAAATAAAAACAAAGAAAATAAACACCTGAACTTGCTAAATGGATAAATGCATAGAAAATCGTTATAATTTATAAAACATAATCATGATATCTGCATCATAGTATTTCATAAACTTCAAATTTAAATGACCTAGGAATTAAAACATACCAGCAGCAGAAACAGATTATGATTATTTGTAAGCTACACACATTAGCAGCCACAAATGATTTGTCAGCGATTAATTATAAATGAATCATAAATTATCTATAAAATAATAATTTTCAATTAAAATTAAAAATAAAATTAATCAAGAAAATTTTTTGAAACTCACAATTTCCCTCTCTCTTTTAGTAATTGCTAGGCCTTCACTGAAAAGTCTTTCTCTCACGAGGAAGAGCTCTTATATATATGGAGAGAGAAAAAATCAAAGAGTGTTTGGTGGTGTTAAAACTCTTCTTGGGCGCTTTAAAAGACAATTTCATCAATTAACTATTTATTTTTGAGATAAAGGGAAGATTTTCCCATCCTCTTTTGATGTGGCTCTGTGCATGGATAGTTTGTAGGGAAATATACAAGGTGAACACACATGAAAAGGGGGCAACAAAATAATGCTTTCAGCAACAAGTTGGTGTTGCTATTGGCAGGAAAGGGAAGCTGGAAAAAGTAGAGGAGGAGCTGAAAACACGAAAAATCCCTTCTATGAGTGGGTTTGAAAGGAGGAGAATGCCCTCTGTAAATGGGGGCTTTGACGGGGAAGGTAAGAGGAGAGAGTGTGAAGCAGGTAGGAGAGAGAAATGTCAATCATAGTGTCTGCACTGAGAACAACAAAGACAGAGAGCAAGAGTAGGGCTTCTATAGGAGCAGAAGGGTGAGGAAGAAGAGGAGCGGGCACAACAAAGGGAGGAAGAAGAAGAGCACCGCACGGTGGATGGGAATTGACGGGTTGTGCGTGGATGAAGCCATGGTAAGTTGAAGACAGGGAGCAAGGGTGAGGTACGAAGGGAAGGGAAGCACACAACTGGAACAGGAAGCAAGGGAGGAAGGGGGTGGCTCATGTGCTGGGAAGAACGAAAGGTGGGCTGAATTGAAGGTATGTACTTCTAATTAAGTGTACTTGGATAAGAAATTTATAGATCTTGTTGGAATGGTTAGTGTTGGCGGTGATGAATGTGGCATTGTCTATTGTGAATGTCTCGACAGTGGGGAGGTTTTCCTTCATGTCCGTGCTGTTTGGGTTGGGAAGGGTGAGCAGGGGGGCATGTTGTTCAGAATACCTAGCAACTTTAAGATGTGAACCATGGTAGACACTGGACTTATGTGTGGTAGACATTGTAATTGGGTGTTGTGCCAGGAATGAGGAGGATAATAAGGAAAGAATAACCTAACTATTAGGCCTAAAAATGGGAGGACGTAGTGTGATGGTGATGCGGTGCATTGGTAGAGGCAGACAGGGCAAGGGGTTGGGTCAACGGAACACATGGCGTGGTAGGTGGGGGTAAATTGTGTGCGTGGGTATATAGGACAGAATAATACTGTCCGTGCAGCGGGAGGTGGGGGCATTGTTGTGGTGTACATGTGCTATGTTTGGAATGTGGTGAGGGGGAGGTGTGTTTGGGGAAGTTTGCGTAGGTGCTGCAGCATGTAGAATGGGTTGGGTATTTGATTTGGGGTGCAGGGAGGGTGAGGTGAGCACCTGTGGGTAGATGAGGGGGGAGGTGGAGAATGATGTAGCAGTCGTTACCCCGTGTGTGGCAAGGGAATACCATGGTAGATATAGCGAAATTGTTGGGTAATATGGTGGGGGCAGTGGCTGGGAGAAACTGATGTGAATGTCATATGCAAATGCTGGGCATGAATGGAGTACATGACTAAAGGTTTGCTTCATGTGACATGCAGGTGTAGGTTGCGACGTTGGCGGATGATTAGGAAGGGCATAGACGGTGGTGGTAGAGCAATGGATGTCAACGCTGCAGTAGGAGGAGAAGGTGGGAGGGGGAGGGAGATAGTTATGTATATTTTTGGGGGGGGGGATGTTGGTGGAAAGTAGAGATGGGAAGGTGACATATGAGGGTGGGTCGAGGAAATGTATAGTGGTGAGGGAAGGAACGGGGGCGGAGGAACTGTTCAAAAATAGTGAGAAAGATGACAGGGAGTGATAAGTCAGAGGAGAAATTATAGTACAATTTAAAGTATGATAGGGAGATGTTGGTGCCAGTTGAGGTGGACAGCGACGTGGAGGTGATTTTCAAGGGTAACGACGAGCATGGCTACTTATATGTAGTTGGGAATGCAGGACCGGTGAGGCGAGAACGTGGGAGGGTTGCTGTGTGCGAAGGAAGAGAGTGAGATAGAGGTGAAGGAAAGCAAATAGGCAGAAGTGGGCGAAAGTGCAATGATGTGCAGGAAGTGGGTGAAGAACGCGGCAACAACGAAGTTGGAGTAAAACGGTACGTCTTTGATACAGATGCTATACTTGTATTGCGGTAAACATTTGCATGTGCGAAACCTAATGCCTTATAAGTTGGTGTGTAGGGATTGCAGGTCCGTCGACGTCGAAGGAGGGGAGCAGCCGGGGAGCAGGCTGTGCGTAGGAGGGGATGCAATTGAATTGTCAGATGACGATAAGATATCGGTTGCGTCGGAGGATGTCGGTGATGCAGAAGCGACAGAGGAGGACGATGCAGGGGGTGAGGGAGCAGCTCAGAAAAAATGTGGTGAAGGGAGCAAAAGGGAAGGGTGTGATGATGGGAATGATGTAAATGACAATGTGTGGCCACGCTCTGGGATGCAAGCCCGAAGTTATCATCGTAAGCTGAGCATATGGAAGAAGTTGATCAGGGGGGAAGGGTAGATATTTCAGTCTGCAGAAGCATTTAGGCAGATCATTTGCAAATATGCGATTGCGAACCACTTCAACTATCGGTTCGAGAGGAATTGCAGACAAAAAATTGTGGTCCGGTGTGACGCTGATGGCTGCCTATTTTACATATGTGTTAGAGGTGGGAAGAACACGCAGGTGATGTCGTTGAAAAATTTTAGAGGGCAACATGTACACAGTGTTGGGGAGAAATGTCAGATGTGTATATGGGGCAGACGTCGTATGAGAGCGGAACTTCTTGCGCACCTCATTGAGGGAAAGGTACGGTTATGTATGGACTACGCATCGAAGGACATAATGTAGGATTTGGAGTTGGAGTTGGGGATTCGCCTGACATACATGCAGATATGGAAGGCGAGGGAGTTTGTCCGCATGATCGTGCTTGGCAGGCCAGTGGATCACTACAAATTGCTCCCTTGGATGTGTGCAACGATAGTGAGGGTGAACCCAGGGTCAGTCACAGTGTGTGAGGTTGGAGGATGCAGGTTCTATAGGATGTATGTGGCGTATGCGGCCAACGTGAATGGTTTCAAGCTCGGATGCAGGCTCGTACTATTTGTTGATGGAACGCATCTGAGTGGACCTTACCAGGGGACGATGCTGGTTGCGTGCGCGTTGGATGTGAACAACCATCTCTTAAACTTCGTGTACGCCATTGTATGTGGTGAGAAAATTGAAGAGTGGATATGGTTCCTGGAAATGGTTGCTTAGTGTTTAGGGGGGATGAAGCCGGTGATAATGTCGGACAGGCACCCGGTACTTCTGCATGCGGTGCCGCAAGTGTTTGGGAAAGAGTACCATAGCTACTGCCTACGACACTTGACTGAGAACTTCTTGAAGGAAGCAGCTAAACACGGCATCCGCAAGGAAGCCACAAAGCAGATAGTGAAGGAAATATTCTACAGGGTCGCGTATGCACCAACAGTGGGGGAGTACAATGTTGCGTTGGAGAAGATGAGGTGCTATAAGGCAGAGCTTGCAACGTGGGTGGAAGAGAATGAGCCTGAGCAGTGGGTTGCATCGAAGTTCACTAAAGAGAGGTGGGGTCGGATGACCAACAATGTGATAGAAAGTTAGAACAATTAGATGCGACGCTTACGTCCGATGTCTGTGCAGTGGCTTGTTAGTGACCGCCTAGAGAAGCTCGGGAAGAAGATGGACCACCACAAGACGGAGATGCTGAAGTGGAAGAATGGGGTGGGGGAGAGGATAGAGCAAAAGTTGGCGGACACATACAAAAAAAATGGGGTGTATTGCAGCGGTAGAGTGTTATAGTTTGATGTTAGGTGAGCATAGTGTTCAGTTGACCAACAGCCGTCGATTAGTGGTGAAGCTCGGGCAGCAAACTTGCACTTACAGGCAGTGGCAGATGCGCAGTCTTCCATGCTGTCAGGCTCTGGCTGTCAGAGAGAAGGCCAACCTATGGGTTTATGACTACGTGCACCCCATTTATAAGACAACAAAGCAGGGGGTAATATACAACCAGCTTGTGCACCCCATGGAAACCCATGACATGGCAGTTGTGGATGGTAGGACAGGGCTTGTCGTTGGGGGGGATGAATTGGATGAGGACTACAATCGATGCATTGTTTGAGCTAAAAATGTGCAATTTTTAAGGTACTTTTTCACCGACTTTATGCTCGTTTTAATAATATTTTTTAGGTTTTTAATTGAGTTTATTTTATTTTGCAGATTTTGAATAAATGCGGAAAAAGGGCTTAAATGGCAGAAAAAGTGAGAAAAATAGAAGAAATGTCAAAGGTTGAAGAATCGGGCAAAATTCGATAAAAACCGGCCAAGAAAAAAGGAAAAAGAAACCAGACTGGTCAAGAAAAAAACCGGACCAACCCGGTTCAGCAGACCGATTCAGTTGGACCGGCTTCCATTAAAACCCACTCCCCTTCATTTTCTCTCTCTCCAGCTTCTTCCTCTGCTTCTTTCTCTCTCCCCGACTTCTGCTTCAATACCCCGAACCTGCTTCCTCACCCTAACCCAGAAACTCCCTCCATACCCATTCTCTCTCTGCCTCGTCATCTCTCTATCTCTCTACCCCGTTCTCTCACCCCAAAACCACCCCAGCCCACCGTTCCCACGAAACCCAGAAACCGAAACCACCCTCTACCCACAGTTTCAACCCTCCACTTTCAAACCCATCCACCACCACAAACACCAGGCCACGTCCCACCTTTCGCTGGCCTCATCTTAACCGTCCAGCACACCACCACCAGACGAAGGGTCGAGATCGAGATGGGCTTCGGGTATTTAAGCGTTGCAGAGACGCCATTGAAGGGTTCAAGTTGGAGTTTTAGGTATTTTAGGTTAGTAATTTAGGGTTAGATTAGGATTTTAAATTTCGTTTTAGGTTTAGTTTCGTTCAATTTCGTTGTTAATTTCAATTTCATATTCGAATTTCAAGTTTAATGTCAATTTTCTGAATTAGGGTTAGGTTTTAGATTCGGTTTAGGGTTTGAATTCATTGCAATCTCTTATTTTCTAGTTGTAATTCACGATTTGGGTTTGATTTTACAGAAATCGTATGTTAGTTGTCAAGTTTCATTCGAATCCCCTTTCCCTGAATTTTTTTTTGTT
>JACYFF010031957.1:21843514-21858861 GCA_017589665.1 Selenicereus undatus
GGAAAAGAACTAAAACCGAGCGCGTTTGATTTTTATTTTTTTTTTTTGTTGGAAGCTCGGGATTAAAATGTAATATCATGAAAAATAATTTAATCTTTTAAATCATAAATATCATGAAAAATAATTTAATCTTTTAAATCTTAAATATTGAGGCCTACTATCAATTTTTCTCGAAATTGTCCGGTAAATGAAACTCGAATTGCAAAGTGGGACCCGAAATGAATTTTTCCAACTGCGATGATTCAATTAGATAAATAAATATGAAAATCAATAACATGACTTAATTAAATAAATAAATATAGTTTAGGGTCGTGCTATTACAGCCTTCCCCCCTTAAAGAGTTTCGTCCTCGAAACTTATGAACTTTGATGATCATGCAATGTGATTTCAAATACATATGAGTAATTGGCTTTCACTTCTTGCTCAGTTTCCCAAGTAGCTTCTGGGGAAGTATGATTTGCCCATGGCAATTTAATTTAAGGTATCTGCTTGAAACTCAACTGCTTAATCCTGTGATCCAATATCTGAATTGGATGCTCTTAAAACACAAGACCCTCAATGACTGCAATGGATTTGATTATGACAACATGGTCAGGGTCTAAAATGTACCACCTGAGTTATAAGGTAAGGAACACGGAACATGTTATGCACATGTTTGAGTTATATAGGTAGATCTGGCAGATAAGTTATGGAATTCGACCTTTCCATGAACTGATATGGTCCAAAAGATCTTGACCTCAATTTAGGTCGCAGTGCAACCTCCGTACACCCTTAGTTGGTGAGACTTTCTGCAAAACTTTATCATATACCAGAAATTCCAGGAATCTCATTCTTTTATCAACATAGCTTGTCTGTCGGTTCCAATGGTATGCTTTCAAGAGTCTTCTGAGTTATGCCGCCGTATGCAATGCTGAAAAAGATCTTCATGACCCATAAGATGATTTGTTGTCAATATCTGCCATCATTTTGTCCTGATGTTAAATGAAGGATTCTCTGCTAGTATTATCACAACGTTGACTGCTGGGAGTTCCATACTTTCTTCAAATGCAATGTTGGTCGTGAAGGACGACAGGCGCCAACATAGAAGAGTTGGATCCATTGATATTTTTAGACGCTCGGGATGATAAGAACTGCTAAAGTTAAATCTAGTTCCAAAGGCTCCTTGAAGTGCATGCCGAACAGGCTTGAAATCTTTGATCTCTGTCAGACACTTACGGGGCATTGGTATTCTACCATGGCCTTTTTGGCAAATAAGACCTTTATCCATGTATTCTGCAATTTCTCTTCTCAAATTGTTTAACAAAAATATTTCCTCAAATCTGTGTACATATTGGTGCCCCCTCGGTGCACCAAATAGCAAGTATTATGAGTCTCCGCTAAGATCTGCTTTCTTAAGATTTTGCTTTATTCTTTGGAGCGCAGGATCACTATCTCGATTCCCTCTAGGCTCCTCCATCAGGGAGGGTTGTAAGGTAAGTGCCAGCAGTTGAACATTTACCTTCCATTGCAACACTAATTGAATGTCCAAGTCCTCAAGTTCTCTCAAGAGATTCAGTTGAGTAGTTACTACAGTGTTCAAGGTATGTTGTGCCTTCCTATTCAGGGTACCTGCCATCATATTTCTCTTTCTTGGTTGACATTGGATCTGCCACAACTGATGTTCCATGCAGATTGAGCTTTTTCAGAGTGAAGATGTACTTCAAGCTTTGACGATCAGTATGGATTCTACATGGTACCCCATATAAGTAATGTCTCCAACTTTGCACTGCAAAAACTACAGAAATGGGTATGGTAATTCTTCTCATAAGGCTTGAGTTGGTGGGAGGCATAAGCCACCAGTTTAACTTCTTGCTAACTTTATAGCTTTCTTCAACAAATTGGTCAGGGAAGATGATATTTGACAAACCTTTCTAAACTCGATAATTCCGTGCTAACTCAAACAGTTTCTAGTCTAAGTGCATTGGTTTAGCTTCAGCACTTTGTACCTGCCTTCGCCTTTCGCAAATTGACCTTAATCTCTTCCTTTGAAACCATATGTTCCAAACGTACCATTGCTTCTAATCAATACTCATGCTTCTTGTATTTGCTATGTACTTGATGTTCCCTCAAGGTGTATAACACTGTCCTCAAATGAACAATATGCTCATCTTTATCCTTGGAGTATTTCAAGATATCTTTTATAAATACCACCACACTTGTGTAGATATGGTCTGAAACTCTATTCATAGGACCCGTAAAGGCCGCGGGCCATTGATTAGGCCAAAAGGCATCACAGTGAAGTCATCATGACCCATACATGGTCCGTAGTGTGGTTTTGGGAATGTCTTCAGATATAATCCTAAGTTGATGGTACCCTGACCTCAAATCGACCTTAGAAACAGACTCCTGCTCCCTACAGTTGATCCAATAAATCATCTACTTGGGGCGATGGGTATGTGTTTTTGATGGTGCTCTTGTTCAGCTCTCAAAAGCAATACCTAACCACAAGGTTTCATTCTTCCTCTTTACAAATAGAAATAGGCACCCCATAATGGCACACTTCGATAGTTTGATAAATCTCTTTTACGATAACTCCTCTAACTGAAACTTCAGTTCTTTAGGATCAATTGGGGCCATACTATATGGGGTTTTGGAGATAGATTAGGCACCATGGATGAATTCAATCTCATAATCAATTTCTCTTGGCCGAGCAGTCCTGGTAACTTCTCCTAGCCATAGGGTTGGGGGTTGTTATAGATGTATCCTATGAAGGCCCTTGACTCATTTTGAGGTTAAATGCAAAGGGAAAATTAAGTATGGGCATATTACACAAGTTTAATCAACTTCATAGTGTTGATCATTGCACAAGGACCGACTTTGAGATAACCTTTGTCCATGATCAATATGATTTACGCAAGAATTTTCCATCCTGAGTTTAATTTTAGGGAGATATCTTTCATATGAAACAAGTTTCAAGTGGATTAGAGGTCATTTGGTCATTCAAAAGTATTAGACAAGTCAAAGTCTACAAAGTTGGCAGAATCCTAATGCACAAGGTCTGAGTTTAGTCCACTTGCAACCATACATTACATTAGATAGAGATGTTTTATCGGCAGGTGAGGGGAACGAAGGCCTCTTTATAAGGGGCTGGATACCTCACCCTGGTTGACACGTTTTAAAGCCGTGAGGCCGGTGTGCCAAAGCGGACAATATCAGTCAGCGGGGTCCCGGACTGTTACAGTTGGTATCAGAGCCAGGCCTCGAGTCGGTGGACCCCTTATCTTGTCCGACGAGGGCGTCGGGGTCCCCAAGGGGAGAGGAGTCTCCCACATCGGCAGATGAGGGGAACGAAGGCCTCTTTATAAGGGGCTGGATACCTCACCCTGGTTGACGCGTTTTAAAGCCGTGAGGCCGGTGTGCCAAAGCGGACAATATCAGTCAGCGGGGTCCCGGACTGTTACAGCCTAGGATCTAAAACCATCCCTGAATCCCTAAACACATTGAGAGGTAGAGAGACGTTGAGAGAGATTACAGGAGGGGTTGTAATTATGCTATTAGATCGAATAACTTGTTGTGATTGTGATCGTTTTGTACTCTCCCTGCTCATATAGTTGATTGATTTTGCTCATCGTCGTCCATGGTTTTTTCCCGCATTGGGTTTCCATGTAAATCTTGTGTATCATTGCTTTGTTTTTGTTATCGCTTTGAGTTTCTGAATATCTGTTTCATCATATTGCTTCCGCTATTAGTTTGCTTTAATTCCTAACAAGTGGTATCAGAGTTTTGGTTTAGGATGTCTTCAATTATGAAGGTTGATATTCAGAAATTTGATGTGGAGATTAGTTTCAATCTCTGGAAGGTGCAGATAAGAGCAGTTCTCATTCAGCATGGGTTATGGAAGATTCTGTAAGGACCTCACGTGAAAGCCGAAAAGATGACTAAAGAACAATGGGCAACATACCAAAAGAAGAGGCGTGGATCGCTGACAGACGAGGAATGGGAAGAACTGGAGTTGAAGGCAGTTTCAGCCATTCAGTTGTGCCTGGCACCACATGTCCTGCGAGAGGTGCTCCATAAGGCAACTGCGGTGGATCTGTGGACTCGGCTGGAGGAACTCTACATGACGAAGAGTCTAGCCAATAAGATCCGTCTGAAGGAAATGTTGTACACCTTTCGTATGGCTGAAGGTACCCCTGTTCAAAAACATTTGAATGAGTTTAACTCTATTCGTGTTGATTTGGAGAGTCTGGATGTAAAGATTGAGGATGGAGATGAAGCTATTCTGCTTGTTGTGTCTCTAACCCCCATCCTATAAACACTTTAAGGAGATTATGCTATATAGTAATTATGATATTATATCATTTGAGGATATCAAGTCTAATCTGTTGTCTAAGGAGAAATTAGACCATGACCATGCTGATCCGGCTGAGGGATTAGTTGTTAAGGGTAAAATAATTGAGCAAAAGGTGAACGGTAATAAGAAAAAGAACCGATCTAAGTCTAGGAATCCTAATTCCAATAAGACCTGTAATTACTGTGATAAATTTGGTCATATTCAGGCTAACTGTTGGAAACTAAAAAAAAAAAGAAAGGGAAAGAGGAAAAGGAGAAAACTGCTACAGCTGATTATGTCGTAGAGTCAGAGTTTGATGGTGATGTGTTGCTTGCTACAATGTCTTTGGCCACCACCTCTGAAAGGGGGTTAGGTGATGATTGGGTTTTAAATTCTGGTTGTGCATAGCACATGTGTCATCGTAGGGATTGGTTTGTCACTTATGAGCTAGTTGATACTGGGGTTGTACTTATGGGCAACGATGCTGAGTGCAAGGTTGCAGGAATAGGTACTCTACAGATTACAACCCATGATGGCATCGTTAGAACCTTGTCTAAAGTTCATCACATACCTGATATGACTCGTTGTTTAATCTCCTTGGGTACTCTTGAGACTAATGGTTGCAGGATTATTATGGAGAATGGTGTCCTAAAAATAACAAAGGGAGCCATGGTGGTAATGAAGGGACTGCGGTAGGGCAATCTGTACATCCTACAAGGAACTACAGTTACAGGAGTAGCTGGAGTTGGTACAACATCAACAGATGTTAGTGATAGAAGATTATGGCACATGAGATTGGCTCATGTGAGTGAGAAAGGGATAACCATTCTAAGTAAGAAAGGTTGTCTGTGTAGCGCTGGTATGGGTAAGCTTGATTTTTGTGATCATTGTATTTTTGGGAAACAGAAGAGGGTGAGTTTCTCTAAAGCGAAGCATCGTACTTAGGGGATCCTTAAATATATTCATTCTGATCTATGGGGTCCCTTGAAAGTTCCTTCTCTTGGAGGTAAGCGCTACATGTTAACTTTTGTTGATGATTTCTCACGCAAAGTTTGGGTTTACTTCTTGAGATAGAAAAATGAGACATTCTCCATGTTCAAGAAGTTCAAATCTCTGATTGAGAACCAGACTGGGAGAAAGATCAAGAAACTTAGGATTGACAATGGTCTTGAGTTTGTTGAGTCAAAGTTTGATGAGTTCTGCACAATGAATGGCATATATAGGCACAAGACTTTGGTTGGAAAACCACAGCAGAATTGAGCTGCAGAACGAATCAATAGTACTCTACTGGAGAAAGGTCGATGTATACTTTCCAATCCAAGGCTTTGGGATCGCAAAGCTTTTTGGGCAGAGGCTATTTCTACAGCCTGCTACTTGGTGAATCGTTCACCACACACATCCATTGATTTTCAGATTTCAAAAGAAGTATGGTTAGGTAATCCTATTGATTATTCTAGTTTGAGAATATTTGGACGTTCTGTGTATGGCCATGTGAATAATGGGAAGTTAGCCCCTAGGGTTGTCAAATGCATGTTTCTTGGATATGCATCTAAGTCTAAAGGATACCGCATGTGGTGTCCTGAGTCTAAGAAAGTCATTTAGAGTAGGGATGTAACTTTCAATGAGACTGCTATGTTATCTTCTGGAAAGGATTCTCTTGTTTCTTCTCCTGGTGTAGGTGATCAGGAGGATACTAGTATGGAGATAGAAGTGGAGAACGTTGCAGCTCAAGGTGGAGCTGCTAATCAGCCCAATAAGGAGGCCCAGGCTACTGAACCTGGTATTATCAGTTCTGATCAGCCTCAGGTGGAGGTTACTCACTCTATAGCTCGTGATCGTCCTCGAAGGGAGATCGGGAGGCCTGCTCGCTACAATGATGATGAGGGACTGATAGCATATGCACTTTTAGTTGCAGAGGAGGTGCCTGAAGGTATGGAACCTTCAACCTATACTGAAGCAATCTCCTGCCCAAGTTCACCTAATTGGATCCTAGCTATGCAAGAAGAAATTGAGAGTTTGCAAAAGAATCAGACTTGGGAACTGTGTAAACTACCTAAAGCTCGGAGAGCCCTAACTGCCAAATGGATCTACAAGAAAAAGGAAAACATTCCTGGAGTTGAAGATGCAAGGTGGAAAGCACGCCTGGTTGTTCGTGGTTGCAATCAGAAAGAAGGTATTGATTACAATGAGGTATTTTCACCTATTGTTAGACATACCTCCATTAGAGTGCTTCTTGCATTCGATGCGTTGTTTGATCTGAAGCTGGAGCAGCTTGATGTGAAGACTGCATTCTTTCATGGGGAGTTGGAGGAGGAGATCTACAAAAGGCAACCCGAAGGTTTTGTTGTTCCTCGGAAGGAACAACTGGTATGTAGATTGAAAAAGTCCTTGTATGGACTTAAGCAGGCTCCTAGGCAGTGGTACAAAAGGTTTGACACCTTTATGATTGCACAAGGATACACTCGCAGCCGATATGATAATTGTGTATATTATAGACAATATTCTGATGGTTCCTTTATTCATTTGCTATTGTATGTTGATGATATGTTGATTGCCTCTAAGGATAAATCCTTGATTAGCAAGTTGAAATCTCAGCTCAGTGAGGAGTTTGAGATGAAGGACCTGAGTGCAGCAAAGAAGATTCTAGGCATGGAGATATAGAGGGATCAATAGGCTGGTAAGCTGTACTTATCTCAAGGACACTACCTTGAGAAAGTACTAGGCAAATTTAATATGGATAACTGTAAGGCAGTTTCCACAACCCTTGCTGCACATTTCAGATTGTCTGCTGAGTGTTGTCCACAATCTGAGGAGGATATAGATAGAATGTCTAATGTCCCTTATTCTAGTGCTATTTGTAGTTTAATGTATGCTATGGTATGCACTAGGCCAGACTTGTCACATGATCTGAGTGTGGTAAGTAGATATATGCATAATCCTGGAAAGGATAATTGGGAAGTTGTGAAGTGGATTCTTGGCTATGTAAAGAGTACTGCTAATAAGGGGTTGGTGTTTGATAGAAACAAAGCTGCTACATATGATGTTACAGGCTTTGTTGATTCTGACTATGCTGGTGATCTTGATAGGAGAAGGTCTATATCTGGGTATATCTTCACTATGTGTGCAGGTGCTATCTCCTAGAAAGCATCGCTCTAGTCTATTGCAGCTCTATCTACTACAGAGGCTGAGTGTGTTGCTGCTACTGAAAGAGTGAAGGAAGCTACTTGGTTGAGGGGCCTCGTTACTGAGCTTGGAGTTTCACAGGCTACCACTGTGGTGTTTTCTAATAGTCAGAGTGTCATCCATCTGACTAAGAATGATGCCTACCATTCAAAGAACAAGCACATCAGTGTCAAGTATCACTATGTCAGAGATACAGTTGCTGCAGGGGAAATAGTTGTGAGGAAGGTTCATACTTCGGAGAATCCTGTAGATATGTTGACCAAGCCTCTTCCTATAGCTAAGTTCGAGCATTTCTTAGACTTAGTTGGTATTAACAGTATTTGAGCGTCCTTCGGGGCATTGCCCCTAGGGGGCATCACCCTTCGGGGTGCGATGACGATGTTAGAGAATTGGTGATTGGAGATTTTGGTCCAAGGTAGAGATTGTTGGGTTTCGTGGCCCAAAATCCAAGAATTGGCACGGTGGGAGCTTGCTAAACGACGAGGACGTGTTAGGCCCAAGAAACGGGGCGGCGACAGAGGGCAGAAAATTGGCATGCGGTGACCGTGCCATATGGCACGGTCTGCCACCATGGCACGGTAATGCCGCGCCCAGTTCGGACGAGAGTTTTTTTAGCGGCTAGGGTTTTACTGCTTTTGCTTTGGCGTGCAGTCTTCATGGTGGCTAGGGTTCTCCTCTAGGGGTAAAACCCTGGACTTCTAGACCCTATATAAAGAGCTCTTACCTAGGATCTAAAATCATCCCTGAATCCCTAAACACATTGAGAGGTAGAGAGACTTTGAGAGAGATTACAAGAGAGATTGTAATTCTGCTATTAGATCGAATCACTTGTTGTGATTGTGATCGTTTTGTACTCTCCCTGCTCATATACTGGATTGATTGTGCTCTTCGCCGTCCGTGGTTTTTCCCCGCATTGGGTTTCCACATAAATCTTTTTTTGTCGTTGCTTTGTTTTTTTTATCGCTTTAAGTTTCTGAATATCTATTTCATCCTATTGCTTCTGCTATTAGTTTGCTCTAATTCCTAACAGCAGGTTATACTGGCACCAACCCATATTAAAAAGCAGAGTAAGGTGGGAAGGGAACATATCCAAACTAGAGCCAATTGCTTGCGAATGTGAAACTAAACCCCAAGTCAACTTTGGATCAGGTACAAATTGGATGGGTTAAGTTTCAATAGAGTTATTTTTTGGGTCGGCTTATATTTTCAATTGGGTTAGCTTATATGTGGTGTGAGTTTGGTATCTTACATGGCTACAAGTCCAAAGTACTATTTATTCATGTAATTATTACCTCTTTTTTTGAGTTAAAGAAAAGCCCAATTTTTTAAGGCTTAATTGATTATTGATATTGTGTTATTGAGTTGCTTTCCAATTTCGATGTGATTTCTTGTCCTTGTTATTATTATTATTGTCATAGTTAGTGCTGGTATAATTGATAATGAATTTGTGATAATGGCAATGATGAGTAATGGTAAGGATTGTGTGGCTTGTTGCCTTGTTGGAAGGTGAAATGGTTGGATTTTGACATTATGTTGCCTTTTGGGGCTAGGTGGGTAGGTTGGTTCGGGCCTTTATTTATTTAGTTTTACTTTCTTTCATTTTCGCTAAATTTTGAAATGGTTTTGAAAATCCTTCAATTTCTATCTCTTATAAGTCACGAGTCTACACTATGCATCACACAGAGAAGTAATCAAGTAGCTGAACAAATAGTCTTATAAATCTCCCCTCTCCCCAACCATCAAATAAAGATTAAAAAAAACGAAGAGTTGTGCATAATCAACACAAACCATAGAATAGTTCTAATTGCTTGATTTTATATTGCCATTTTTGTTCCTAAAATGACTCAAATTGTCATTGAGTCATTTCCTTCCAAAATTGAAAATGTAGTATTTTGTTTGTCCAAGACTTCAAGTTAAGTTTATGTCATCTATTTTCGCCTTTCACATCTTGAATATGAAGACAAGTTGTTGGGTCATTATGTAGATAGTATCATCGCTCACTACTTTAAGTTTGAATTAGATCAGTTAGAATCTGGTCGGGTCAAATTCGAAATTATTTCGGTTTGGGTTCAAAACATTTGTGTTCAAGTTGCATCAGTTGGGGCATGAATCAGTTCAGGTTTGATTTAGTCCGGGTCATTTCAGGTTTGGGTCTACATTGTGTCAATGAGATTTCCGACCAGTTGGAATTCAGCTTGAGTCATTTCAAATTTTGGGTCAAATCAAGTTAATAGGATTTTGGGCTAGCTTGGATTCAGTTCGGATTATTTAGGGTTTCGCATCAAATGGGTCAATAAAATTTCAGGTCGATGTCATTTTTGGTAGGTTCAATTTCGGGTTTTGGGTCAAAATTGATTCAACTCTTTCAGAAATCAGCTAACATTTGGCTTCGGGTTGTTTAGTTTGAGTCATTCGCATCAAGTAAGTTTTACTAGGTCTAATTATAGTGACTAGAGATTGCGGAAAAAAAGTTAATAATATTACTAGAATAATATAATAAAGACCAACATAAGACACACATATCGAAGAAAAAAGAAAAAGAATTCTTCATTGATTACGGGAATCCCGATATATGTACATAAACTTTGAAGATCTACATTACAGAGAGAGAAAAAATTAAGTACATTAGCATGATAAGAAGAAAAGGGAAGGAAAGAAAAAGAAAAGGATCAAGACCCTAGGGGACAAAAAGCCTCTAGTATTCAGATTTAGTCAATGCCCTGAGAAGGACTTGACCTAGTAAGGCACACGTGTGCTGGGGCTGGTACGACCATGAATAAAGATCTGCTTGGTTTGATGCCAATCCTTATCAAAGCAGCCTCCATTTCATGTCTCTCTCTTCTCGTTCCCTCTAAAGCCAATATGATATCTTCTCTACTATCGTCCTCTTTTCTTCTTCTCTTCTCCGTCTCTCATCCATGTTTAGCTAGAAGCTATTGATGCTCTCTTTAGTCACTTCCAATTCCTCACCTTGGAATGGACAACTCCCTAGGAGTGGAAGAGGACGAGGTAGAGTTCGAGAAATCATAAATGTCTTTATCCAGTAGATAGGTTAGGGAGAGGCTCATACCAAATAGTGTGGGATCGGAATGGTAATTCTCATTGTCTTCATCCATAGTAGCTCCTCTAGTTCCCTCTCCAAATGGCTAGTGAGGATAACCTCCATTCAGGGGTATGCACGACCATCTTACTAGAGTCTTCTTTAGCACCATAGAGGTTCCTACCTCAATTTGAGAAGGAACAACCCCCTACAGATAGATGTAAGGGTGGTAAAGGGTCAAGTGGTTAATAACATGCGGAGGGGAAGGATATCTAAGAGAAGGAGGTGGAGCATCAACCATACCCCTAAAAATCCTAAGGGGCTCTAGTACATTCAATGGAAGTATGTCTTAATAGGAACTCCCAACCCTTTCTTTTGAAGTAGTGATAGGGCACCGGCTAAGATTGCCCCTTCGAAGTAGGGAAGGGCTGAAGCAAGACCAATGACCCATGATTCTGTTATCCATGTGGTTATAAACACTATCCTCTTTGGCAAAGACAAAGAGGCATAAGGTATTAAGGGCATTGCTCTAGAAGTGACACCTCACATTTCCTCCTCTTTTTTTTACATATATGAACCTCTTTCATATTGTCCCAAATAGTAGAATTGGTGAACATCCTCATGTAAGGCTTTAGAGGGATGGAAAGCACACCTTAGTGGGTCTTGTTAGACCTCTAATCTCTGTTGCTGTGAGCCACTAATGCGTAGAAATGGTTTGAAGGAAGAAAAGAGGTTAAAAAAGGCTGTAAAAGCTTGAGAGAAGATTAAAAAGTGGAACTAACAGACATTTTTTTGGACACCTTAGAAAGAGTTGAGAGATTTCTTTAAAAAATAGAACCCAAGAAGGTCGAATTGATAATGAAGTTTAGTGTAAAATGAGTCATTAGATTGTGAGGAAAGAGCTTAAGAGACACAAAATCCAATCAAGAAACCTTTAGAAATTGTACCTGCCACCATTACTACTGTGAGGAAATAAAGAGATGGCAAAAGGACACTCACTAAGGGAGGTTTGAGCCACCTTGAGTACATGCCAAAAAGATTTCTAAGGAAATAGAAAAGTAAATTCGATAAAGATTTGAAATTCTAAAGTAAGATAATTGAATCAAGTTAGAGAAAATTTTCCCAAAAATTAGATAAAAAAGCATTGAAAATGTTTTAGCTAAGTCTCCTTAGGAAGGAGGCTACACCAAAGATTAGTATACGAAACAATCCTGAGAAAACCCTAAAGATTTGGATAACTCATAATTCAAGGCAAAGAATTCCTAAGGAAAGAAAAAGGCTAGGCCTGGCAATGATTTGAGGCACTTGGCTCAAAATTTAATGCCCTCTCAAGGGCAAATGGTTCGAGTAGATAAAAGTTCTAAGAGGCATTGGGTTATTATCCAATAGAAGCCGAAACAAGAGATGATTGGATCAAATAAACCAGTAAGGCTGAGCAGTTGGGGCCCATACATAAGTTTAGTAAAGCCTAAGTCCACCGACGCCTTGAAAATAATTTCTATATGCATGGGTTGTTAAAGTTGCTAAACATCTAGCCAAGATCTCCTAAACCTATCAAGAAAGGTTAAAGATATTTGAGTCTCAATAAAATTGTAAAATAATCCATGCCTAAAAGACATCGACTCCAAATTAAATTTTTCTAAGGGAATCGTCCTGGACCCCTGTATAAACAAGTCGTAGCAAAAATACAAAGGCAGGTTAATTATACTTTCATTAGCTGCATTGTAGTTACTATTCCTGTCTTAAATTCTCCGTAACTTGGGTATTGGAGGTTCTTGAAGAGGAGAAACTCCCCTAATTTAAGAGTTATTTTGCAAGTAATCATTGGTTGATGGTGCAAGTTCCTCAAGGTTTCTAATGAAGCCTAAAAATTCTATTCTGTGCTACAACGGTGTCTAATTTTGAACTTTCTATTTTTTATAAGTGTCAATTGATTTTTATGAGTGTCCATATTATAATTATTGAGGATTTTTTTATAGTACTTTGGATAACTTTTTGGGCTAACGGTTATTCAAGTTGACATGTATTAACAAACTATAAGTTTTGAGTGTACATATAAATAAACACTACACACTCCCCCCGGCGCAAATGAGTCACCTCACATATTGTGAATTTGGTTGGGCAAGAGCTTCACATAGGTTATATACATTGGTTATATGCTTATGGCCTAATTCCTACAAAACTTTGATATTAATAAAGTTGAAACGGATTTCAATGGGTAGAACTAAGCAATGTAGTTACAAAGTGAGATTTCGACTAAGGTAGAGCTACTCTAGTACGGAGTTCCATGCAAGTCATGGAAGATCCAAAAATTTCAATTTCATATGGGGGCCAAATTATGTGATTATAGTGAAACAATAAATGTCTTATTATAAGATACTTATTAAGTATCTTATCTTGACTTAGAAATTACAATATTATTTATTAAATTTAAAATATTGGTATGATTGAAAAGTGAAAAGGTGTTAACGTTTATAAATTGTGTGTGCACCAATTTATTCAAAAATTTTCACTATTATTAAATTATGCATATAATACGTCTTCGTAAGTAAGGTTGATTTGTTTAGGGTATCATTTGTACTTATCAGCGGAGCCAACAAATACTATAGCTTTAAAATTTATAATTAATTGTAATTACTAAAAATTTGATGATTTTAAATCATATAATTTATTAATTTTGACTAAACTTAATGCATTTTGTAACAAGACATATATCAGCACCCATATGTAAAACTCTTAATCCTTAACCAATCTGCTTTTTTTTTAGAAGGTTGGCAAGGGGGAAGGCATGGCAAGGAGAGAATGTGCAAGGTGCTACGTGTATGTACGAACATTGGGTGGGGTTAGTGCGGATCTCCCCAATCTTGCGCCATTTTTATAGTGTGGCTTATCTCACGGAATGAGTAACACCTATCCAAGAAATTTGTTCACCAATAATGGATAAGTAATTTATTAATTCTAGTATAACATAAGGTGGTACATGCATGCTACATTATTTGTATATCTTGCCACCTTAAATATGAATAAGGTGCATTACTGTAGACGGTATTATGGTAATTAAAGGCCTTTTTGGTCAATTACCATTAGGTCCCTTACAGTACCCTTACAGCAGTTAGTAAATGAAGGGTAATTTAGTAGCTCTATAGCCAAGTGAATCATCCAGGAACCACGATGCAAATTACTGTTGGGTGCAACAGTAAAACTAGGGCAGTGGAGTAATTTGACATTTTACAGGTGCTTTTTAGGGGCTGGTTTTGGCTTTTAATGTTGAAGCCTGAGTCCCGTCCCCAACTTTTAGGACTTTTTGTTAGGAGAGGGTTGCTTTCTACTTTTTTATTTTACTTTGTTTTCCTAGAAAGAGAGAGGAGAGAGGGGCCTATGGCTAACATAAATTGTAGTCTTATCGGTGTTGAAGATGGAGATCACAGTCTTTAGTTGTTCGTTCACCCTCTTAATCTCTCACCTCTACGCCCAGGACCACCGGAGACGCACTGGCATATGTGCCCCCTTTGTTGTTATCCTTGGTTGCTACATCTGCCTCTCCTTCAATGCTCTTTTTCTTTTCGCCCCGTCCCAGATCTAATTTGCTTAGGCATATGACTTCCTCGAAAGTTCAATGGTATGACTTTTTGGTTGTAATAAAAGGGTTAGTGAAATTTGCATGTGCTGACGGTTCTTTTCCAAGGAAGTCTATACAAGAAACTGAAGGTAGGCTTCAGTTAGAACAATCTGTGTTAGTGTGTTACATTATGTTTGGGGGGGGGGTTGGTGCTTGATTTCTATCTTTGCCTGTAGTTTTGGTAGTTCTGGGAAATATGAATTTTTTAAAATTCTTTTCCAACCTACTAAAGTTTTGTCCAAAATCTGCTGGATTTTCATGCTATGGTTCGTGAATTCACAAATATTAGACTTTTTCACATTTTGGTCTTATTACGTGGGAGTTTGGTGCTATCGTAATCAAAACTTTGGTTTTTTGATTGTTAATAAAATGTTTTATGTTATATTTGCTGGGTTGTAATTGGGAAGGGTAAAAGAAATCTAAGCAAGATGAAGATTCTTCCGAGAAATCCTGAGAAAAAGCCTAAGATATTCTTAATTAGAAGAATCTGGGACTTTGGGTGATTTTTCGGGTAATTCCAAATTAAACATGGTTGTTATTTTCTTTTTCTTATTTTTTGTGTTTATGTAAATCCCCCCCCCCCCAATTCGTAATTTTGATATAAAATTTCAACGTTTCACACTAAAATTTCTAAATTCCCAATTGAAAATGTTGAAAATTGTAATATGAAAATTTGAAAACCTTATATTGAAAGAGCTCGGGTTTCCCATTTCTTATGAAACTAAGAATATAATGACTTGTTTGGTTTTATGTAATCAAAGTTGTAATGCAATCAAAATGGTAATAGTAATTCCATTACTATGTTTGGTTACCATTAAGAAATGTAATCAAGATTGCGTTGTAATCACATTTACCTCAATCTACGCAAATATAATTACTTGACTTTACCTAAATTATTGTGATTGCATACCTTTGAATCAAAGTTTACGCAACTATAAACTATTATATTTGAGAACTTTCTCTTTCTTTTCTCCATTGTCTCTCCTCTACTTCCCTTCGCTTATTACTTTGGCACCATTTTTTAAAAGGTTTGAAGCTCCCCTCACCCCTCTCTCTCATTTCCATATTAGATAAAGTTTAACCTAGACCATGATCGTATTATTGTAATTGTATTTTTCTACGTTCTAGACATCATGTTTCTCTATCTCTCACATCATCATCATCATCATCATCATCATCATCATCATCATCAT
>JACYFF010031957.1:21869091-21885422 GCA_017589665.1 Selenicereus undatus
ATTGAATTCAACCTGAACAAACTATAATCAATAATCAACCTGAACAAACTATAATCAATAATCAATAAGCTTTAACGAAATTAACAATTTAACCATAAATAGGAGGATGAGAAAATCCACCTCGAATCCAAGCTAAAGGACCCATTTAGGGTTTGATTCGCGTTGGCTCGGTGTGGTTCGGATCCCTTTCGCTGCCCTGCTGCCGATCACCGCCCCCCCTGCCGAACCGCCGGAGGTGGCGGCTGTGGAGGAGCCGTCGAGGCTCACGACGGCCTCGCCTCCCCCTTGAACTCCCTGCTCCATGTCTCGCATCTGCCCTCTCTCTCTCTCTCTCTGGCCCGGTTTTGGCGTCAACCGGCATGGGGGAGCGGCCAGGCGTGACGGCCGGTCGCCGGTGGCCTCCCCTAGCCGTCCCTCACGGCCGGTGGGTGTGTATGGGAGTCGTCGGCAGGGGAGATCGAGAACCCCCCCCTTTCGCGATTTTTCTGTTCCAGAAAAAGAAGGGGCTTCTGCCCCTTTTTCAAATTTATTTTTATTTTTTTTTTCCCATATATTGGTATATATATACTTCAATATAATTAGAAAGAGGATTAGGTTCGGGCCGTTACAGGTATCACTTATCCCAATTTAGTATATAAGGTTCTTACTCAATATTCATGCTTATCCCATATTGACCATCATCAGTGTAAAACTGCCTATTAGATACTCGGGTTTCAAGCTTAATCTACCATGTGCTACTGTCCTCAAATGTGCACCCACCTCTTAAGGTGGTTACTATCAAGTCAGAAGAAGGGTCTTATCGAATAGCAGATTACAATCTACAAATTTCCCCTTGCTTCTCAGTTCTCTCACCATGGGCACTGCTCTCGCTTTAAACATGCAAAGCCTATGTAATAGCAAACAACAGAAACTAGACATTTCAAACTGTTCACAGTAAAATTTCCAGCAAACACCAAAATTTCCAACAAAACTTCCAGCAAACACACAGCAGTAAACAACAACTCTCGCAAAAAACAACAGACATGAATAGGCTCCTGTAGCAAAAGAATGGTCTTTCGGGCTCTTTAACAATCCTTCCACAAACCATTGCCTCCCTCAAATCAACCACCTCAAAGGTACACCAAAACGAGCCAAAACTTCCAAATTCAAGCAAAATTTAACATACCACATAGAGATAAATGGGAAATTTCGATTGAATAACCATACATATAAGGAAATAGATAGAAAAAAATGGAAAATTTCAACCCCAACAACAAACAAAAACCATTAATGGCAAGAACCAAAACTTCCAAATTCAAGAAATTTTTAGTCGAATTTAGAGAAATTGAAACCCTAAATCTAAAAACTTACCTGGAAAATTCAATCTTAAGCAATGCTTGGACTGAGACTTGAATACAGCGACGAGAGTGCTTCAACTAGCTTCCAACAATGGCGATAGTTCTTGAGGGTGGGGGGGGAGAGAGAGATTGTTGAAGAGAGAGAGTTAGGCTTTCGAACGTTGCTGAAGCTTTCCTGAAGTCGAATAGAAGCAGAGTTTCTTCGAGTCCTGGGAAAATGATTTTACGGCCAATTTCACGGGAAAATATTTTCCTTCTCATGAGGTAAAATCGTTTTCTTCCTCCGTCTTTTACCAAACAACGTAAAATGGGAAAATTATTTTTCGGGAAAACAATTTTACCCCCTACCAAATACACCCTTAATAAATATGGATACCATATAAACCCCTCTCTATAAGAACTAATAATATTATTATGGTCTTGTTTAATGCTTTTCAGGATAAATTACATTATTTAGTTTATCAGTATCAATGAAAAGTAGACCTGTCAAAAATTGACCCGACCCGAACCCGCCCGAAAATTTTGGGTTTTGAACACAATTTTCTCAACCTGAACCCGAAAAACCCGTAAATTAGTGGGTCAAACCCGACCCGAACCCGAACCCACCCGCTTAACCTGAACACTATATGCTTAGTTTTTTATTTTTCTCTAATTTATCTCTTTTAACAATAATGGTTAGTCATTTTTATTGAGTATTTTGAGAAGATATTATATAACTATTGTATCTATTTACAAATTAAACAATAATAACCTTATTTTTTTCTTCTCCATTCTCTGAAATAAAACTGTACACAACTTTTAAATGAAAAAATGTTTAAAATAGGTATAAAATTGCATGGAATAACTATCTAATCTTTTTTAAAAAGTTAATTTAAAAGAACACAAGCATTAAAGATGCGAAAGTCATACCATTATATAGTTAGTTAAACAAATCTGTCTAATTTTTTTAAAATTAATTAATTTGTAATAATTTAAATTTTTGACGTTATAATTGCAAGATAATATCTTGTACTTCTTTTATTTAATTTTATTTTTTTTCGTTCTGACTAGTCTTGAACTATGATACTAACGGTAAAAAAACGACTAGCCGTATTCGTATTAGGGTCGGTCCATTAATAAAGTTTTACTTGATTGGACATTCGTATGTTAGTTAATAAAAATATTAAATTATTAAATAGATTTTTAGCAGTGAAATTGCTACAACGCATTAAAATGCTTTAGACAGGCTGCCCAATAAATGTTCGATCCACTATTAACCTTCTTTCAGTGTACGGGTCGATCTACCCAAAATCAAGTGGGGCTTAATTCTTTACACACTCTTACAAGATGTTCATATATTATAATAAAATGTTTGAATATTTTAATATTCTTTTGAGAAATTACAATTATTATGCATTTTCATTAAATAATGACAATTTTGAGTAATAAATATGCAGAATTTTTAATCTTAAAAAAAGAAAAATAACTCACGAAAAAGGCGCTTTAAACCCCGTTGAGTTGATCCGAAACCCGTAAAACCGAAATACACCCGACCCGTATTTTACCCGAACCCGAAATACACCCGACCCATATTGTACCCAAATCCGAATACACCCGACCCGTATTTTACATGTCTGGCCAAACTGATAGGTCTAATGAAAAGATTGTATTATAAAGTTCTAATGAACTTATGTATGGCGATTTATTCCTTATTTAATTTAGTTTAAATAGTATTTATGATAAATTATTAAATTTTTAAAACCTTTAATTGCTAACTTTTGTACTTTAAAATACTTTAAACTAGTGTTATACCCCTGCGATGCAGGGGCTGTTGATTTACCTTTCTAGTGAATGTGTTTGTGTGATTCATTATTATCTATTTATCAACTTTTTATTTTTTTCTCTCTTATCAACTGATATACGTATGTTAGATAATTTCGTGATTAACAAAAATGCAGTGAATAATATTAAAAAATAAAAAAAGTACCATGAGAATAATGGAATAAGATGAATCCCAGTAGGAAAATTGGCACAAAAGAGAGTAATTCAAGCTTTCTAATTTATACGCGTAACATGATCTCTATCCTACAATACAACAAAGAGTTTAGTATTTCATTATCTCGCTCGTTTAAAAATTTTCTTCTATAAATATTGAATTACTCAAAAAATTATAAGCTCGTACAGATGTATGATATGTTAATCATGAAATAAATAAATTTTTAAAAAAATCTCCACATTATAGTTAAACATGTTTGAATTTTTTTAATTCTATATTTAAAACAAGTAGGTTTTATCGATAATTAAAATTTTTCGAAAGTAGAAACTTTTGGCATGAAAATCCAAAAGGGTGAAAATAATAAAAATGAAAAAAATAATAATGAGAGATTACAAGTCAAATTATTTGAAAAATATAGCATGAAATTTTAAAAGGGTGAGCCCAATAAAAATGAAAAGAATGAGAGGTTATAAAGTAATGATGGAGAGAATACAGATTGATATTTGATATTTTAAATTTTAATTTGCGACAATATTTGATTGTATATTGTGGGTCCTCTTCGGATAGAGTAAAAATGGTCCACCAACCAACTTCTTTCTCAATGATCAAGGTATAAAGTTACAAACGTATAGATTGTCAACCAAATATCTCTCTAAGAAATTTACTAATATTATAATATGTAAATATATCTTTTTGAAACCATAAGACATAAATGTTGCATAGTTGTTCTTTTAAACGGTCATTGCAAACAATACTTTTTTGCATAAGTTTCAAAACTTAAAAGCCAAACAATCAATATTTGTTTCAAAATCATATAGCAATGACCAAGGCATTAAGACAACAATTGCAACTAACACGTTTTAGAAATTATTATGATTAAACCAATTTTAAAACTTCCAACAGAACTCAAAGCTCCGAATAAAATGTTAAAAAAGTATTAAAATATCAAAATATTTAAATATTTAAAATTTAAAATCATAAATAATAAGAATAAATATTTAATTAAAAAAATTAACCAATAACACTTTACCAGCTCAATATAAAATTTTACTTGAAAATATCATCCATTAATCTCACTCTTGTTGTACCCAATACCCACATGATAAAATTACACCAAAAAGAAAAATCTTGTTTTACTCCTTAGTTTCAATTTTCAGCAATTTCTAATAGATAGAATAATGGAAGAAAGTTGGGTATGAATGTGACTTTTTAAAATAAGAAAATCAATATTTTCATGCATATAAATGCATGCAATAATGAGCACTTTAAATGTGAAAAAAAAAACCACTAATAGATTTTATTAGTAAATGAAACACAAATTAAATCAATAACAACTCGCCATTTCACCTTTCAATGCCACCTAAGCCATCTACATGTCAATTCCATATGCCATCACTTAATTTTATATCTAGTTATATAGATTGATGTGCTTTGATTGATGTGTGTGTTTGTACATATATTTATGGATCTTTTGATACTATTACTTGTAGATGGGACAACAAAGGCAGGCTAAAATAGATATGGTTTTCAAAAGGAAGAAAGATGACCTTCCTGAAGACACCATAGTCAATGACGCTAGTGTAGGCAATAACACAATGCCAGTTGACAAGTCCACTCCTGTGGCAGATGGAAAGACCTCAACTCCTCCAACAGGCCCTCTATATACATCAAATACTATTATAGTTGATAATATCAATGAGCCTTTAGAGCGTGACCCCGGAAAATGAAAGCACATTTGGGAATATCCAACTGAGTTGCCTGACAAAATTCGAAGAGCTTATATCAGAGAAGGTTCTTACCAATCGAGAGTTTGTAACTTTCCAAAATCTAGACCACTCACTCATGCTCAGCGGTTTTAAGCTTCTTGGTATACAATTTTTTCATGGTTGGAATATTCTCAAGAGAAAGATGTTGCTTTTTGTCTACCTTGTCATTTATTTAACAAGGAAGATAATCCTATCTTCCTTCAGGATTCAAGGCCTTCACCATACATATATTTGTATTATCCATAAGATCTATTAAAAACATTCCTATTGGGCCATGTATCTTTCCCCCTTTTCCCTTATTTTTCTAATGTTTGGACTGTATAGGTTACCAATGTCACCACATAAGTGATTCCCCCCTCCCCCATGCAACGTTCAAGCCTTGCCCTGTACCTAATAAATGCAAGTGCTTGCTTAACTATCTGAGAAAATATCTGAGAAAAAAGTAGATTTTATATATGTAGGTAATTTAGGATTACCTGGATGCGGAAGCTTGACTGCCAGGACCTTATGCTCGCTTGACTGCTACCCTCGAACCGGTGGCTACCAGAGTCACCAATGAGTCACACTCCAAACCCGAACCTCTAGGATGGCTAGGCAGTGAAAGGAAAAACAGAGAGAATTTGGGAAGTATTTCTGGTGTTGCTTGAATTTCTTTTTTCTGTGTATTGTCACTTACACAAAACACACTATTTCAATATCCTAAAACAGAATCAGGATATATTTAATAGCCAATTAATACACAATTAAATCACTACGTAACTGCCAAATCAATTACATGATTATGGCCAGCATATGTGACCGTTACTGGTCAATAGCTCCCCCTCGGTCACACAGACCTCATATCTCTCTTTCAACATATTCTCTCACGCTTCATACTGGGAATGGAGCGTGCGACCAAAATTGAACACATTAGTGTTACATCAAGTTACCATCTAACTGACATAACACCTCCAAGAAAACCAATGCCCCGAGTCATTCAAAAGCATCACCAATGGCATACATTGTCCCTTTATGCCTGATATATCAATTGATTATATACTGAATATAATCGCCCAAGCTTGATATGGTGATGAGGAATGAATCTTCCTTAGACAATTAAAATAATCCATCTTAGTATAACTGCTTTCCTAATGTGCTCCGCTGGACCGTATACATCTTGACCCTTGGATAACACATTAAGGTAGCAACCTCACGCTTAGACTTCATATTATAACTCTAAGTCCAAGAGTATTGCCAATGAGGGTCACACGGTAACAAGGTTAGGGATTTCACTTGTCACCCATCATATAGGTCGACATTTAGCACACACAGTATGAGGGTGTGTCATGGCATAGATCCAACTAAGTTGTGCATGTCACTCTTCTATGCCATGCAAATCATAAGTTCGGTTTTTACTCAAAAAACCAACCTAAGTTACTAGATTAGCATACAAAATATTAATCACAACACTCAAGATTCGGCTATAAGGCTTCAATATGAAAACTCATTTCATATTCGACTCCCCCGAGTCTCATCTTAGTCTTACTAAGGTGACTATATCCTTTCATTCATACATACCTAGTATGAGTAATCAATATTGCACACCTAGTGCCAATATGATTCAGTCTCATCCTACCTGCTACTCAAGCATCAGGGCGATTGCCTGTGTGACGAGGCCAATCAGAAGCCTAGTGACATTATAATGTGCCTTATAATGTACTCGCATATTTATGAACATTTGAAAAGAAACATCATTCTTTATTTCATAAATATTCAACACAAGAGTACACATGTCCATTTTACACTTAGATACATCCAAAAACTAAATCCTATGTAGACCTAAGCTCATCACATGAGCTTTAAAAGCGTCTCTTGGAATAGGCTTAGTTAATGGATTAGCTATCATCCTACTTGTAGATAGATACTTAATGGCAACTTCTTTCTCTTTTATGGAGTTTCGAACAAAATGATAACGCCTCTTGATGTGCTTAGTCCTTATGTGGAACTTGGGATCCTTAGCAAACTGGATAGCAACAGTATTGTCACACATCAACTCTACAGGATCGTCAACACCAGGAGTGAGATTGAGATCCTGGAGAAAATTCTTCAGCCATATTGCCTCTTGAGTGGTGAGGCAACAAGCAACATACTCTGCTTCCATAGTAGAAAGCGATATGCAGTCTTGTTTCTTACTGCACCAAGATATGGCTCCCCCACCTAGGGTGAACACATATCCTGAGGTAGATCTGGACTCGTCCAGGTCACCACCCCAATCAGCATCCGTATATCCTCTCAGCTTAAGATCCCCTCCTTGGTAGCAAAGCACAAAATCACTTGTACCATGTAGGTACCGGAAGATTCTCTTGACGGCTTGCCAGTGAGCAGACCCTGGGTTGCTTTGGTAACGACTTACCAAGCCAACCGCAAAGCAAATGTCTGGTCGTGTACATAACATGGCATACATTAAGCTGCCCACTGCACTTGCATAAGGAACATTACTCATTCTTTCCTTCTCTTTGTTTGTCTTAGGGCACTGATCAAGACTTAAGGTTATACCCTTTTCAACTGGACTATCCACGGGTTTAGAATAATGCATTCGAAAGCATTCCAAGATTTTATTAATGTATGCTTCTTGACTTAGACCAAGAAGCTTCTTGGAACGGTTTCGAGTTATTTCAATGCCTAGGACATACCTAGCCTCACCCATATCCTTCATCTCAAAAACGGACGATAACCACTGCTTAGTGGTTTGGATCATCTCCATGTTGTTTCCAGCCAACAGTATGTCGTCAACATACAGAGTGAGAAACATAATCCCTTTTGCAGTTTTCTTGACATACACACAGTGATCTTCAGATACCATGTCCAAGCCAAAAGAAATAATGGCTTCGTGGAATCTGAAATACCACGCTCTGGAAGACTGTTTGAGACCATAGATGGATCTTTTAAGACGACAGACTTTGTCCTCTTTACCTTTTGATACAAAACCAATAGGTTGATCCATGTAGATCTCTTCCTCAAGATTTCCATGAAGGAATGCAGTCTTTATGTCCAGCTGGAATAACTCTAAATCCATATGGGCAACCAAGGCTAGAAGTAGGCGAACAGAGACAATTCTCACCACAGGAGAAAATGTCTCTTCATAGTCTATCCCCTCAATTTGGGTAAACCCCTTCGCCACTAAATGGGCCTTAAACTTATCGATCGTTCCATCAGCCCGACGTTTTATTTTGAAAACCCACTTGTTTCCAATCGATTTACGTCGAGGAGGAAGATCAACAAGTTCCCAAACCTTATTTCTCGCCATAGAGTCCATTTCATCCCTCGTGTCTTCTATCCACTCTTTGTGGTTTGGTGAATCAATAGCCTCTTGGAAAGAGGTCGACTCCTCAATTTCTAAAGGACTGCACAAGAATATCTCCTCTTCGATTTGAAAATATCGTCGAGGGATTCTTCCGCATTCACTCCTCCGGAGTTGAGGACCAGTGCTGGTTTGTCCCACTGAGGAATTTCTCCCCCTATCTCTAAGAGGTATTGAATCCTCAACAGGTGGAGAATCAATCCTATCATCCTGAACAAGCGGACTAACCGCAGGTTCATAAATAGGAGAGGGAGCACGAACCTCATGATTCTGAGGACGAAGCTCAGTATGAGGTTGATCCTCTTGATTAACCAGCAACTGTGCATCTTGCCTACTATCCTCGGCGGTGTGGTGAGTATGAAAATCCTCCCCCTCACCGAGAGATAGTGGGTCATTTAGCGGTAACTCATACAACGCTAGGTCATTTTTTATTTCACCAATATTGGGGAACTCATCCTCAAGAAAATCCACATTACGTGAATCAACTTCCGTCATGCCACCATTAGGGTGTTCACCATACATAACGTATCCTTTAGAATGTTCGGGATAACGTATGAACACCATTTTGGTGGCCCTTGGACCAAGTTTTCCATGTTTATGTATTGGGTTGTGTACATAACCAGCCGAACCCCATGGGCGTAAATGGTCTAAGGAGGGCTTTCTACTAGACCATAACTCATATGGAGTGGCGGATACGCTCTTACTCGGCACACGATTAAGGATGTATGCTGTCGTAAGCAGCGCATCCCCCCAAAAACTAATTGGGAGATTGGCGTGTGCCATCATTGACCTCACCATGTCAAGCAATGTTCGATTCCTACGCTCTGTCACACCATTTTGTGGTGGAGTGCCAGGAATCGTGAGTTGTCTGCGTATACCTTTTTCCTCACAAAATTCTTTGAACATATGCGAGAGGTATTCACGACCTCGATCAGTTCGAAGAGTCTTAACTCTCCGATCTAACTGGGTCTCAACCTCAGCTACAAAACGTTTGAACATATCAAGTGCTTCATAGCGATGTGATAAGAGGTACACATACCCATATCTTGAATAGTCATCTATGAAAGTGAGGAAATAGAAAGCCCCACGACGTGCTTTCACATTCATGGGTCCACAAATGTCAAAGTGAATCAGCTCTAGAGGACTTGACGCCCTTGAAGCCTTACCAAAAGGCTTCGCGGTCGCCTTGCCAGCTAGACATGACTCACACCTAGGCAATTTAACCTTAGTGAGTCGGTCTAAAAACCCTTCTTTAGCTAGCTGACTCATCCTATCTTGGCCAATATGACCAAGCCTAGCATGCCACTTAATCGATTCAAAATCGGAATCAAAATGTGAAACAAAAGCTGAAGGAGAATTATTATATGATTCGTCTAAATCCAATACAATAAAATCGTCTCTTAGAGTAGCGTGGCCAAACACATTGCCACAATACAAAATGTTCAAACCATCATTACAGGAAGAAAAGCCAAAACCTGATTTCATTAATGAAACTAAGGACACAAGATAAGTTCGCACCCCAGGTGCATAGAGAGCATCAAATAGGAGCAACTTATTTCCTCCTTTCAATATGAGCCGGTATGTTCCAACACCTAGAACGTCTTCTTCACTGCCGTTTCCCAGCACGACAGATTGTGAACCCATTGAATAGCGGTGAAAGTCCACGAAGCCAGCTTTTTCCCGAACTATATGTTTGCTTGCTCCTATATCTACAATCCAATTAGGAAAGGATTTATCAACTAATGCATGAGAACATACATATAATTCAGGAGAGTGAGTGGCGAAAGGTACCTTCTTCGGCTCAGGACAATCCTGAGCGTAGTGACCTTTCTTACCACAGTTATAGCACTTAACACGTGCTATTTTTGTCTCTCCATTGCCTTTGGCCTTTTGTTTCTTAGCCACTCCAGCATTTGGCCTACCTTTCTGAGGGGGGCGAGAACCTCTCTTGAACTGCCTACCTCTTGTGTTCTTGTTGCTTTTAGGCTTGATGCCCTTGGCAATAAGAGCCACATTGGGAGTCCCGAACATTTTCAGGCGCTCCTCTTCCATTTCGAGGTGGCTTTGTATCTGACCAAAGGTTTTCAAATGGTCAGAATGAGTCAAGACTGTCCTGACTTGTTCCCATTGTGGAGGTTCGTCAGGGAGAGCCCGAATCACATTCAGGACTTGCTCCCCCTCGGAAACATCTTTTCCTGCGGCCTTGAGATCACGAATTATGCCACTCATAATTCGTAAATGCTCGACCACAGTTCGACTGGGATCCATTTTGTAGTTCATCCATTTCAATTGCAAGGTATGTAACCTTGTTTCGGATGTCTGCCCAAAATGGATTTTGAGCTGGTCCCACATGTCCTTAGCTGTGAGATGAACTTCAAATTCGCCAATCAGATCGTCATGCATGCAATACAACATTGTAAAGCGTGCTCTACGATCTTTCTTGGTCCGGTCTTGGTAGGCCTGTAAGCTTTCTTGATACTGCACAGTAGAAGTATCAATAGGCTTACCATCTGCATCCTTATCAGATGGCGGAAACTTGGCTACGATCAAGTGTTCCAACAGGTCTTTTCCTTCCAGAAGATACTGAATCTTCCGTTTCCACATGTCATAGTTAGACCCATCTAACTTTTGACTGGTGGATAGTTCGGTGATTATCGCGTTGTTAGCTGCCATATCTACAAGTGTTAAAAGATGGACATTAGGCACATTACTTAAAATAATTAAATTAAAAAAAAATTTCATCATTCATGTCATATGATCGAAAATTTCGCCAAGCTCATAATCATCTCATATAATCATGAATTAGAAATTTAAATAATTTAACCATCATATTTCCATAAGAACTTTATCATATGGACCTTCATAAGTAAATCGTTAAACAAATTAACGTTTATTTAAATATCACATAGATATTTTTCCTGTAAAACTAATTTACATCCGAATACTATTATAAACATATGAAACGAATTCATATATCACTATTTAATAACACTTATTTTACTAGAAATATAAAACAAATTCATATTTCAATTAGGCATGTGATTATTATGCTCATAATAATATTTACCAATCCATATTTCATCAAAGAAATAATAAATATCAATTTGAAATATAAAACTAATTCATATTTCAATTAGCATAGGGTAAATATTAAACAATTGAATAATGTAAATATAAGTTTTTTTTTTATAAAACCTAAGGGGCTACCCTTGACCACACCTGAGACCCCTAGGCTTCTTTTCTCATTTGCCTTTCTCCCTCTTGCCTCTGCAAAATCCCAGGCTTGCTTCCCTCGACCTCCTCTCTATTTCTCTCCATCTCGCATGTCCTCTCTATCTTTCACCCTCGATGGGTTGAACCGCTGAAGCTTGACACATAGCCGAGTCCAGTACCGTCATCACCGACGGTTCCTGGCAGCCATGGCCATCTTCTTCGACGCCATACGCCACCGCTGGCCACCACCACCACCCAGATGATGGTACACCCCCCCCCTAACCGCCTCCTTTAAACTCAATACCGGGCTCAACTACAAACCAAAACAACCCAAAATCACTGCTGACGAGTAGATCGGCGGCCAAACTTTCGATTGACGCCACCCACTTGCCCAACGCGCCAACCCCATGACGGCGCGTGACACACACGCGCGGCTGTGATGTGTTTGTCTGGTTTGATTTTAGCTAGAAATTGCAGATCGGGGTCGGTGAAGGGTTAGGTAGGAGGAAAACGACCAAAACTCGTTTTCGTGACGGCGCGTGACACACACGCGCCACCCCTCCCATGGCAGTGCTGATGGGTCAGGTAAGATCCGTCCTTTCCTTATTTTTTTTTATTGGGTCTGGGAGGTCGGGAACAGATCTAGGGTCGAGTCTCGGGTATTTCTTTAAGCAAATGAAAAATCAAGAGTTCCAAGCATGATTCATGTACAATACTGGTAATTGGATTTTCATGAGCATACAGTTTGTATATATCTTGACATGAAAAATTAGAACTGAATGTATCATGTTCTAGCATAACCAAAATATAAACACACAGTTTGATTATTGATTATGGTCAAGACATATTCCTATAGAGAGATTAGCATTTTGATACAATTTACGAAGACAGCCATAGTTATACGCTTATTTGAGGCATCATTGCATAAGCTCACAGTTTTGTATTCTAGCATGTAATTCATACTCAATTGATTCATGCTTCAACCAAAAATAATTATTTTCGGGGCTAGCAACAAGCAAGTGTGGCTCTGATACCACTGTAGGTAATTTAGGATTACCTGGATGCGGAAGCTTGACTGCCAGGACCTTATGCTTGCATGACTGCTACCCACGAACCGGTGGCTACCAGAGTCACCAATGAGTCACACTCCAAACCCGAACCTCTAGGATGGCTAGGCAGTGAGAGGAAAAATAGAGAGAATTTGGGAAGTATTTCTGGTGTTACTTGAATTTCTTTTTTCTGTGTATTGTCACTTACACAAAACACACTATTTCAATATCCTAAAACAGAATCAGGATATATTTAATAGCCAATTAATACACAATTAAATCGCGACGTAACTGCCAAATCAATTACATGATTATGGCCAGCATATGTGACCGTTACCGGTCAATAATATATAACTCACCAAAATCAACCCTACAAATAATTATTAAAATTTAGATATTTTGAACCTTATAATATACTAGTTAAGGACAAGAGAAGACACTTAAGAAGTGTCTTACAATAGTAACAATAAGACATATATTATCATCCTTAACCTAATATAATAGTAACATTAAAATGATACTATCACCCCTAACCTGAAAATATTTAATTATCAAAATAACACTAAAATATAACTACCACCGAAATAAACTATCCCACTAGTAGTCTAGTATCACGGAATATGTTGATGGACTTGGTGAAATTCTGTACACATTGTCAACTTTTATTTTCCGTACAATGTGTACTTTCTTTCTGATTGGTAATTTGGTATGTTTTCCATTCATCGGGTCTCTTGTATTGTTGACCTAGTGGAATGGTCATGCACCAATCCAAGCCCAATCTAGATTCCGTGAAGATAGAGAGGCCCGCAAGCCTTTCTCAAATGAGGAGAAATTTAAACACCTTAGCTAGGATTTGTTCCCATAAATGGGGGATTGTAAGTTTATAACCACGCGGATTGTTGTTATAGATTGGTGTAGATTGCTACTGGAATGGTTATTAAAACAGCTTAGTTAAACTGGACTGTTTAAGTTTATGACACTTGGAAGAAGAGGACTAATTACCATTAGTACAGGATTATCACTTATCAGTTATATGGCATGTTAAAAAAATGATCCCACAAAAAAAGGTCAACGCAACAAGAATCCGCTGTGTAAATCATTAGGTTTTCTCAAAAGCACATCATTGTGTGTAAATGGCATACTCTGGCTCCTTTGTTTTCGCATCTCCTTTTGTTTCATATTGGTAGGTTTGAGAGTTGGAGTAGAGTTTATGTTTACCTTCCTACTTTGGGCCCATTAAATAAACATTGGGCTTGGTTTTGGTGGGGGTGTGGGGTGTGGGTAAACACAACACGCACGTGTGTGCACTGCTTGGTCCGATCTGTGGTCGTGCCACAGCGTGGGCTGTGGGCCTCAAGCCTCGTCTGCTAATTTTTAGAGAAAATTTCTTTTAATATTTTTGCAGATTTTTCTCCTTAACGGCTAGTTGACATAGTTTTTAGCAAAGAGTGATATTCCTGATTTGTAGCCAGGAATACACTCTGCACCACATAAGTTCAGTGATCATCCTATTTTGTAGCCAGGAAAATACTCTTCACCACACAAGTGTCGTATTTTCCTCACCAGCAGCAGCTACACTTCTAGTATAAATAACCTCCTCCCCAGCACCTTCAAAATACATAGGTACCTCCTCTCTTCTCTTCTCTTTCTCTCCTTCCTTGTGTTCTCCTCTATTTTATGGGCAAATGCGATCTTGTATATTCCAAGCTTTTGCTCGTGAGTGCACGCGTGCAACAAGCTAGTTGTGTAAATCTTAGAGAGTAAATGGCTGTTTTCGATTTGCACCGAAGTCGAGCCGAAATCGTTTTCAAGGCAGTGGTACTCCCTTGGTACAACTCCAGTTTCCATTCCCCAACCATTGATTTACACTTATTTTTCCTACACACATTTTTTGATCTCAAACCTTACTTTATCTGCATCCTTGAGAGCACGGATAAAATTTAGTTTAAGGTTAGTGCATACAAGATTATAATTTGAAATACAACACGAAGATGTCTGAAATTTCAATGGGCTTATGAAATTTCTAGTATATGTTCAAAATTTTCAATGAAACTTCAGGACCGGCCCTAAAATTTTCTCAAAAGGTCAGATATTAATATATGTAAACTGCTTGAATATGTAATAGTTTCACTACTGTGCATCCACCTAGAAGCCTGTTTCTTAAAAAATAAGAAATAAAAAAGGAAATCCGCAGCTGTAAGGTAAGTTTTGTTTATACTTTTTACCTTTTTATTAGATATAATAGACAAAATGATCTAAAATGTATCATTTTATTTATTAGCTTTTCGGTATTGTAATGCAAACATAGTTGATTTAATTGTCCTCCATGACCAAAGCTGTAGTGATATTCATACATGACTAACATGACAACAAGGTATTGGAATCGGAAGTGACGACACAGGTCCTAGAACCTTGAATTAATCATTGTAACTCCTATATTTGTGTAAATTATTACGTACAACCGGTTGGACAACTCATTTATCCACCTGGCCCCACCTCCTGCATTGCTTATTTCAACTTCTCCCATTCTTGAACTTGCGGTTTGCCGTTTGCCGTATAGTTTTTGAACTTACATTTTGCCGTTTTCAACCTCTCCCATTCTTGCAGCCAGTGATCGTTGTTGCAATTGCTTTAGTATTCTACCAGTTCTTCACGAAATGATTGAATTTGATCTGAACGCTGCTATTGATGTTGAATCTTCATCAAACGCGATTTCGTCGTCAGGTTTGATATCGTGTTTGGTTCTCTGTTTTTGTGCTCGTATGTTGAAGTTGGATGCGTGGATTTTTCATTAGTTAGTTTCGAGTTGTTTGGACTGGTATGCACTTATTGTTGTGGTGTCGTGATCTGACATTATAATGCGGTTGTTATCAAGTGCGTTATTTTGCGATTTGCTGTTCTGCATTTTTGGCGTAATGTTTGATTGGAAGATGTATAAGTATAGAAATTTTTTGTGTTTTGTGTTAATTTCGGTTAATATAGAGAGTTTACAGTGATTTTTTGGTTTAATTGTTGAAGATTAGGTGAATATTGGCTGCTGACATATGAGAAGCGCTTGCTTATCGTTATGGGTTTTTAGGTCACTAAATATAGTCTTTGACTCACTGGTGGTATATATTTCGCTCACTAAACCTAGCAGTTTTTTGTTCACTAAAAGAAACGTTTAGCTCACCAGGATTGAAGCATGGGCTCACCGAGTTTGCATTATAGCTTACCATAAATGCTATGATTGTTTTTCTATATGATATGTTTGCTTACATATGAGAAACAACAACTCACCAATTTGTGTGTTGTGCTCACTACATATACTCGTTGGCTCACTAATGAAAATACCATAAGCTCATTGAGGTTGACATTGTATGCATGAATCATTTATCAGTTTCAGTGCACACGAAATGTAATTCCTACATTCAATTTTGCCCCTATCATGGAACAGAAACTGTTACGTTCGAGCACGGTACATAGCATTCTGTGCTCACTAAGGCAAGCTTTTGGCTCACTGGAATGAAGCCTGTGCTCACCAATGGTACATTGTAGCTCACCACAAAAAAAAATTTATTCATGCAGATGATACTTCGTTTTACACATCTACATTAGATCGTTGCGTTGCTGAGGCAGTTGATGTTGATGATTATGTTAGGATTTTGTGTA
>JACYFF010031957.1:21934715-21954199 GCA_017589665.1 Selenicereus undatus
ACCCCCCCCCCCCCAAAAAAAAAGCAAAGCAAAAAGCAAGGAGAGGGAAATTGGTTCAATAAGCTTGGTCTTGGCAGTCTTAAATAGACAATTTCTCGTTTGTAGAGAACCAACAAAAATAAATGAGAAGACAACTTAGATCAAAGCTAAACCCTGGACATGGGAGTAAGATCAAGGTAACCAATTGAACAAGATCATAAAAACATTGAGATGATGCACTAACAAAATTTGGCAATTGATCCGCAGAAAACAAGCGCACGATGTTTTAGCTACACAAATACTAAACTTACATACACACTAAAGTTGGTCCCCAATAATAGTACTCGTTCTCTAAGCCCTCAAGTTCGTTAATTCCCCCATTGATCTTCTTTATACAAGCTTGGCTAAAGCACACGTTTTGTTTGGAGAAACTAGTCATACTAATATATATAAGTACACCATGACATTGGAATACATCTCGAATGTGTACAAATTCAACCTAAGTGAACCAAGCTCATATCTCAACTTGCCATGAATAAAGACACTAAAATCAACCTTCCCCCATGACTCATCAAGAAAATCGACCTGATATATGTCTACAACGACAACATTACCCTTGATATGAGTCTTATTCTCATGAGCTTGCTGATAGCCACATGAATAATAGAAATCAGCAAGTCATTCGCCATCAATACATGAAACGATCTCAAATGACTGACAAAGCAAAGATAGTTTACCAGTCGGATTGTATGCAATTACCATGCAGTTGAAGGCAACATCAAGGCGGCCATTGGAAATGAAATTGCCTTGGATGGTGGAGCTTGCATCGATGGTGTAAATGGGCTGATTTGGCCTAATTACTAACTAAAAGATGAGTGCTAAGAGACCAATGAGGAAGAGGAACACGATGATCGAGATCATACAGCATTTTGCTTGTTTATCCATTTTGTGTGTTGTCTATAGAAGAATAGTTTACGGAGTTTTCTTCTTGACTTGAGCAGATTTGTGAAGGCTCTTATTGACGAGGGTGTTATGAGAGTGGGAGTTAGAGTAATGGCAATAAGGTAGCCTTTCTTCCCTTTCCTCTCTCCTACATTTGTCCCACATGGAACTTTTGGGAAGTGTTTTGAGGGGTTTATATATCCCATCTTCCTTATTTTTGTTTAATAGCTTAAGACCATGGTTTATGGGGTTGAGGGTGTCTTGGGCAATCACATACCTATTCTGTTGTTGCCAGCCCGTTTGGGCAGGAGGTTGTAGGCCTGGAAGAAATCTATTTAATGTATTTTCCGTAACAGATTAGGTTGGTCTTCTGAAAATCACTCTCTCCTTAATGCAGTCTTCTTGATTTTCCTCCCTTGCTTTGAATGCTGCCTGGTCTTCAGCCTTTTTCTATGCCATCTTGATGGCTCTTCAACATTTCCCTGTAAGTAGAGGGCTTAGCAGCACAACTTGATCAATAATTCACACACTTCTCTCATTCCCTCTCCTTCTCTGAGTCTTTCTGGGCATTGTTCTTACTGCATATTCCAAGCTCTTGGTCGCGAAATGCACGCGTCCAAGAGTACTGAGTTAACCTTGGGGAGTGACCGGCTGTAGCAATCTGCTCCGTAGTCGAGCCGTAATTGCTTTCAAGGCAGTGGTTCATCTATGGCTCAGTTTATTCTGTCGGTTTTTCAGCCATTGCTCACATTATTTTCCAACATGGGATATATGTATACTGTGATGGTAGAAATCGTGTTGAATGAGTTCTCATTTTGATTGAGAATTTGTCCCAAAGAGGAAAGAGTTTATTAAGAGAAATCAACATTATCACCAATTACGAAGCAAGGAATTTGGGAAAGGATGGTTGGAAATGAGTTAGTCATTGTGGTTGAGTGACATCGTTCTCACCTTCTTCATTCAATGGTAAGTTTTCAAATTTAGAACTTGAAGGGAATGATAATTCCTTACCTATCTTTTTAAAATACTTATTCATTTTGAAGTAAAATTCTAATTAACCTGCAAATTAAATAACTTTAGAATTGAAATTGGTAAATTAAACTCATAAATTAAAACTAAAAAAGCAAATTAACCTTAAATTAAAATATTAAACAATAGAGTGAACTATTGAGGTCAATTAAAGTGAATTAAAGTGGCATCTTTTTGAAATATTTATACACTTTGACTTGAATTGAAATTAAACCCACAAATTAAACAAATGTAATATTAAATTTGGCAAATTGAAGGCAAATGAACCTTAAATTTAAAAATTAAATAACAAACTAAAGTTAATTAATGAACTAAACTAGAATTAGTAAACTTTGAACTTCAAATTTGGGAAGATGACAAACCATATGGTCACTGAGAGCACTCAGATGCCTTAGGCTCACTAGCTCATGGCAGACCTCTAACCTAGCCGTAGCAGCAAAGATACGGATGAGAGGTGAAGAATAAAATTACAAAAAAACAAAAACCAAAAAAAATGCATGGATCCAATCTCAAACCTGCAATGTGTCCAACCACTGAAAGGCTATGCAGGAGCCCTACTAGTATGGTGGCAGCATCTCTATAGGGCTCCTTGGCACAACTGTTAGTTATATTAATCTAACTGTTTTAGTTTCGCCGTTTACTTTTTTTTTCTTTTTTTGGAGAAAGGGCTGTCAGTTGACACCATTGACAGCACACTCCTTCCACTACTATTTATCACTTGTTTTGTTTTGTCATGTTACTTAATAAACAAATCCTTGAATATCGAACTTGAAATTTGTTAAAAAAATAAGTACAAAACTTAGTGCATGTTCTTTGCATTGGTGAATAGGGGTTGATAATGGGTGAAGTTGATAAATATTGGTAGAAGTGGGTAAAAGTTCGTAAAAAATGTAAATGAGTGAGGGTTTCTTTCTAAATTTTTTTAAGGAGATTTGTTGAAGTTGGATAGAGTTGGAAAAGTTGGAATTTAAATTTTTTGTAAGAGTTGGTAGAAGTTGATGAGAGTTGGTAGAAGTTGGTGACGAAAAGAACAAGCCCTTAAAATGTGTCGCCAAGCTATATATTTTGACAATATATAGTCGTCAACCAACTAATATGTGTTTTAATAATGGATATAGTTGTTACTACCACCCCTTCCCCCCCAAAAAAGAGTTATGATATATATCTTACAGCAAGACATCTCATAAGTGTCTTACCTTGATTAAAAGCAATGTGTTTACATTATATAAAATACTAAATATTCAGCCATTAGAATCAATTATAGATGGTAAACCCTAAAATTGTTGGCCACAATGACGCATACAAAATAACACTCTAATCAGATCAACCCCATATGCGAAAACACATCATACGCTAATATTCTAATTGTGAAAAATATATGAATAAAAAGATGACTTTTTACAATTTATAAGTTGCAACACTCTTCCACTATACAATCATACAATTTTTTTAAAATTTAATAAATGATAATTTAACTTTAAGCCATGACAAGACACTTAAGAAGCTACTAGGGATATAATCATACAATTGCCTTTTCCTTCTTCATCTATCCAAACCAAGGGCCTGATTTTGCTAGGAACAAGGTTCACGAGAAGTCATGTTTGAGAAAGCATATGTATGAGCATCTTCACTCGATTTTTATCGATAATCTGCCTTCCAACATTAGTGTTGTGCAATTGCGTGTTGAATTTGCTTCTTTTAGTAATGTGATTGACGCCTATATTCTTGATAAAGTTACCAGAAGAAGCGGAAGGAACTTTGGGTTTGTGAGGTCTAAATCTGGAGAGGATGGAGATAAGGCTATTCAAGCAACCCACGGGAAAGTTTTATGGGGAAATTTAGTTAGTGCCAATTGGGTTAAAATTCAAAAGAGGAACCATCAAGAGAATAGCAATAGAATTAATCACTCAAAGTGGATTTGGGTTCCAAAACATAGGACTGTTGATGACACCACTTTTGTGGGTCAAGAAGATGTTCGTTTGAATGGGGGAAATGTTGCTCAAAATTCTTTGGATGTAGTGGCGGATAGCTGTGAGAATATCATAGAAAAATGGGACAACAAATACCCCTATTAATATTCAGAACCATCTTAATGAGGAGTGTGGTGAGCATAATACTTGCTCTGATGATAGCAAAACAATTTCTCATCATGCGGGAACCAGAAATAGCCACCCTATATTTATTGGCAAGCTACCCACTCAAAAAGTCTTATAGAGATTGCATTCTTAGTAGGTCCTCAACGGATGATGTTGACGAGCCTCAGCGCTCTACTACTCGTGCTCCTGTTATGTCAAGGAAGTCAACTACTCATTTGAGCCCCACTTCTAAAGATCATGTGCCAGAGATTGTAAGACAGGACTCTCCTACGCCTACATAGATTGTATGAGAAATCTTAGAATTGGCTAGGCAGTTGGGTGTTCGTGTCGTAGGGGACAAAACTCCAGCCACTAGGAAGATTATGAGAATTTTGAGGAAACGACTTGAAAGAAAGCAATTCTGATATAACGTACTGAATGGATTTCTAAAGTGGCCAAGCAAGTAGCTCATGATGGCAATGGGCAACCAATTGTGTATTTTCAGTTTAGCTATTATTTTTGTATCTGTCTTTTGGCATTATTTTGGGTTTAACCCTATTAATGATTTGAGAAAAAAAAAAAAAAAAACAAGACACTTAAGAAGTTTCTCATCACAAGACATTTACCATTTTACCAAAAAAAAAGCATGTATTATAATATTTGTCTTCTTGCAGTTGGATCTCAAAGATTTTGGAATGCTATAAGTTCCCCCTGAGCATTTAAATATGCAAATTCAAGAATGTCTCCAATAGGTTTAGTGGTTTGCGAGACATAGCATATTATACCCTAACTTTTGAAGTCCTTAACAAATTAGACCGCAGATTTTTAATTGTAGTAAATTGTACTCTAATTTCATATTTTTGTAGCAATCACACCCAAATACATTTTTTCCGTTACGCTAAGAACTGTTAGCCTCTTTTCCCAAAATATATTTTATTTTATTTTATATTTATGTTTAACCAAAATACTGCCACTATTTTTTTTTAAAAGGAAAAACATATCCTTGATCCACAAAAGGGAAAGGATACCTGATCCCCTCAAAAGAAGAGACAACAAAGGCTAATGATGTTTACAAAAACTAGGGTTGTTTATTGGTTCAGGAATGGATCGGACCAGCCTAGACTGAGGATCAATTAAGGTCAAGTCTGTGGACCAAGGATCAGATTGGTCCAAAGTCTGTCCTGACTGGACCAGACCAGGAAGAATCCACACCGGGCTAAGATCGAACCGACTTGGAGTGAGTCTGCTAGGTCCAAATTATCAAAATGAACTATGAAAGTGAAAAATGGGCCACTATTTGCTTCAAACAATGAGTTCCTAGCCTACTGTTAATTACTTGTAGTAAGCCTGAACACTTTATGTCTTTAATCCACACTAATGAAAGAAAAATCAAATATCCTTGAGTCTACACTAAATATTGGTTACTCCAATTTAAGATATGAGTAAAATTAACTTAAATTAAACCAATTAGCTTGCCAACTTACAAAACCATTGCAACCAAAATACCAATCTAAAGCAACTCCCAAAGTAAAAAGTTTAATACAACCAACTAAACTTAAAAGTTAATTACATAACCAAAGTTTTAAATGTTCAACATCTTCTTTTCTCAAAGTGACTCATCACTCAATCTTCAAAACAATGCGATTCCTAAACTTGAAACCAATGTCTTGGACATAGAGTAGGATTTGCTACCACCAATTTGCTCTTCTCTCAAATGTTCAACTAATTACTTCATATAAATAAAAGATGGAGTTAATAAATATAAAAACTAACAATTAATTTACCAAAGAAAAATAGCAATGATAATAATAAGATGTAAAAAGCACAATAAAAAGAACAAAAATTACCGCAATATTAAATGTTCAAAGCATCAACGACATCAATCACATTATCCTTAAGACTCAATTTACCAAGATCTAAAATAAATACAATAAAAAACAAAAATTAAAAGTTAGAACATGTAAATATCTAATCATAAAAAATATATAAACAAAATTAAAAAAGAAATGAAAAATTGAACAATACCCTTATCAAGGTCCCGTAATTCATCAAAATATCATTTATATCTAATCTATCATTTGGTCTAAGCCAATTTTTTTGCACATATAAGGGCTTGGACCATCTTTTCACAATGAAACCCAACAAAATTCAAAAGTTAACAAAAGATAAACAAGTTATAACATTATAATACAATGCTAAGAAATACACTAACCAAATGAAATCAATTACCATTGGGGTTAAAGAAGTTCTAAATGAATCAAGAGTCTGTCCTCCTGCACTGATTGTAGACACTGATGCAACTATAGAAGCAGGCATGACCAATACATCATGAGCCATATGAGCAACCACGGGATATCGAGGACTATGTACTTTCCACCATCATAATACATCATCTCCTATTTCATCCTCTTCAAGTCCCTCATTTAGGTACTTTTGCAACTCTATTTTGATGATTCTTTTTCCTCCATCTAGCCTCTTAACTTCTTTCTTAATTATTGTGCATAAGAGGTAACTCTACTAGATGCATTACCTTTCTCAACTTAAGGTTTCGCTCCACTACTTTGTCCACTTTGAAGATTCAATGGCTTGTACAATTTTCAATATTCATCAAACAAAACTTCTAATTTCTCTCTTATTTTCAAAACTATAGCACTACCTTGTGCTTCACCAAACAAATCACAAAGAGAAACCTCAAGACTCTCCAACTTGTACTCAGGATCAAAGATGGGAGCAATTTTCTCAGGTGCACCATAGTACTTATCATATTTCAACCTCATCCTCTTGGCTATTTCTTTAAAGTCTGTGACTCTAAATCCAATGTCCTTAATTTCATCGCTTTCTCATCATTAGCATCAATGGTCTTGACAACTTGCTCCAAGTGTTTTAATATAGTATGAATAGCCAAAACCTCAAAGAAAAGGAGGTTGTATGTCACATATGAAGTACTGGCAATGCAAAGTAACATTATAAAAAACCTCCAAAAAAATTAATAAGTGTTTAAATTATTTCCAATCATTAGAGTTGGACGTCTATCTGCATCATCATTTTTTGTCAACTCAACATTATGGTAAGGTTTCTTTTCCTATACTTTGTGAATGCATGTTGATACACTAAAGCAATGTTAAGAATCTCATAAGTGAAGTTCCATCTAGTGGGAACATCAAGAGACAAAGAAGCCGTGCTTTCAATTTTTTCTACAATTATACATTATGAAATCTTTGCAACCTACTAGGAGATCGCCTAGTAAACCTCACAGTAGCTCGAACACACTTAACTGAGTTCCCAACAATCTTTAGCCCATCCCATACAATCAAATTAAATATGTGAGCAATACACCTAAGATGTAAGAATTTCCCACCAGATAAAAAAATGGCCATGTCGCTTCAACTCACCAGTAAGGGCAGTACAAGCAGTGCTATTACTCCTGATTTTATCAATAGTAATAGTGTACAGTTTAGATGCTAAATCCCAATCCTCTAGACGCTTTCCAAGAACAAGAGCAATATCATCACCTTCATGACTAGAAATGGCACAAAAATTCAATATTTTCTTATGTAATTTCTAATCATTATCAATAAAGTGATAGTTATGACCATATAGTTAATACTTTGAAGTGAAGTCCATGTGTCTGTTGTCACACACACCCTTTGAGTAGACTTTCTCGCTACTTGTTTCTCCTTGCTCTTACTTTTTGTTGGTCTTTGAGTTAGCTCTTCCTCCTCCTCCTCAATTTCAAAAGGGGCATTCACTGGGTGCTCAGTATATTGGTATCCCTATCAATCGATTCATTCACTTCGAACTACTCCTCCTTTTGGATTTAGAGCTCGACATCTAGCATTGACAAGTTATTAAAAAAATAAGTAAAGACCATATATGTAGATCTTGGTACTTTGAATAATCAAATTACAAAACTTACATTTCGGGAAGAAGTTGTCAGAGACCCCGTGTTTGCTAATCTAGTCGAAAATTGAGTTGAGTATCATACCTGAAAATAAAAAGAGCTTAAATGTAAGTGTCATTATGTGTTTGTACTCAATCCTCAAAAGTTTTCTTGTGGGCCTGTCATAAACTTTATAAGAAGATTATGTTATATTTTATTTTTATTGAATGTAGGCATAAGTCATCTTTTGAAACAAAATTGAATGTGAGTTACTCTTAGCCCTTCCTCCCCCCAAGTTTTTAGTTTGAAGGTTCCCTTTCTTCCTTTTTTTTACCTTCTATTATTTGAAAATGATGTTCTACTTAAACATTTGACACTTGATGGTAGGACGCCTTTTTGTGAGACTATCATTTTCTTAAGTTGGTAGATTATTAGATTCATCTAAATTGTAAAATATTTAAATAAGATTATTCAACCTCTAACGTCTAACTTTTTTATTCTAATTAAAAAAATTAGTTTGAGGATGGAGAGTGTTAAGTCAGAGAGAATAAATTCAAAGGAAGAAATGGGAATCCAGAACAAAGGACATATGATGAAGGACTTCGACTAGTTGTTGAATGTGGAATTGAAGCGTAAATTGGAGACAAAATTCTTGAAAGAATTATATTTTAACAAGGAACAAATTTTTCACATTTTAGGAGGAAAATTATCAATTTCTAAAGGTTTTACATGGATTGATTAAGCAGCAATGTTATAAAGGGGGTTTTCTGCTCAATTAGGTGGAGCAGGCTGGGATTATTTAGGAAAATTTCACATCTATTTTTCTTGTATGCTAGCTGTTCTTGGCATACTTGCAATCATTTTCTCCTTTTTCAGCCACCCACCATAGCTCAAATGCTCAACAATAAATAGTCTAATATATAATTCATAGTAATAAATGATTCTTAGGTTTGCTACTTTTGCATATATTTGGTCAGAAATACACTCTCCAATGATTTGCTAATTGATTTTTAGTTTCCCCCATAAGCAATGAACTCAAATCCAATTTGAAGAAGCAGAACATACTCATTATTATGATGTTATCAAGGGCAATTCAACTATTAACACTACCAAAGTATCAGCATGAGAAAAAGTAGAACATTCAGTTATATAATCGACCAATTCTTTCAGTATTCATAATTAGAGATAAAGGGAAAGGAGAGGGAGGATGAGCACTTACCAATTAACCATGAAGAAACTAAGCCAGTCACAAGAAGAGAAAGAGAGAACAGAGAGTGCTCAGAGTGTGACTTATGTCTTCTAAGTTCTTAGTAGAGTCAGCGTGGCGCAAATAAAGATAGAAAGGGAGAGAAGGACGTCGGCAGCTGTGACAGCAAGGGAGAGTCGGAGACGAGCAGTCAGATAGTGCCAGAGAGGAGATAGAGAGCTGGAGAGGAGAGAAGAGAAGAGGGAGGGCTGGAAAGGTTGCACCGCGTAAGGGTCAGAGGGCCAGAGGTTGAGGCATTGTATTCTTCAAAGAATCAAATTAGTCTGTGGCGCTTCACCGACAAAAAAAAAAACCTAACTTTATTTCGGCCCCGGTTCGGTTCTCAGTGCACCCGTTCCAAAACCCAAACCATACCGAAGAGCGAAAAGGACGAAAGACCGGACCAAAGAATTGGCCGAATTGCCTCGATCATGTCTGGTCCACCCTGTTCTTCGGTCCGGTCCATTTTTGGACCGTATAATGAACAGGCCTAACAAAACTAGCGCTTTATACACATCTTATCAAAAAAGTTATTAATTTTCATATTCTTTTCATATTCCTTGATTTAAAGGTTGTGTGGTAAGTTTTTTAATACCATATCACAAAGTATAGGAGCCCTAATTCTTTATTTTTCCACTCAATGGCTCAATTTTTGGAATGCTCTGTTGGCCTATAACTACCGTTCTTCGAGGGTTCAACCCATTTTCTTTCTCTGGCATCTCAAACAATCCATTTTCCCTTTTTTCTATTAGCAGCTGAGAAAAACAAGGAGCAAAATATCTGCAATTAGTCTTGATTGAATAAGGCCCTGTTCTTTTCGTTGGTAAATCCCAATTTACCAATTTCAACCAACTTCAACCCACTTCAATCAACTTCACCAATTTCAATAAAAAAACACCCACTGAAATCAATTTCAACCTACTTCAACCTACTTCCTATTATTTTAACCAACTCCTACCCATCATATAAAAAAAATTCAACCAATTTCAACCAACATCAACCCACTTTAACCAACTTCAATCCACTTCAACCAACTTCAACCCACTTAAACAAAAAAAATACTCACTTCAACCCACTTTTATTAATCTCAACCAACTTCACTCATTTACCAACCCATATTTTCCAACGAAAAGAATATGCCCTAATTCAAAGATGCACTTTCTCTTCTAGTTTTTCCTTGGTAAGGTTATTGGTGTCCAAGTATGAACGAACTTACGGGGCAACTCTCATCCCCTTTACACGCCATTTTCACCAACAGGGGCAATTTGCGACCTTGTTTTTAATTTTTTCCCCTTGAATAGTAATAATTAAATAGTACAAAATAAATTGAGTTCTTCATGCTTCATGCCGTCCAACTTTTTTTATTTTTGGTCATAAATGCCATTCCACTTTATTTTCACTCAAGTATGTCATTGTAAAACGTCAGTTTTGTCAAGTGTGCCCCTTATCTGACAAGAAACCGGCAATAGCCCCCATGTTTTAATTAAATATTATTATGCAGGCTATAAAAACAAAAAAAAAGGCCAAAAACTTTGAAAATTCCCTCTCTCAACTTACATATTACGTTCCCTCCCAATGGCTGTATACTAAACCCTAGAAAGTCATCTAGGAGAAATCATCAACTGTGAAATCACATCAACAGGTGAACTTCAATCCCAGGGTCGTGTATGTTGTCGAACAAGAAGGGGAATAAGAGGTATGAAATCATCAAAGAGATCATCAGGTAAAATTAGATGTTGAAAAACGAAATTTGATATTTAAAAAAATAAAAAATTTGTGATTGTTGAATGTGTTGAAGGATTGGAAAATTGTATTTGATTGGGCAAATACTAAAGACTAAACTTTGCTCTAAAATTTGATTGTTAGAATGAGTAACAATGTGTACATTATTTGTCTTGACATATCCCTTGTTCTATAAACTTTCTCTTGTCAAAAATGGTTCATGTCTTTTGTTTTATGACACTTTGTTTATTTATTGGGTAAATGATTGTATCTACTTCTTATATATGCACAGAGATGTGTACTTTTTTTTTTGGAGGGTCGAAACCGCTATTGTATTATTGTTATATGGTTGCATTTACTTCTTCCATGTATTTTTTAGTATTGAATGTTATTAATAATTTTTCTTTTTTTTGACGCTTAGAATGTCAGAGTGTGATGGAGATGAAATTATGGTGTCTGTGAGCAACAAAATTGACTTAAATGGTGATGATAGTGATCAATTGGTTGATGATGATTATGATGAGCATGGGTCGGAACATGTGGACGAAGAATTTCTTGAAGTTATGCAGAAAAGGAAGCAAATGCGTGGGGAACTTGTTGCTAAGTTAGAGGCAACAACAGTAGAAAATAATGCGAATATGGGTGGAGACAATGCATTTGATGTTGCATATAGCTTAAAGGCATATTACCAAGATTCAGACAATGTAAATAGCCTGTTAAGTAGTGAAGAGGGAAATAATATAGGGAGAATGGAAAAAAAGAAAAGGCGATACCTAGATACAACCCAAATACATCAAAAGGGGAAGTGGTTTTGGAAGTAGAACAATTATTTACAAATAAGAAGCAACTTGTGGATGCCTTTGAAAATTATAGAATCTATAATGGTTATGCGCTCAGGGTAACTAAGAGTGACAAAGGAAGATTTGGAGCAATTTGCCTTGCACAAGAATGTGAGTGGAAGTTGTAGGCATCAAAACTTCGAGGGGAAGCATCTTGCCAAATCAAAAACTTACCTAAACCTCATACTTGTGTTCCTTTTAGCTTCGAAAGAGGCATGAGGAGGATGTCTAGTGCTTGGTTGGCAGAAGAATACAAGGAGGTTTTTAGGTTACAACCAAATTTGAAGCTAAGAGAGTTGATGTGCTTGATTGATAAAGACCCCTTGTACAAGCCTACCATGTCAATGTGTGCGAGAAGTCAAGAAAAGGATTTGGATTTACTCTTAGGGGATTATAAGGCACAATTTGGCATGCTTAGGGATTATGCATATGAGCTTCTCAACAAGAATCCTGATTCGGCCATGAAGATTGACGTGGACACAAATGAGAATGGAGAATCTATTTTCAAGAGCATATACATATGTGTTGGTAGTTTGAAGAGAGGATTCTTAGATGGATGTAGAAGAGTGTTGTGCCTTGATGCTTGTTTCTTGAAGGGGCCTTGGGATGGGCAAGTTCTAGCTGTTGTTGCGTGAGATGCCAATAACCAAATGTGTCCTATTGTGTGGGGTGTGGCACAAAAGGAATACAAGGAGACATGGATGTGGTTCCTCCAATTCTTGTACTAGGACTTGGACATGACAGATGGACAAGGGTGGACCATGATTTCATATCAACAAAGGTAAGATTGTAAGCTACTTTTGCATAGTTTATTATGTTATAGCTATATATGTAAAGATTAGAATATCTTATTTTCATATTTATTTATGTTCAGGGTCTCGTTGATGTCATCTGTTACTTGTTACCTAACGCATAGCATAGATTGCATGCGAGGCATGTATATGCTAATCTCAGGAAAAAATGGAAGGGTGTATAATTTGGAGACGCCTTTTGGAGACTTACAAGGTCATCAAATGAGGTTCACTACCAACTGTACATCAAGGAGATGCAACAGTTAGATCTTAATGCTTGGCAGTTCTTGGAAAGGAAGAACCCTAAGCATATTTGTAGATTGTTCTTCAACTCAAATTGCAAATGCGACTTTGTTGATTATAATATGGCCAAGATATTTAACGCATCCATCATAGAGGAAAGATTTAAGCCTATCAAGACCATGCTTGAAGAAATTTTCGAGTTAGTCATGACTAGAGTTGCTTCTGGAAAGATTATGGCTCAGAATTTACAACAAAACTTATGACCGACAATTCTCAAAAAATTAGAGAAAGCAAAGAATCAATGTAGGTTTTGGCAAGCAAGTAGACCAAGCAGAGGTATGTACGAGGTAATGCATGGGACAGAAGGATTTGTTGTCGACATGTATGCCAAGACTTGCACGTGTAGGGCATGGGAGTTAAGTGGTATTCCATGTGTTCATGCATTAGCAGTGATGAGGGAAAAGCAAATTAATCATATTCAGTTCATTCATAAGTGTTATAGCATTGAGATGTTGAGGATCACTTATTCACATACGTTGAAACCTTTAAATGGGTCAAATTCTTGCCCCGAAATTCAAAGAGAGAAAGAGAGGGACCCTTAAATTCAAAAGAAGGCTTGAAGGGGAAACAAGATCTCGTGGCCCATATGGATCTCTGTCAAGATCAGGTGGCAACGTTAGGTGCTTAAAATGTGGTCATCAAGGCCATAACAAGAAGACGCACACACAAAGGGTATATCCTCACACAACTAACTTCACTTTTACACTTTTATCTTTGGTTAAATTAACTTGAAGTTGATTTGTGTAGCATGCCTCTAATGTTGCTGCTCCTACTACTGATATTGCTACTTCTCAAGCAATTGCTGCTACTACCTTACAGCTGCTGCTTATGCTACTCCTGAATCTCTAGCTTCTAGTGTTGCTGTTTCTGACCTTGTTGCTGTTGCATCTTCTCATTTTATTGGTGTATCTTCTCATTTTGGTGTTGCATCTTTTCATGCTACTATTGCCGGTACTTCTTGTGCTAATTCAGACAAAGGAAAGCTTCCAATTTGGAGGGCTTCTGTGTCAAGAACTATGGGTGGAGAAGTCTTTTCTAGTTAAGAGAGTGTTACTTTTGCCACCTTGGATGAATATAGTTTTTATGAATATGTTATCTTTTTTTTGGGGGGGGGGTTATATGATGTCTTATGTTAAATATATACTGATTTTTGGGAGGTGAATATGGAATAGGCCTTTTTTGGGGGGAAGGGGGGGAGAACATGGCGTTGAACACGGTGGTGCAATTTGATTAGGTTCCTGCTACTACTGTTCATGCTACTACTGCTGTTTCTTTTGCTGGAGAATACTACAGGCTTTGCCTTTTGTCACTCAAGTGCTGATTTTGGTATCTATTTTGATGGAACTTGTGGGTGAATCTATATATGGTGCAATGCATATTCAAGACCCTTTCATTTTGATTTGAGTCTAAAGCATACACAACAGCTATTTAGCTCATTTAGCTAACATTGTCAAACACTAAAGGAAATCACTTTCCACACCAAGCTTAACTTGCACCCAAAAACTCAGTTTGCAATTAACACACAAAATATGCAGTACAAAGCGACCAATTATGATAGAAACTCTCTTAATTGATTATAGTATTTTATTACAAGAACAGAGATCATATACAACATTTAGGCTATATTCTTTAGCTAATTACAACATTTGGGCTCTTATTTCCAACCTGGTTACAACATAACTCTTGCATCCAGACAATTTACAATTAATGCTAGCAAGATCCACAAATCTGCAACTAATAAGCGGTTGCACAACTGCTACAATCTGTTCTTTAGTGAATTACCCATATTTGAATGTTCTAGCATTACTTTCCCTCCATTTCAAATGTGGGTATACTGCGTAGTTTGTATAAGTCAACTTCTTGTGCATCCTTGCCCATTTGCTTCCCTGTAGCCAACCATCCACAGGCAGTAAAAAATTTCTTGGTCTTCTTCCTAACTTCTTTTCCTTTATGCCTACTACATAGCAAAGAGCATCCAAAATTTGCTGAATTGACAAACATTCCAAAATTGAGCTCATAATAATACAATGAATCCAATTACATTCTAAAATACACAACTTCACCAAGCACATATAGAATGATTGATCATAGTACCTTGTTAAATGGTGGATTTTGGTCTTCTTCCACTGACAGTAACCGAACGACTTCTTCCCTTCAAACTCGCCTTTATCAAGTGCAACATAACTAGATTTATCCTCCCCAAAATCACAGCTTTGCGCATTGAATAAAACATTGGCAGCCAAAAAAAATGATAAATTTGGGTAAAGATGACCGAATGTTAGTAAAGGAAGGTAATTTGAAAGCAATTATGAGTTGTGAATGGATTTGGAGGATCAATTTAACAAATTAGGGTTCGATTTTGCCCAATTTCAATAAAATTGAGCTTTGATTCCCACTTATGTTATACAATTAATGCAGGAGTAAGAAAATTTGAACAATTTCAGCTATGGAGGAAGGAAAGATGAGGCACCATCATGGAGTTTCAAGAAAGGGGAGGTCGAAGATAAGGCCAAAAGGTTTTGAAGGTTCTGCAACCATGAACTGATGAGCAAAGCCTGTCCTTTTGGTTTTTTAATTTCAATCAGCCATTTTTCTTCTTTTTTTTAAAAGAAGGAGAGTTAACTTGCAATAGCATGTTTCTTTGTGGGGTGGGTGGTGCATTTGACAAAACTTATTTTTTTAGAATGACAGGCTTGAGTTTTTTTAGAATGACAAAGATAAAGTGGGATGGCATTCTTGAGAAGAAATGAGAAGCAGGATGGCATGAACAGTGAAGAACTCAAAATAAATTATGGGGGAACGCAATATGAACATGCGTGACGCTACTCAGTGGAAATGCTACAAAAATATAGAATTACGGCAATATACGACAATTATAAATTCAGAATATAATTTTCTACCGATGCCAAAAGTCAGGATGCAATATCTTACTTATCCAGTGCTTTGATTAGTTGGTAAATGTAAACTAATATATAAATGCTCACTGTTCACAACGTTAAGTTGTGCGTGCGTTTAAAATTATCCCATCAAAAACATATCCAATATAAATATATGATATAAAATTACATAGATCGTAATACGGCAGCCCGTTTGTTTTGCACGTAAGGCAACCGTAGTAAAAGTAAGCAATCAAACCCCATTTTCATTTTTCTTAGACAAAACATACAGGAAATGCTCTGCAGAAGCAGAGCAAAGAAAAGTAGCAAAAAACAGACGAGCAATGAATTCCAATGAATCAAGGAATCAAAATGGAAAAAGAAAAAAAAAAAAACGATGGACACACCGGAGGACAACACTCAACCGAAGAAACCTCAAACATCCACTTCACAATCAATCCTCCTAAACTTGGTATGATTAGAGAAGTTGACAACAACAGGGGAGCACAAAACCTTCATCTTGTACCTAGACTTCCACACACCAACCTTGACTCGGATCTTTCCCTTGATCTTGACATCCAAGTCTACCTCTCCACCGGTCCTCTCCACCTTCAAGTCATGGACCGCCCTGCCCGGGAGGGCGACGTTTTGAGCCTTGTTTTGGAGCATGATTTGAGTCACATTCTTATGTGGCTGGAAGAAGGGCTCGATCGTTTCAGTAGCAACAGTCTGGCCTCTATAGTACACCTTGACATCCATGGTGTCATAGTAAATCGAGGCCTTGGAGTTGGGGTTATATGCCCTAATCACAAAGTTAAAGGTTGAGTTAAGTTTGCCATTGGCCAAGTTGTAGTTTTGTATCCAGCCCTCATCGACTGAGAACTGGAGTTTCTTGGGCTTGATCGCGAGCCATGTTATGAGAATGGCTAGCCCCACGATCACGATCAAGGCTAGGAGAATGAAGGCAATCAATCTAACCCTACTATTAGGGTTGTTTGAGCCATAAGGCCGGCTAGGGTTAGGCAGGCAAGCATTTTGTGAGGTCCTATTACCAGCCATTTCGGCCAAGAAGAGCTAGCTAGAATGCAGGATATGAGTGATAATGGAATGAATGATGGAAAAATTCAAGGGTAGGTTGGTGTTTTTGTATAGGCTGAGAAGTGACATTGCTTGCCTTGATGCACTAGAATTAGTAGCGCTTTGAAGATTCTGTAATCTGCATTATAATTATCCAAGTTTATTGGCCATGCCAGTGTGTTTTTGTTCCTCTGGCCATTTCCTTTGTCAACTTTTTGATTTCTTGCATGTAAATCAAGGCATCTTTAGTTAAGATCAATTGGAGTTTGTTCCAGAGTCTGGTTACAAATGCAGGAGCAATCTATGAAAAAAGTATGTTCTGCCGTTGTGTTTTTCTGAATTTTAAATGCAGGAATGTGCTTTGCTTGCTATTTTAACTTAAGATGAGAGTACTATTTAATATTAATTTGATGAGCTTATTCATGGAGAAAGATGCATAGAAATCTTTGCTTGGGAAGCTGCAGATGCCTTGCCTATAGATGAACAGCATGGAACTTGCTCATCTACAAATTATTGAAAAGTAATCCTTCAAAAAAGCTGATTTTTTCCTCACCATTGAAGCTACCAGATTACCAGTCAATATGGTCTAATATAGTCCAGAACCTGACAGTCCTTTGCCTATGTTTTTTTATGTTCTTTTGGTTGGCTAAACTGGATCACCTTTTATGAGCCTCTAGATGAGGTTCCCTAGGAGGGCTAGCAAAGACCATAACCTGGCCAAGTATCCTATTTGCACACTAACCAATCAAACCTCAAGCCAAGGGAGCATGCTTTGCCATAGACAAGTTAAGACTCATAAGCTGGTAAAAGAGTTGATAAGGAACGCTGATGAACTGCTCATAAGAATTGATGTCGTTTTCTTGGAAAAGAATATTATTGGCGCCTATTGTCCCCTAAACTGTTGATTATTGGCATCCCAAAACCATAATTAATTCAATTGAAGGAATAATGTTTAAAGAATCGATACAAAATAAATATGACTGTTACATGTTAAAATTAAAGAAATTCATGAACGAACCCTAAATTAGATAGGAAGGAAAATGGAGACGACATATATATTTCTTAAGTTTCCTGACAAACTAACTCATACATTAAGAAACAGAAAACAGAAAATAAATTGCTTGCAACCATATTGGTCAATAGCTTCTTTCAACAAATTATTATTTTTGGCAAAATATGTGATGCACGTTTTAAAATCCTTAATGACCTTCTAAACTTAATTTATAATTATATTAAAAAATAAATTTATAAACAATTTAATGGGGAAAAGTCACACCAAATGTATCACCATAAATATTTCTATGTTCATTTGAATAACATGGTAGTAAAAGCATAGTAAAAGTCATGTAATTGCTAGTAACAAAGTCAATAATATACTTAGTTTACAACTTTAGTATTATATTAGAGCTATTAAGTCTTAGCAAAATGATAAACGCCTTGATACACTATTAAGTGTCTCGTCTTCACTTAATATATTATCTGTTAAATTGCAATAGGAAAAAAGATATGAATGAATAGTGAAAGGGTCTTATAACTTATAAGTTGTCCAAGATCATCATTTTATACGTATTTTTTTGCATTTACAAAATTACTTATATGATACACATTCACGAATAGGGTTGATCCAATTGTTAGTTTATATTTATCAGCATAGCCAACAAATATTAAAACTTTGCAATTCATAGTAAGCTGTAATTGTTAAAAACTAGTTTTGAGTTCACACGGAATGTGTGCAAACTAAGTTTTTTTTTTTTTTAAAAAAAAAACCTACCTACAGACTAATTGCATTATAAAAGAATTAGAAAATCCTACAAACTCTTAATTGCAGAAGATAATATCACTCAACATATAGTGGTAGTGAGATCATATGTACATTGTTTTGAATGGAAAATAGAAGACTTTTAAATTTATTTATTATAAGATTAATGTTTGATAGAATATAAAATCACTTGGGGTGATCAACCATTGACCCCCATCTTGAACTCTCGTACAATATGAGAAGAGTCTTTATAATATCAAAGATTCAACCACAAAGATCATTAATGTGATGTGATTTATTAGATTTTACATATAACGCATATAGATTGATATTCATTCATAGTTAACGGATCATATCATATGCATATAATTATTTTTGGGTTTTGAAGATGTATTCTCAACATGCATTTAATGAGGTGGACTTATACGGCGAGTTGGAAACTTTTTGTTTTTTTTTTGTTCACTAGGGTTATACCCTTACGATGTAAGGGTGTGAATTAAATAATTCTTTAATATATTATTAAGAGAATAAATTTTTTTATAAAAAAATCAAATAATAAATTAATATATTATATTATTTTGTTGATGTAAAAGTAAAGCGAGTCTTTTTTAATTTTTTTCCCTACTAATAATATACTTTTTTTATTCTTAATTAGTATCTAGCTCACATTTTTTGTTGTATTTGCATCGTTAAATTATATATATTTTATGATTAAATTTTCTTCTTAAATAGTAGGAAGTTATGCGAGAAGTTATCTCATTAAATAGAATTAATATTGTACGAAATTTACATCCATCATACATAACCTTTTCTTTTTATTTTAAATCTCATGTAACATCTATGTTGTATTAAAGTATCTCACATGGTTATTCTCTCCTATATGACATCCTACATGACAATTTTACATGCCGCTCATACATGAATTTAATCCAACTTTTAATATATATACATAAATACATATACATA
>JACYFF010031957.1:21964199-21975309 GCA_017589665.1 Selenicereus undatus
TATATATATATATATATGATAATATCGTTTGTCATTACAATAAGATCATAGTTTGATTTTAAAAAAGTGATATACAATATATTAATGGTAAAATAAGGTATGAGTAAAAACTATATAGTTGATGATTAGACCTTTGAACTACAGTCGAATTTATTTAAATTATGAAACATCTTTGCTATAATACACATCACATGTTTTGTAGTAACACGAATAACATATTTTTATTAGAAAATAATAGTTGAAAATATGAGAAAAATGTAGTTGAAAATGATTCCTTTAACATGCATTTTTTTGGTGCAATTTAAACTATGTGATGCTAGGATATATTGTATATATCATTTAATTGTATGAGTAAACAGCAAAGCTGAATTGGATAAATTAAAGAGAAAAACTAAAACATAGATTCTAATTGCACATGCAACCACTAGATATATCATACTCCTAGGATTATAGTTTCACAATAGGGAAATTAAAAAAAAATCAGCATTCGAGCACTGCGTGTTTAGGATATGAGCAATTGAGTGAGACATGTTTAGAATCTTTAAACTGAAGATTATAATATACCACTTTTAACAAACACAAGCAATGGTATGAAACATAAAATTGAGCATATGGAAAGTATGGACTTCCATGGACAGGAGTCGGGAACAAATGAAGATTTTTCAAGAGAAGATGAGAAAATTTCAAGGGAAAAAGATAGAAAGAAAATTCATTTCATACCAAACCAAAAAGAAAGGAAAAAATTATTCCACCTAAAGTCAAGTGATGATCTACCGCACAAAGAATCTTTAATTCGGTACGGTGTTAGGCAAAGATTTATAATTTTGCTCAATTTAAATGTTTACATAGTAATCAATTTAAACGTTTGATACAGAATATTGGTTTAATGATGAAGATTAACAAAAAGTAATAGTATTTATCTTGAAATATCAATATGAGTTTTCCACAAATTAAAGCTGAACTAAAAGAAGTAAAATAAGAAATTCAAGAGATAAATCAATCAATTAAACAGCTGGTAATACAAATGAAGTTAATTAACACAACCTTTGAAGGTATTTTGAAACCTGGACAAAAAGGAGAATATACTCCTATAGAAATTAAAATCCCAAAAAAAACAATTCCCAAAAATGATGATGAAAAATATGTTAAAAGATATCAAGATAGACTTTTAAAAGCAGAAGAAGAATCACAACAAAAAATTGGTGAAGAACAAAGACAACTTAAAGGAAAAGATAAACGGGAAGAAAGCGACGAAAACGAATAATGGGAGAATATAATAAATCTGTTAAAGACCTACTAAAAGAATTAGAAGATCTACAACTATCAAAAATAGTAAAATAGGTAAATATGAATACAGGAGGGCCAGTAGGAAGTGTAGGAGTAACTATGAACAGGGTGACAATTCAAACCCTTTTAACTCTGGTTTAGATCCAAGGAGATCTCGAGTTAGAAAAGCACATAGTCATAGCAATAGAAGTAGATAAATCATTAAAGAAGAATTCAAACCAAGAAATGCTTTAATTCAAGAGTCAATTCTAGCATGGGGATATTGTTTAAACTCAGGCTGTGTAGCTAATAAAAGAAAGACCCTAAATGTTTGGAAAGCAGTAGTGTATTATCTCTAATAAGTGAACTAGTCTATGCTGAAGAAGGCAAAGATGTAAACGCTATTTACAACTTAATAGTTAATTCCTTTCAAGGAATAATATATAACCGGTTTATAGGAATATCTTTTAATACAAGAAATTTAATAGAAACAGATGTGAAAAGAAACTTAAGAATTGGTGTAGAAGGAGCACGGACTTTACAAAATTATCTAATCGGACAATTTTAAGGATACGAATATGTAGAACACCCAGAAAATTCAAAGTTAGAAAAGAAAAGAGAAGTGTTATACAAATTAACCAATTTAAGAATTTGCAACTTATGGAACTTTAAGAGTTGCTTTTGCGAATTCGATAAATATTATAATGAATTTTATGATTCAACGGAAAATCAAGAAACTTATATACAGCTATTGTTAAACAAATTTTCCAATCCATGGAATAGATATTTCTCAGAGAAATTTGAAGAATTTGCAAGACAGCCCACAACCTTTAGACTATAGCTATAGTACAAACTGTAATAAATAGAGAGATTGTACAATTATGCTTACAAGAAAACGGAAGAATGCACAATAAAGAAGTAACATTATGTTATGATGATATCATAGAACCAGGACAATATGGATGTGAAAATTATCCTAATTACAAACCAAAAAGAAAAATAAATCCAAAGAAGAATATAAAGAAAACTGCACAAAAGAAAATTCCAAAGAAAAAGTTTTCTAAAAAGAAAAGTTCTAACCAAAAAGAACGAAAACAAAGAAATCCGATAACGAACCCCAGAAAAGCAGTAAATACTTTTGGCATGAAAGACTATCTCAAGGAGACTTTAATCCAGAAAATAGCTATTATAAAAGAAATTATAAAAACCCACCTCTTGTCATTGTTGGAATTGTAGAGAAATTGGACATAAATCTGTTGATTACAACAAAAGAAAAGCTAATATCGTTAAACCTTTCTTAGAAGTATTTGAAGAAATACAAGAAAAATTACATCCAATAGACTCTAATAAATACGATGTTGTCTCTAGTTGCTGTGAATCTATTAGCTCCAAAGAAAACATTAGTATATCAGAATCAAAAAGTTATTCAGACACTGAAAATGAATACTGAAGAAACATAAATAATTCAACAACAAGAACAAGAAAGTACTGAAAACTACGCTGGAATAATTACATTCAATCAAAGACTTTATGAAAAAAATAATAGCATAAAACTTGTCTCTTAGCGATCCTAGAAATTTTATGAAGAAAATAGATGATTTCCTGACAAGAAAATTAATAAGATATTTCAAATTTTATATGATAGAACAACCAGGTTATGTTCAGAACTTGCAAGGAAATTTCAGATTAAAACTAATGACTCAATAAATAATTGGAAAATTTTTAGAAAAAATTCTCTCAAAAGACAGAAATCTAATTAAACATGTACATCTACAAGGAATACAAATTGTTGTAAAAGTATGTTTCAAAGAAGGAGTTAACTCACCTATCATCTTTTCATTACAAGATCATAGATTTAAGGATATTCAAAATAGTCATTTAGGAACTCTACATGGAAACCTAATTTATTCAAAACTAATTTTCGAAAGTTATCCTAATTATTCTGTCAACCTTCGAAGCAAAAACATCGAAGACACTCTCAATTTGTAATTTAAACTTCTAACGTATATAGGGCTAAAACATGGTAATGATGCATTATCCTTCTATTATAGGGGATCATATGTTTTCTCTAATACTAATTTTCTTATAAAAGGCACAAAATGAAAAGAAAATATTACTGTAGACCCTATCTTCTCTACTGGAAGTATTGTTATAGCACCACTAACTCAAGAAGTTAGGTTACCTACACTAACAGATTTCCGACTAGTAGAAGATGATGAAGCATTGACTAGCTATAAAGCACCAAGATTATCCCACACGGGAAGAGGAATGAGAATTTCTAATCAACCAACTTTACCAAAAAGTTATAGCAGGTCAAGATTCAATCCTAGAACCATCACTATAACAAATACTAATAATAGAACATATAAAGTTAAGTTAGAATATTTTAACGGTTATACATGGATAAAAGATAAAATCTTAATAGACACAGGAACCTCTCAATGTTACTATATCACTCTATCAATTCCAGTTAGCCAAGCTGTAACGCCCCAAAAAATTACATGATTCATTACTTGCATTCACCTAGTTAAGTTCACCAATTAGAAATAATAATCCAATGAACGGGGTGTTACCGCTGTCCAAAAAGGACAAGGCTTCCCTTATACATGAAAACTTAGCCATTTAAAACCAAAGTTTACCCTAACAAGGCATTCACACCATCACAACCATTCAAACCATTTAGTTATATACAAGAACGGTTCTAACATCCCAATCATCTCAAGGATTACACTAAAATACATAATTCAGTTCAAATATACAGTTTCAACACCAAAGTACATCACAATATGATCTGATTCCATCTCAGAACTTATACACCGCCAGTCACATGGACAGTCTTGGCTCACTTATCACCTTCAGCCGTCCTGCCCGCCTGAGGGCAGTTCACTGAACACTTTTCTAAAACAAAAACATAAAAACATTTCGAACTATGAGCCAAAACTCAGTACATACATTCCTGTAATGTTAAAGATTCACTGAAATTTTGTTTGGGTCCACTTTGCAATTCATTTCAATTTTGAAACAGGGAATGAGATGCATATAAAACTGAATTGCTAATTATTATCTGTTAGTGCACCCCTTCGTAACTGTTACGATATGTGAATAGGTGTACACCTGCCAAGCCGACCGGGGAACCTGGCCTGAAACCTCGCGGGTAACTGGAAGGCAATGCCTGGTAACTAATAACTAATGGGGTCACTAATTATGTGATAAAACACTGATTAAATTGATTCATTAATGTACTTACCAAAACATTACGATTTCAATAAATACGTGCTGATTTCTAAAGATACAGGCAATGAACGTACCTGGAAGTTTTAAATGCAAGTTCACAGAATAATAAGATGCACAAAAGTCGAGAGAATGAAAGCTTAGACCTTGATTCTGTTCAAAAGATCATTATAGGTACATGGGGTCAAAAACGAGCTTGTTCTTATAAATGATGTCTTTAACTAAAACTGGCTTATGAAGAATCTATACAAAGCAGTTAATAGATTAAACTAACATGATGAAGCTATATAAACCATAAAAGTATGATTTAAGGTACGGTAGCAAGTTGAGAGCAAAAGGGCTTAAAAAGAGGGTACGGAAAGAATAATTCACAACTTATACTCCCGACCTCAAGATGAGACCTAAGACCCCAATATGAAAAGCTTAGGAAGTCCTATAAAACTTTCATTCAGGACACATAACATGATTCCCACAATAGGGTTCCTAGAATGGGGCTATAACACCAACATGTCAGTTTGGAGTCCATCATGCACAGGTTCAGTAAAATGGCCATAACTTTTTCCACAGACCTCGGATTAATGCGATTCAAGAGCCATTTTAAAGCTAACACACTGACCTATCTAACCACCAAAAATATAATTTTGGCTGGGTCGATCATTACTAGTTTCATCTCAAAGGTTGTCCTGTTTTGCTGGAAATTCCAGCCTCACTGTTTGGGTTTGTTCTCTCACTTTTCATACAAATCCTCAACTTAAACCATTCCTTAAAAGCATGAAAACACACTTTGGCCCATCCCAACATCATACAAAAACACCACACTCAATTTCACTTCGTATTCATATCCAATAAAGCTCATTTTTCTAGTCACATATACACATACTTCAACTTTAATACTAGTTTGGTCCAAACCATGCATTCTTGGACAAAACCCTAACTTAAGGTCAACTTGAACTCACTCCCATCATTTCAAACCACCATAAACATCATAATAAACTTTAATAGATTAAAAGATGATCAAAATCAAGGATAAAACAATCAATATCCAACACTTAAACATGAAGCTTACATGATTAAGAAGTAGCCCTAACCCTAGCATCATCCAACTTCAAATCCACCATGATCCATCACCCAAAATAATTCTTAATTCAATCAAAACAACATGATCCACCATTAAAACAACCAAAATAAGAAGCAAAACCAAAAATCCAAAGAACAAGATTGAAGCCACTTACTTTGAGCTTGAAACAAGTGGAAATGGAGATGATATTTGGTGATTTTGAGGGTGGAAGATGATAGCCGGTGGAGGGACGTGGTTGCAGGTTGCAACCCTTGCCGGAGGTTGGCCAAAAAGTGGTTAGAAATCACCACAAAAGGGCTGGGTTGTGTTGTTCTGGTGAGGCCGTGGGGTAGAGAGAAGGAGGAGAGAAGAAGGGAGAGAAAATGTCTTGAATTTACTTGGTGCAAAACAAAAGCTTAAGCAAAATAAATACTTGGCTAAAATTTAACCCTCAAAATCTACTTTTTACTAAATATAATTAAGGCCTAACTAAAGGTAATTAGCTAAACAAATACGGTCAAGTCTTAGTGGACCGGAATTGACCTTAAACGGGCTTGGGTTCAAAAACTAGCTCAAATCGAGTGCGCTTGTTCCCCCCCCCCCCAAAGCTGGAGGTTAAATGTTTGTGGTGTCATGAAAAATAATTAAATCGCTCAATTCATAAATATTAAGGCCTCATAACGATCTCCGGAATTTGACAAGAACAAAAACCCGAATTGCAAGGTGAGGGCCCATTTAAATTCTCCCAATTGAAATAACAAAGAAGACGATGATTTAAATGCAATGAAATTAATCACATGGATTCATGACATGAATAAATATGATTTAGGATTGGACTATTGCACAAGCTCTAAAATATAATTTTGTTACATAGGACGGTAGAAGGTCTACCCTTAACTAAAAATCTAGAATCATGTTAAAAACTCCCAACTCTATCCTTTTGGAATTTGATTGCTATATTGACCCCACAATCAACAATGAATTTTATCACATCTTATTAGGAATAAATTTCCTAGACTAGTTTATAGCATATGAAATAAAACCAACTCACATTACCCTAGTTGATAAATGAAACAAAATTATCCTTGAAACAATATAAAACAACTACAAATTCCAATCCTCACATATATTAAAGTAACGGTAAATGATTTAGACATTACTACTACACCCTTAATAGATACTGGATCAGAAGTAACCTTTTTTCAGGACTTTTTACTACCAAAATGGGAGAAGCTCTCATCTGACAAATGATTAAAATTAAAGGTGTTCATCCCACCACTACTTATTTAGATTTTGTACAAAGTAATGTCTCAATTATATTAGGAAACAAAATTCTAAATATTCCTTTAGTATTACAATACAATTCAGGATATGATGTTTTATTAGAAAATAATTTCCTCAAACAATTTGCTAAATTCACTCAAAGTCCATATACAGTTTACCTTACCACATAGTGTGGTCACACATTAAAAATCCCTACATTAAACAATCTTATAGAGTACGTGTGAAGTATGGTGGATAGAGATATGAACAAATCTCATTCTCCACACAACTACAAAAACCAAGCTTTTAGGTCAGTATAATCACTAAGAAAGACTTGCTTAATAAACTAAACAAATTTACTCTGAGAATCCTCTGCAATTTTGGAAACCTGAACATCCAAGAGCAAAACTAGAACTAACACAAGAAGTATATATTAAAGAAAAACCAATGCTTTATACGCATAAGATATAAAAGAATTCTCAATACAAATCAAAGAATTATTAAAAAAAGGATTAATATGACCTGCAAAAGGTAGCTACTCATCACTAGCCTTTATGGCTATGAATAAAGCAGAAAAACGAAGAAATAAAGCAAGAATGATTTTTAATTACTAAAAACTTAACCCATTCACAAAAAAGATAATTATTTCTTACCTAATAAAGAAGTGTTGATTAATCTTGTCAAAAATAGGAAATATTTCTCAAGCTTTGACTACAAATCAGGATTTTGGAAAATAAAAATGGAAGAACAAAGTATCAAATATACAGGCTTTAGTACTCATAAGGGATTCTATGAATGGATTCTAACATCATTTGGAATAAAAAATGCACCTAGAATATTTCAAAAAAGAATAAACAATGCATTCAAACATCTCAACTCATTTCTTGTTATTTATGTCGATGACATCTTAATTAGCTCTAAAGCTCTAAAAGAACATAAAGAACACCTAAACAAATTTGCAAAAACTGTTGTAAAAGAAGGAATATGTCTCAGTGAAAGGAAGGCCACAATCGAATAAGAGAAAATTGAATTTTTAGGATTTGAATTAGGATCAAATGGTATCTCACTACAAGCCTAGATTTCGAGAAAAATAACAAAATCCCAATAAATTAAGAACTAAAAAACAAATACAAGGTTTTTGCCGATTATTAAACTATACTTGCTCCTATATTCTTGACTAAGCGAAGAAAAAGAGAGATTTACAGAGCCTACTAAGGAAAAATAATACCAAAGGATGGAGCGATCTGCATATGAAAATTATCAAAGATTTTAAAGAAGAATGTAAAAATTTGCCCCAATTAAGATTGCCAGAGCTAGAAGACAATTTAATAATGAAAACTGATGCTTCTGACAAAGTTTGGTCAACGGTATTTAGAACTGATCTTAATGAAATATGTGGATACCATAATGGTACCTTTCCCAAAATTGAAGAAAACTATAACACTATGGAAAAAGAAATCTTAGCTATAATAAGAGGAATTAAAAAATGAAGATTATATCTTCTACCCAAGCCCTTCAAGGTATTAACTAATAATAAAGCTATAACTACATTTGTTAAAACGAGTCTTAGATAATGGCCCTCACATCCGCAAACTTCATAGATGGCAGACTTTCTTATCTCAGTTTAACGTCGTTTATGAGCATATTGCAAGAAATAATAATTTTTAGCAAATTATCTTACAAGAGAATTAGAGTATCTCAACCATGATGACTCAAGACAAGCTTAAACAATTTGAGGATATTGTTATTGACTTCAATGAATGTCTGGAAACTGTTTCAGTAGGACTTGAACAGCGCGAGACAGGATTCAAAGCTATAGTTGATAATATTAGAATTGAAATCAAAGAACTTTGTATAGGAATTGATAGCATCATCGGAGACATGAAGAAAGATCTAGAATAAGGAAGAACTGTGATAGCAAGATGCTAAAATCAATTAGCTCTCTAAAATTACGTTCTTCAACTATATCAACTATTAGCCCAACGAACCAACAAACTTTGCCAACTAAAACTATAGAGCCAAGTTCAAGCACTCTATTTCTCAAAAAAAAAAAAAAAAGAAATGCTAGAACTAAAGGCTAAACTACTAGCAAAACGAACTACCAACCCAACTATTCAAACTAAAAAGTTTGCTCCTTTTGATATTTGTGACTCTTTATTATAGGATATCACAGGACAACTCAATGAGTTTACTGGAAACTCCATGAAGAATCTCAAATCTTTTACAGTGGATGAAAATCACTATTTTTCAGACTCATTGCCTGCACATGCGTAATTCCAGAAACTATCTACCAATTCTACGAATTTGGATACCTTAATCTTGTCTATCCAGATTCAAAACTAACCGAGTTGTCCAAATTTCCAATTGAAATAATTTAAGTTCTTAAATATTTTAAACAAGGACCTATTTTTGTTAAATTCTGCACTATCACACCAGTTAAAAATGAAGAAACTAGCATTCTATATGTAGGAATTAGTATCATTCAAGTGGGATATATCTCTGAATATTTTGAACTAAATATTGAAGCTACTAAGAAGTTTGAACCATTCAAATGCAATGAATCATGGATTAACAATAGAAGAACAAGTGGAGCCTTTGCGGTCAAATGCCAAGGCGACAGACTATATGCTTCTGGACTTAAGTGTTTATACATAGGAACCAGTTGCATCAAAATAGCTAAAGAAGGAATGCAAGAAGGAATCCATGATGATGAACTCTTGAAGTTTCTCTTCAAACTTGAACTAGAAAACTTTGAAGGATCTACAACTGTCAAAAATAAATTTGCTAAACTCGTCAAAAAAGAAGAAGAAAAACATGCACAACTAAGAACGACCAAAATTTTTCCATCAATGGACCAGATGTAAGGCTAAGATCTTGCCAACACTCACATCCTTATCATGAAGAATCTAAATTATTGTAATAATTTGAATTATTTATGTACTACCTTATCTTAAAACCAATAATTGTACTATGCCAGCTTTAACATGATAAAAGCACTTATGTAAGCATTACCTTTAGAGACCCTATATAAAGATGTAATCTCTAAGAGGAAGGAGAGGCATTTGGGCAAAGAATAAATCACTTAAATAGCATTTTGTTTACAAATATATTCTAAACTTCTCATTTTCTTGGGAAACCAAGTAATAAAAGAACTATCTTCCATAAAAGTTTGAGTTTATATCGTTATGTTTCAAAAGTTCATGAGAGGAGAGAAGTAGTTTGCAGATCAAAGTAAGTCAAAGTAAGACCCGTGGAGAAGAAGGGTGTGGCGGCAGATCGAAGTAAGTCCAAATGCCATTTTTATGTTATTTCCAACAGGGTTATCTATTTTTCGTTCAATATTGTCCTCTTATCAAAGCCATACCCTTGATCTACCCAGACCTTAAACATACCCTTAACCTACCCACACCTTAAACATACCCTTGATCTACCTACTACTTAGCCATAATCTACAGAGCCATGACCTAATGTTATAATGAGTTCTTGTAGAAACAAACTATAGTCAAACACTAAAATAACTAGAGAAGGAGATTACATACCCAGATAAAGTTTTAATTTACCTAGACTTAGATACTATTTACAAGAACAAGCATGGGATTTCTTAAGATCATTTAATCAAACACCTAGACTCATAAGGCAAAACCACTTGGAGAGTAACAAGACTAGATTAAACTACCTATTAACTCTTCCTTATACTATTCAACCATTAATCATAAGCATACGTAGATATCATATTGCTATATTAGACGTAACTTTTGAATGTACTATATGGTATAAACCAAATCAAAAAGTAAACAAATCTCAAATAACATACAATACAGATGAAGCAAAAGAATAGAAACATTGCAAAAGCAAAACCAAAATTAAGAGTGTAATAGGAAAATCAAATAATGGGTAGTTTAATAATTGGGCTAGAGGACAAGTTAATAAAAAATAAGTTAAAATAAAGCCAGCAGACTAAAGAACAAAAGAACCTACACCCTTGGTTCAATCAAATGGCCAAGACTTTGTCCTCTAACATTTCCCACAAAAAATCATTTCTCACCTGATGCAAGCCCATACACACGCACACACACGCACATGCACACACACGCACACACATGCACACACACGCACACACACAAACACACACAGACACACAGACACACAGACACATATATAAATATATATATATATATATATGTATACATATATATATACATACATACACACACACACACACACCCATACACACACACACACACACACACACACACACACACACACACACACACACACACACACACACACACA
>JACYFF010031957.1:21990309-22012539 GCA_017589665.1 Selenicereus undatus
ATATATATATATATGTGTGTGTGTGTGTGTGTGTGTGTGTATGTATATATCACACCACGAGGACTTCCTGGATGGAAATCCTTAAGCCTTTTAAAGATCGAGAGTTTGGATTAGCTTTTACATATGCATTCTAAAACGACAGCACAAGGCCTTCCCTTTTTTTGGCGACGTTTTAAGGTCTTAGCTCAGCTAAGAGTACCTGAAAACTGGTAATAGGACAATACATGTACTAAAATAACTAAATCCATCGCCTCGGGCCACTTGCCCGGGATTACTGATAGTCAACCAACTGACACAAGGGTTATAGTAATACATATACAGGTACAGAGCCAACTACTTGCTTTCACATACAACAATGAACTTAAATATTTACAACGTGGTAGGCATCGCATACTTGCAAAGCTAGCAAAAGACTTCTGATGGGTTGACTTCAAAATAACTTCAAAATATCTCTTGTACTTGCTTAAACTTAACCTGGAAAAGGGAATAGGTAAAGGGATGAGCGACCACACGCTCAGTGAGAATTTCCCTACTCTTTATAACCAAAACCATTTGCAGGTAATAATACCAATAATAGTCACACATCACGTATTTATACAATACTCTCATATTAGGCAATCATAGCCCCCAAGGAAAGATTACCACTATTATACTTCACACTAGTCCTTCAATTCATCCCTAGGTCCTTAATGACCAATCTCCTTTTCTAAGAAGCAGTCAAGCACGTAAACAAGTAAGCACAAAGAGTGAGTATGAAACTTTCAAACATACTTTTGAAAACACAGTGACTCTCAATATATTCTAGGAATAGTTTATAATTCACGCCAACTTCTTTAAAGCTTATAATTCTTTTTAAAAGCTCTCGAAACATCCAAGCTGGTATTAAAGACTTGGCAGGAAACATTCTTTCATAGAATATGCAAATTGAAAAGCTTGAATGTACGATGCATTACTAGAATGTAACCATACTTCATTTGATGCTTTATTTAACTATACTTGGAGACGCGTTCTTAAATATGTGCAGGATATGTATATTTGAAAGTTTTCTTTCTTTGCTTAAAAACATTTTACTTAGCCTCTTGAGGCTCATATTCTTTAGAATAACTTCTTTCGTAAGGGTCCTCTAATGACCCTTATAAGCTTTTCAAATCCTATTCAATATGGCCTCGTAATGGTCCTTAAAAATCTTTCTTTTCTGAAATGCTTAAAATGGCAAAATGCCAATTTGCTATTTATTAGGAGCTTACTCGTAGCATAAAAACATCTTATTGTGCTGGTTAGGGGAGATCTACACTGCCCCTAAGTGAGATTGTCACTCACAACTCACGTTATCCCCGGGGTATACGTACTTAACTTTTTTGGCCAAAACACGTCTTGGCAGAGAAACTCTAACTTCCATATTATCCTCTGTGGGGCAACAACTCATACCAAGATAGTCATATCTTGAGTCCAGTCCCCCTCAAGGTTTTCTTACGTGTCACACATCATAATATATGTGGGGAACAGCTCACACCAAAATAGTTATATCTTGAGTCCGGTTCCCGGAACAGCTCACGCCATCTTTGCGTCCAGCTCCCAACATTACCTTTGGGGGAAACAGCTGATGCCATCTTTGCATCCAGTTCCCACCCTCAAGGTCTGGCCAATCGCCTAGCACTTTGGTAGCCTATAAAACATATTTCATTTCTCTTTTTCAATTGCTTACTTCACTAAAATCTTACTTTTTAACAAAACGACCATAACCTTTCGAAATGTTTATAGTTCATTAATTTTTAACTTAAAAACTTCTATAAACGTAATAAGTTTGCTAACTCGTAAATCAACTTCGTTTTTAATTTAAAAGCTTCTTATAAATGTAATAAGTTTGCTGACTCATAAATCTACTTCGTTTTTAACTTAAAACCTCTTATAAACGAAATAGGTTTGCTAACTCGTAAATCGACTTCGTTTTTAACTTAAAAACTTCTTATAAGCGAAATAAGTTTGCTAACTTGTAAATCAAAACTCATTTGGAACTTAAGGTACTTAGTTAGCGTTTACTTCATACTAGATTCGTAATCGAAGCTTATTAAAACTTAAAGTAATAAACTCATTCAAACTAGCGTATAACTCAAACTAAGCTTCGTAGTAAACTCATTCAGTTGCCTAAATTTTGCTCGTTTGAAATCCTTTTTAAACTCAAAGAAGGGTGCTTAAGCAAATTAAAATCTTAAATCATTCTCAGCTTACTACCATTCAAAACTTAAAGTACTTGGCTTGCTTATGATTCAAACAAGGTTTCTTCATAATTTTTCAACATAAACGCTTCTTGAAATCATAAAGAGTTTACTAGCTCGTAACTCGAAACTCAATCGAAACTCAAATAAGCAGCTAGCATACAAATCAAGCAAACTAAAAACCATGAATTTAAACTGGCAAACACGAAATAGTAGCTTAATTACATGAAATTCGGAACCAAAACCCAATCTAACATCAAACCCTAAACCGAATTTTCAAGACTAAAACCCTAAATCTGGAAATCGAAAGCTTACGAAATTGAAGCCTTAAAAACTCAAAAATTAAAACTAATTCAAACCCTGGAAACTTCCTAACCTCTTCTCTGGAGCCAGCTCCCTTCAAATTATACCTAGCAAGCTTCGATTTCAACCCTTGATTTGCTTTTGCCGTGGATGGTGGAGATGAGGATGTAAGTGGTAATTGATGCGTGAAAGACGGTGATGTGCTAGCATTTTGGAGTGGCGGATAAGGATGAAAATGGTGAAGTGGTGTTTGAGAGAGAGAGAGATGAGTTAGAGAGAGAGGAGATGATGGGGACGATGATGGAGGAGCAGGGGAAGGGGTATCAGGTTTTTTTTGCAGTTGGAAACCGAGATAGAGGAGAGAGAAAATGAGACTTAAAAGGGGGGGTGAACGGATCACGTGAGGGGCGCGTGAGCTGGGGGGTTTAGGTTTTATTTTTATTTTTGTGTATTTTTTTGCCTTTTTTTTCAAAAAGCTTCCCTCAATTTATTCAACACCTACAAAATAAAATAAAATCAATTAAAAGCCTAAAAGTAGCAATTGTAACGAGCATAAATCAGGTGTAAAAATATTTATAAAAATAACACATTTTCGACACGAACAGGAAGTACTTAAAAGCATTCGAAATCATGAAAACAAGCGTTTAACCGTCCTTAAATACGTCTACATTTCAAGAATTAACCACTTAATGTCACGTAGCACATTGAGGGGAAACAGGGGTTCGCAAATAGCACATTCATACACTTCATAGCACAACTTGGCAGAATCTACTCAATAAGCCACACATGGCCTCGCAATCTACACGTTTGCGGCAATTCACAACTCAGGCTCCCTCCTCACACAACACCGACCACAAGAACCTCAAATTCCTCAATAGTTCCACCTCAAGCCATCCATTTACCAACTTGGTTCATTATTGTCATGCACAAACCAATAATATATAAGACGATCGTATATAGGTATAACATTCATGCTTAATAGCCAACTCAGAATTTAACATATACTGAACTGATGCAAATAGAAACTTCAAAGCGATATTTACTTTCTAGTTCGCAAACCAATATCTATAGGCATAGTATTTCATTTGTAATTACCACGAATAGACAATTAACATGCCCAAACCGATTTAGCCATAACCTTTAGACATAATTCAATTTATTCCACAATTACTTCAACTGCCCAACTATCATCCCTAAGCGTTAAATAGACATCAAATGCGACAACTGATGCTACGACTGCCCGATAAGAGCATTCTGTTTACTTTAAAATCCTTAATTTAACTGGTTCATTCACCCATGCATTGACTCAACATAATATTAGCCCAAATCAGTACCATGCTTGTAATTTCTCAATATCGATTCTAATTCACCAAAACTAACTACTAAACTCAGAATCGACACACGCTAGCTAAATTTAATTAAATTCGTTGAAAATAGTAGTAATTTAGGAGTAAAGAATTCCCCACCTCGACTCCAAGCTAGGTGTTCGTTCGAAGGGCTTGCTAGCTCGACTTTGGGTACTCGAACAACTCCAAATTCCCAACCTTGCCCTTTGGTCGCACGAGCAGCACCCAATTCACGCCCAAACTCACAAAATTCAAAAAACATACCCAAATTTCACTTACTAACTTGAGGTTGAATTGGGTGTTTGAAGTTGCAAATTTTTACTCCAATTTATAGAAGATTGATGCAGCTAAGAGCTGAATTGCATGGCCATACCTGGGCATGTGTTCGTGCTCTAATTCGTCACCCTAACCTACCGAAAATGTGGTGGTTTGGCTATGATCTTAGCCCAAATTTCGCACCAATTGTTACTAGCTTGAAGGGGTGGCCGAATGGGTGGTCTTTGCAGGCTAGGTGTGACGAAAATATGCTGCAAATCCAAGCTCGAAGGCCGCGTGTATGGTGGAGGAGAGAAGGAGGAAGAAGGTGAAGCAAAGAGGAGAGGAGAGAGACTGTTGGCAGGGGGTCACGGGCAGGAGGAGGAAAGAAAAGGGGTCACGTGAAATTACAAAAATGCCCCTCCCTGCTATTTTTGTTCCATGTTGTCCGATACTTGACACCGCTAGTCTAATTCGTAACCCGAATTCTAAATCCAAAATTGATAACACGACCTTTCATCGATTACTCGTTTCCAAAAATATCTAGGTTCGATTTAATAAACATCGAACTACTTCTAAGGTTGACAACCTAATCGTATTCGGGTTCCTACTTGAATTAGTACTCGTTAATAACCATTAATTACGCTTATTAAAAATCATTGAATAAATTTTCAAAACTAATAATAATATTAATAATAGTAATAATAACATTGACAATAACATTCTTTTTAATGAAATTAACGCTCACATAGGCACATCGATAACAATATAACTTGTATCATTAATAAAATACGATTTTTATAACGTAAAAAGGTACTACGAGCAGCTTAACAGAAAACAAAGTACGCAGGCATTACACTCTCCCCCCTTAAAAGAATTTCATCCTTGAAATTTACTAAGTTGGAGGAAATAATGTGGGTACTTCTCCCACATTATTTTCACAATCGAATTCACTTTACGCTTAACTATCTAATCCGTCTCCACAACAACATCCCATCCTTGGATTTCTAGTCGTACCAAGTCAACAGGGAGGGTTTTCCCTTGTATCTTAACACCAAAATCTCTAAAGGTAAGGTAGGTATGATAATTAGTTCCTAAGGATGAGGTCATATAAAGTTGTATATGCATCTCGTGAGGCTTACTAACAAGTTACTTCGCAAATCGAGGATAAAAAAAGGGCGAATAGCACCAGAATCAGACAAGATGGGGGCATAAAGTGGGTTAACAACAAGAAGAATACCTGACATTGTTTTAGCAAGTTCCCCAATCTCTTTTCCTTCTAACTAAGTATCCGACTACTAGCTAGTGGCTTCTGGTTGTTTCTATTACCCCCTGAGGGGACACCAGCTGGTGGGTGACCTCGTTGTGCTGCTGGGTTGATTCTTATTCCGGATCTCTGAATATTACTCGGATTATTCCATGTAACCCTTGGGCAATTGGCGGCTTTGTGACCCATATCACCACATCCAAAACATGGGCCCGTAAAGTTTCTCCATGGGCCAGGGTGTTGACGTCCACACTGGTCACACGTTTTCCTCGGTTTCCATTGGCCGCTTTGCTTTCCTTTGTCCTGTTTCATACCAGGTTTAAACCTCCTGAAGTCTTTGTTTCACCGAGAATTGGATCCCCCAGGGCAAAATTTCCTCTTTACTTGGTCTATTTCTCTATTCTCAGTTTCAGTTTCATTCATGAAGCGGGCTATCTTTATAGCTTTCTGGTACATTTCTTCAAAATTATCATAAGTATACCCTACTATTATCTGCTTCATTTCCCCTGTTAGTCCCTATTCGAAGTGGTACATCCTCATTTCTTCGGTGGCCACTTGATTTGGTGCAAATCGGCTCAGCTCATTGAACTTTGCCGCATATTCTATTACACTCATTTCTCATTGTTTCAAGAGTAAGAACTCCCGTTCCTTTGCTCTCCTTATGTCTTGGGGGTAATATTGAGCGTCCAATAAAGTTTTCAGTTGGTTCCAGGTCAAGCAGGTTCACCTGCCCTAGGTTTCATTGTCCCCCACAGGGCACTCCATGATTTCAAATAAGTTTTCCATTCTCCGAAGCCACTCCTCGTATACCATAGGGTTAGTTCCACCTTCAAACCTGGGAGGTTTAACCTTATTAAACTGACATATCATCTCCATGGTAGTTGGTTCTGGTATTAGTTCGTGTCGAGGAGGCATCTGTCACGCATTCACACAAAGGATCACTTAGTTTTATTTTGAACTAGGGGTTAACATGCAACTGCTGTAGGACAAGTAGGGGTAGGCTTTCTTGGTTAATGAAATGATTTGCAAGTGGGCGAAAGATGTTATGTATAGCTACTAGTTTAGTCTCAGCTCAACCTTCGCTTAATTATACATGCATATAACATTTTACTCAAGGAAATGCACATATATGCTTGAACAAACTAGTGAATCCATAACACTTGGCAAGCACTAACTGTATTTATTTCATTGAAAGTTGATAATGTCATATAGGAGTCACGGGAAATCTCGCCATCCTAGTGCTTTAGCATTAAAGGAAAACAAACTAAAAGGCTTACATTCAACTTATTAGCATATAACATAACATTCATGAACCTGGTTCATGCTACCCTACTCTATTCATCTGAAGTGTCATTCCTGGAGAAGTTATCAGCTATGGATTCACCTGGACTCTCAGATTGTTCATGGTTAGGGGCTAAGAGCTCTTGTAATACCGGAGTGGGAGTATACTCTATGTTGGGTGCCTCATTTACTAATTCTTTCATCCTGAGCATGGAAGCTTGCCATCCTCGGGGGTAGTACATTCCATAGGCATCCATCCATCGTACCCACATTACGGCAACTCACTTATAGCACTCTGCTTGAGGCATTTCAGCGAAAAGACGCCTTATTTGGCGAAACTCTAGTTGACTTCTCTCAGCCACAGTGGTGGGGAGGCGTTGGCTCACCGGAGGTTGGATGAGCTCGGTTTAGACAAGCTGAACTGCAGCAGCGTTTCTTTGGTATGAATTGAATCCCAAGTGGTCTACATAGCACGCTGCTCATAGTAGGAATTCTACTAAACCCCCGATAGGAATAAGGGGCGCATTCCTCCCTGCATAAGGTCAAATGCCGTAAGATGAGGGTTACTTTCTTCCATCTTCCGTCCAAAAGCATCTTCCTTCTAAAACTTGCTACCCAAGTACTTTGGCTGATTCCGTTGGGCACTCTTCGGCTGTGCACCTCCATTGCATGCCAGAATATAATCGCATTCCATGCGCCCAACCAGAAAGGTAGATAAACGTAATGAACGATGTGGAAAACCATCCTACACTACCAGGATAAGCGTGAGGGGAAAAACCAGTATAAATATGTACATATCATAAGTCATACCCTTGTTAATATGAGTAATACCAAGCAAGCGTGAGTTTTATGTGAACGTTGATGCGTTTAGTTAGTTGTGTGCGGCTGAGTGAGCTGATTGTTTGGATGAGTGAACCAATTACTAAGGTGTAAGCCGAGTGACTCGTATTCTCGTGGATAAGTTAAGTGTTAGCTCAATCAAAGTTGTTTTGCTTATACGCCTTGGCGATTTGAATCAAAAGTTTTGAGTGCAAGTGGTTTGAACTTAGACAACTGAGAATGTTTGAACTCTAAGGTCATCCTTGCCCCTTAAGTACGATTTGCTCCTGGGGCCCAATAATAGAGTCAACAGAAGGACTCAATGGTTGGTAGGGAATGATCTAGAAGCAGTTGAACCATCCTCCTTTCAAAAACAAAGAGACTCGAAATAGATAAGCTATTTTTCATCTAGGAAACTCAAGATTTTGAAATGTTGATGCCGTTCTGACTATTGAGTCAAGTTTTACTTCACACTGAAGGATTAGCTTTCTATTAGTGATGATGAGGGAGTTTAGGTTCACAAGTATGTGTCCTTATGTGTGTTAGAATGTTGCTTATAAATGTGTACGTGCTAATATGTGTACATCCATGGAGCCGTTCATAACGGATTAAGAAATGAATGATTGGAGATTAGTTGCAATGATTGATAATCCTATTAAATGGTACCTTCCATTTTCAAATTGTGAATCTCCTGAGTATATTAGGGGCTACTTTTGTATGCACACTTGAGAGACTAAATGCTAGTGGTAGAATCTTGGGAACATTGTGTAAATGTGCATGTTGTTTTCCTTCTTTACCATTATTGCCTAAACCGTGCACTACCTGCCTTCCATCATACGAATTGTCATTCGGGAATGGAGTAACAATGTTTTGGTTGGAATGAACCCTGATACACCAAGAAAGAACAAGGGAGAAAGAACGTAGCAGACTTTGGGATTGTACATAATGAACGATCCCTACTAAGGTAAGCGACCTATAGTAAGACTCCTATGATCACCTGTGGGATACGTGTACCTTATAAGACCTCAACGTGTACCTATAAGACCAATAATGCCGTGTTCTTACCCCTCTGTTAGTTGAATGATGGCCAACCCCAAACAGTTTGGACAAACCTCGAGGCATAACCTCGACTGTAGGTTTTAAATGAGGTTTGCACTTGCGCATACTCGTCTAGATGCCCTCCCGTGAGACACTATCGTGATTGTATATGTTTTGAAGCATAAGCATAACGTTATGCATGGTTGTTCAAGTGTCTTGTGAATGATTGGCTCGGTAAATGCATATCTTAGTATTTGTTTGACTTAAGTTGGTTTAGTATATGACTTGGTTATCTAGATGATTTAAGTTTTGTAATTCATAGCATGACATGACCTCTAACTCATTGTTTGCATTCCGTGAATTCAATGATTCCATGCTATAGCTGAGTAACTGCATAAGCCCGTATTTGAGGCATGATGAGACGACCCTAGAAACTCGCATTTACATATTCTTGCCCTTACATGTTTGATCAGAGTATCGCAACGGAAGCATGTAGGCCCATAAGCCACAGACCTCGGATTCGTCTAGGAGCATAACCATTCATTTGTATGAATCTATGACTTAAGAGACGATCAGTCCCAAATTGGGACTTTAGGAAAAGCCTCCCCACCATCAAAATCATCGACTTACATTCTTACGTTACCATCTTTTTCCCAAGTTGTTCTTACCGACATGATTATGCTCATTCATGTTAATCATGATTCCGGATTTGTAGTGCTATGTTGTTAACCCTACGTGATGTCAATGTGGTCTCGAGTGTTACTTTAAGTTCCATCATTGTTAATATGGCGTAATTTGATGTCTCTACTACCTTAGAGTGATGTGGTAACTTCCCAGTTAATGAATTAACCTTAGATTGATTTAACATCTTCATGTTTTGAAATGAACCTGATTAAGTTGAACCCCCCTTCATATGACCTTGAAATGTCATGTCTAAGCTACCCTGAATATAAGGCCTAAAGGTTAGTTGTGATTGATGTATAAACATAGGAATATCAGTTTTATATGCTTTCCTTTTGTAAATTGCTTGCTATATGCGTATTAGACAGTATCATGTTACTTACAATTCCTATGCTTGAGAATGCTGAATTGCTAATACTATGCGACGCTATGCGATACTGTTGTGCTTAAGTGATGCTACGTGGTGCTATGTGATGTTCTTATTACTCTAATGTGCTATAGGAATCTCCATGTCAATCATTGTGATCCCAAAAGTGACTTGGATTCATGTTTTAGAATGAGACTACTAGCATATGACCTTGAGATGTCATTGTCCCAATTGTCATACCTTTAGATGCCCACTTATAGGTGCATATGCATAGATTTATTGCTTGCCATGCGAACTGAGTCTAGATAATCGAAAGTCTATGTTCGTTTTTAAAAGAAGTCTGATATGGTTTTCCATGCCAACTCATTTGCCCCTCTTTGATGCGATTTGCCCTCGACGCCTAAATAGAGTGAGCAGACGCATGAAGAGGATTGACGCGGAGGAGACTGGATACCATAAGCCTTTTCTTTCGATTTGTAAGATATAGTTGATTGCTAAATGAAGCCTTTTGGAATCCCACCATGTAGATCATAGGATGTGTGTGTGTGCCTTGCATTTGCCTGAACTGTGAGCTTTAGAATTTCGAGGACGAAATTCTTTTGAGGGGAGAGAATGTAAGACCCGTGTTCTTTATTTTATGTTAAGCTGACTGTCTTGCTTTCTATGTTACAAAGTTCGTATTTTTAGTAACTATATGAGTTAAGTTATTACTGATGTGCTTACGTGAATGGTAAATTTATTAAAAAGAATATTTCATCGCTATTTATATTATTAATATTATCTTCGATTATTTAGAAAATTTTTGAGTTGATGTGAACTTACACCTTCAAACTCGTTATTAGATTTATTTAGTCGTTTCCCGAATTTAGTTAGAAAGCCAGTCTTAAAACATTTCAACGTAAGTTTAGACTGAACAATAACGCATTCAGGACCAGAAACCTAGCTATTGTACCAATTAAACCAAAAAAAAGGAAAAAGAAAGAGTAAGGGGGGGGGGGGGGACGAATTTCGGGCAGAAGAAGACTCGAACCCCCGACCCTTTCTTCTCCTCTCACATGCGACCATCAGGCGTCCACTGCCTATTTTCTCCTTCCTCCACCACATGCATCGCCGACGACCCAGGGAGGGACCACGGTGGTCCCTGTGTGCAACCAACGCAACACCGACCTCCACCACCCCCTTTCCCTCAACTTCTTGTTGCAAGCAGAGCCGGGCAGCCACGTTTCTGGTGGCGTCGAAACACCACCCACGTGCAGGAATTCGGCCAAACACCCCCAAACCAACCTCTATAAATTGTGTAGCCAATCTTGACCCAAACCACACGCAAAGGGGCTCGAATTCTGGAGCTAGGTTTCTGTTTAAGCAAGGCATTCAGGCTAGGGTTTGGTCTCAGCTATTGCGCGTGCGTTTGGGACTAATTGGGTCAAGGATTGAGATTTTCCAGCATCCAATTCGAGCTCGAAAGCGCTTAGAACGAATCCTTAGCTTGGAGTCCAGGTGGGTATTTCTCGCCTCCTAAGTATTAGTAAATTTGAAAATATTTTAGCCTTTAAATGATGTTGCATGCTAGTTTAAGAGTTGTCAGATTACACGACAACATGATGACTGACTTTATATGTTTTATTTCGACTGATATTAGCATAGATTATATATGCTTAGTTGCTATCTGAAACTGCCAGCATTGAGCTGATTATTATGCCTTAGATTGCCCTAAATTAACGCACGTTAAATTAGTTGATTCATGATTGAAAGCAGCTTCGAGCAGTCTAAGAATGCTTTTGTTTGATGCATGTTAATCTAGTTAATTCATGCTTGAAAGTAACTTCGAAATAACCTAGCAATGCTCTGAATCGATATATGTCAGTTTAGTTAATCCATGGTTATAAGTGACTTCAAAATAACCTAAGGATGCTCCGAATCGATTCTTGTTAAGTTAGTGGAATTATGCTCAAAAATGACTTCGAAATGAACTAAGAATGCCTAAAATCGATGCATGCTAATTTGGTTAGTTCGTGTTTAAAAGTAGCCTTGAAACGACCTAAGCATGCTTTAAATCGATGCATGTTGAGTAAGCTAACTCCTGCTTAATAGTAGTCCTTGAAATGAGCTAAACATGCTTTTGATGTATGTTGAGTTAGCTGATTCTTGCTTAAATGTAACTCCTCAAAACAACCTAAACATGCTTTGAATCGATGTATGTTGAGTTAGTTGAGTTATGCTTGAAAATGGCATTGAATTGGCCTCAGAATGTTTTAGGCCGATGCATGTCAAGATGGTTAGTTATGTTTTAAAAATGACATAAGTATGACATGTTTGTTTCCTAAACGTGAGTTATGAAGGCAAGTTAGTTTCATGCCTTATTAGCTCTTTCGGTTCAATGAGTACCCTACTTAAGTTAATGAAATATATATATGTTATATAAGTCGTGTTGTGTAGCTGAATGGTTGTTGCTCGCTCGGTAAGTTTATACGTAGCTATTTCATTTGACTTTTATGATAATATGCTATGGTTATGGAATTGAAAACCAAGTCGGTAGTCAGATGGGTTGAGGATGAACTAATGAGAGTTTTGAGGTTCTTTGTGGTCGGTGTTGTGTGAGGAGGGAGCTTGGGTTGTGATTGACCGCAATCGTGCGAATTGCGAGGCCATGTGTGGCTTATTCTGCTGAGTTGATTATGAAGTGTTTCAATGTGTTACGTGAAAATTCCATTCCCTTTATGTCATTAAGTTTCATCTTGCGAGTGAGGATGGGTTTAAAAAAGAAAGTTTTCATGGCTGTAACTAATAATAGCCATAACTATTAGCAATCGATGGCCTATTTTAACTATACGAATATAGTTTTGGGAGTGAACTCGCTAGAACGGAGGAATCCCTAAGGAATTTAAATAAAAAGAGAGTGTGTTGTATGAAAAATGGTTTCGCTGTGAGAGGCAGCAAACTTATTAGCCGCTATGGCCATACGCTTTAAATTGGCTAAGATACTGTGCTTAGGGACAATAAGATGGGAGTGAACTTGCTTGAATGGGGGAATCCCTAACCTAGGGAGTAATCCCCGTAGTGGGAAGCTCTAGAGACCTTGACGAGGGTTAAGGTCCAAAAGTTAGTCGCCATCCTGGGAGTCAAAGCTTAGCGTGAGCGATAGTCTCACCAGGGGTTGAGGATATATCTCACCCAATCAGCACATTATGAGAATCTTATGCCCAGAGTATTTTCCTAATAGGTAAGAAAAGCATCGGCCTTTCGCCTTTTTAAGTATTTCAGAAAGAAAGCTTTTAAGGGTCATTATAGGACCAATATGAAAGAGATTCTTTTAAGAATATGAGCCTCAAAGAGGCTAACAAAAGAGCATTATGAGCCTCAAGAGGCTAAGAAATGAGTTTTTATGAGCCTAAAGAGGCTAAGTAAAGTGTTTTCAGAAAAAGAAATAAGGATTTTTGTGCATATCATGTGATTAAGATTCTAAGTGCAGTATGAATGGTATTTCAAGTACAGCATGACCATATCCTTATGATGCATTGAGTATATGAGTTTGAATGTGCATTCTTAGTGAAAGAATACTCCTTACATAATCTCTACTCCATGTGTTTAAGCATCTCGTATGAGTGAATTAGATAGATAAGGCATAAATCACGAATTATATTGCATAACCTATGAAAGAAAGTTCTGTGCTTATCCTTGTTGCTTGCTTATGTGTTTAACTGCTTGTTAGTAAAGGAATTTAGTCATTCAGGGACTTAGAAATGGGTTTGAGTGGTTAGAATGAGGTTTACAGGTAATGATCTGTCCTTGGGGACTATGTTTACCTAATATGATAGTAATACATTGATACGTGATATGTGACTATTAAAGATATTACTGCCTACAACGGTTTTGGTTTTAAGGGGGTCGGGGAATACTCAGTGAGTGTGTGGTTGCTCATCCCACTACTCTTTCCCCTTTTTTCCCAGGTTTTCTTTGTGACAGGCAGGTGTCGACTCATTTATGTCAAATTGGAAGTTGTTATCGCTGAAAGGGGAGTCACGTGTGCTCACAGTGGAGTAGTCTTGCTGTTGATGCTGTTATAGAATGTATTCGTAGTTGTAAATATATGTAAATAAGTATTCTAATTCATGTAGTGTATTCGATTCAGAAGTCGCTCTGTACGGCCATGTGAGCCAACCATCTAATTTTTTGGTTGTCTTTTTAGCTAAAGTTAGTTACATTTTGGGATATAAACCCCAGTACTTCGGTTGTGTGAACTGTTGAGATGTATCTTCCATTTCTTCTTTATTAATGAATTATATTGTTTGATGCAATTTGAGGGGGTTGCTCGTTGAGTTATGATCCCCGGCGTGTAGCCGTTGAGCTTATTTTAGAATTCTTTATATTTCCATTGATTATAGGAGTTTATTGTAAGAATTTTAACCTGGAAACGGTCAGTTTTTAGGGAAAACTATGTCCGTTTCGCCCCGGAGGTTAAGTAGAAAGTAAGGAAACGTAACGAGCACCTAATGTAATGCCCCCAACTTGAGGAGGGGTCACACTGCTAGGACTTCCTGGAGGGAAATCCTTAAGGCTCTTGAAGATCAAGGGTTTGGATTAGCATTTAGATATTCGTTCTAAAATGAAACTGCAAGAACTTCCCTTGTTTTGGCATCGTTTTAGGGTCTTAGCTCAGCTAAGGGTACCTGCAACAACAACAACAACAACAAACTCCCAGTGTGGGTCCCCCTTTCACGGGGTCTGGGGAGATCAAGCTGTAGGCAACCTTACCTCTACCGGTATTCCTACCCATAGAGAGGTTGATTCCATAAGACCCACAAAACAGTTTTGATAAAAAGTTTATAGAGAAAACGATTGGGAAACCATTTACGGAGTAAGCGAAGGGGGAAGAGAAAAGGGGTCGGATAGCAAATAAAGAAGGCGTAGAGACATACCTGAACAAACCAGGGGCGCTTAGTGCCGTCACATCCCAGAAAAGCACGACCTGCAGACAAGCACACCAAAAACCCTACCCGCCCTACACCGCCTAGGCTACTGCCCCCTACGGAGGCAGTCCCCCACAATCCGAAACCTTAATCCTGTCCCGCCACAGCCTCCTATCCTGAGCTAAGGGTACCTGAAAACTGGTAATAAGACAATACATGTACCAAAATAACTAAATTCATCTTCTCGGGCCACCCGCCTAGGATTACTGACAATCAACCAACTGACACAAGGGTTAAAGTAATACATATATAGGTACAGAGCCGACTACATGCTTTCACATACAACAATGAACTTAAATATTTACAATTTGGTAGGCATTGAACACTTGCAAAGCTGGGAAAAGACTTCTGATGGGTCGGCGTCAAAATAACTTCAAAATATCTCTTATACCTACTCAAACTGAACCTAGAAAAGAAAATAAGTATAGGGACGAGCAACGACACGCTCAGTGAGAATTCCCCTACTCCTTAAAATCAAAACCATTTGTAGGTAATAATACCAATAATAGTCACATATCACGTATTTATGCAGTCCTATCATATTAGGCAAACATAGCCCCCAAGAAAAGATTACCACCCTTATACTTCACACTAGTCGTCCAATTCATCCCTAGGCTCTTAATGACCAATCTCCCTTTCTAACAAGCATTCAAGTACGTAAACAAGTAAGTACAAAGAGTGAGTATGAAACTTTCAAACATACTTTTGAAAACACAATGACTCTCGATATATTCCAGGAATAGTTTATAATTCACGCCAACTTCTTTAAAGCTTATAATTCTTTCTAAAAGTTCTTAAAACATCCAAACTCGTAAGAAAGACTTGGTAGGAAACATTCTTTCATAGAATATGCACATTGAAAAGCTTGAATGTATGATGCATTCCTAGAATGTAACCATACTTCATTTGAAACTTCATTTAACTATACTTGGAGACACGTTCATAAATATGTGCAGGATATGTATATTTGAAAGCTTTCTATCTTTGCTTAAAAACACTTTACTTAGCCTCGTGAGGCTCATATTATTTTAAAGAAATTCTTTCGTAATGGTCCTCTAATGACTCTTATAAGCTTTTCAAATCTTATTCAATATGGCCTCACGATGGTCCTTAGAAATCTTTCTTTTCTTAAATGCTTAAAATGGCAAAATGCTAATTTCCTATTTATTAGGAACTTACTCATAGCATAAAAACATCTTATTGTGCTGGTTAGGGGAGATCTACACTGCCCCTAAGTGAGATTGTCATTCATAACTCACGTTATCCCCGGGGTAGACGTACTTAACTTTTTGGCCAAAACGTGTCTAGCAGAGCAACTCTAACTTCCATATTGTCCTCTGTGGGACAACAGCTCACACCAAGATAGTCATATCTTGAGTTCAAACCCCCTCAAGGTTTTCTTATGCATCACACATTATAATATATCTGGGGACCAACTCACACCAAGATAGTTATCTCTTGAGTCCAGTTTCCGTGAACAGCTCACGCCATCTTTGCGTCCAGTTCCCACCCTCAAGGTTTGGCTAATTGCCTAGCACTTTCATAGTCTTCAAAACATATTTCATTTCTCTTTTTCAGTTGCTTACTCTGCTAAGATCTTACTTTTTAACAAAACGACCATAACCTTTCGAAATGTTTATAGTTCATTTGTTTTTAACTTAAAAACTTCTTATAAACGTAATAAGTTTGCTAACTCGTAATTCGACTTCGTTTTTAACTTAGAACTTCTTATAAACAGACTAAGTTTGCTAACTCGTAATTCGACTTCGTTTTTAACTTAAAAACTTCTTATAAACGTAATAAGTTTGCTAACTCGTAAATCGACTTTGTTTTTAACTTTAAAACTTCTTATAAACATAATAAGTTTGCTAACTCGTAAATCGACTTCGTTTTTAACTTAAAGCTTCTTATAAACGTAATAAGCTTGCTAACGTGTAAATTGACTTCGTTTTTAACTTAAAAACTTCTCATAAACGTAATAAGTTTCATAAATCGAAACTCATTTGGAACTCAAGGTACTTAGTTAGCATTCAATTTAAACCAGGTTCGTAATAAATTCTCAGATGCCACTTTTCAATTCATTTCAAACCCCCTTTTTTTAAAACTCAAAAGGGGGAATGCATAATAACTAAAGTCTTAAAACATTTTCAAACTCATCACTATTCCAAACTTAAGGTGCTTGGGTTGCTTATAATTCAAACAAGGCTTCTCCATAATTTTTCAACATAAACGCTTCTTAAAATCATAATGATTTTACTAGCTCGTAACTTGAAATTCAATTGAAACTTAAATAAGCAGCTAGCATACAAATTGCTAAATTTCATAATTAGTACCTTAAGATGTTCTTTTTCAAGACATTTAAATCCTTTTAAACACAAGGAAAAGTTATATAAAAACCAATGCCTGAAAACGTTTTCGAACTCACTTTTAGTTTGCTTTTAAACTTCCTAAACCTATCGACTATTCAGTCAAGTTACTCACTGAATAGTTCGACGATTTAGGATTTCTTTTAGGTTACAAACATCTTCATAAACTATCAGGTAATTGGTAAGTATTTGAAAGCATTCACAATCATGAAAACAAGCTTTCTTAATGACCTTTCTTTTAAAAGACGTCTAAAATTTCAAGAATTGGTCACATTGTGTCAGGTAGCACATTGGGCGTAAAGGGGTTTGCACATAACACATTCGCACACTTCATAGCACAACTTGGCAGAATCTGCCCAATGAGCCACACATGGCCTCGCAATCCACACGATTACGGTAATTCACAACCCAGACTCCCTCATCACACAACACCAACCACAAGAACCTCAAATTTCTCATTAGTTCCACTCAAACCATCCAACTACCAAGCTCGATTCAATATTGACATGCACAAACCAATGATACATAGAACGATCATATATTGGTATAAAAATCATGCTTAACAGTTTAAGTATACTAACCGATGCAATAGAGACTTTAAAGCGATATTTTGCTTTCTAGTTCGCAAACCAATAACCATAGGCATAATATTCCATTGTAATTACTATGAATAGACTATTAATCATGCCCAAACTGATAGCCATAATCCTTAGACATAATTCAGTTCATTCCACAATTACTTCAATTAGCATCCTTAAGCTTCAAAACAGAATTTAGGTATAATATACTGATGCAATAATAGCGCTAAGGCGACATTTTACACTTTTCTACAATCTCCAAACTGATCGGTTCAAACTCCACCTGCGAATAACCCAAAATCAGTAACATGTTTATGATTTCTCAACCTTGATTCTAATTTCACCCAAACTTATTCCTAAACTTAGAATTAACATGCACTAACTAAATTTAGTTAGATTCATTGAAAATAATAGTAATTAGGAGTAAAGAAATCCCCACCTCGATTCCAAGCTAGGTGTTCATTCGAAGGGCTTGCTGGCTCGACTTTGGGTAACTCGAACAACTCCAAATTCCCAACCTTGCCCTCTGGTCGCACAAGCAGCACCCAATTCGCGCTCAAAGCTCACAAAATTTAAACCCTAAAACAGACCCAAATTTTACTTACTGACTTGAGGTTCAATTGGGTGTTTGAAGTTGTGAATTTTTACTCCAATTTATAGAAGATTGAAGCAATTAAGAGCTGAATTACATGGCCATACCTGGGCATGTGTTCCTGCTCCAATTCGTCGCCCCAACCTATCGAAAACGTGGTGCTTTTGCTATGATCTCAGCACAAAGTTTGCACCAATTGTTACTAGCTTGAAGGGGTAGTCGAATGGGTGGTCTTTGCAGGCTGGGTGTGGCAAAAATCTACTGCAAATCCAAGCTTGAAGGCCGCGTGTATGGTGGAGGAGAGGAGGAGGAAGAAGCTGAAGCAGAGAGGAGAGGAGAGAGACTGCCGGGGGGGTCGCGGGTAGGAGGAGGAAAGAAAAGGGGTTGCACGAAATTACAAAAATGCCCCTCCCTACTATTTTTGTTTAAGCTATTCGATGCTTGGCACCGCTAGTCTAATTCGCAACCCGAATTCTAAACCCAAAGTTGATAACACGACCTTTCATCGATTACTCGTTTTCAAAAATATCTAGGTTCGATTTAATAAACATCGAACTACTTCTAAGGTTGACAATCTACTCATATTCAGGTTCCTACTTGAATTAGTACTCGTTAATAACCATTAGTAACGCTTATTAAAAAACATTGAATAAATTTTCAAAACTAATAATAATATTAATAAGATTAATAATAACAGCGACAATAACATTCATTTTAATGAAATTAACTCTCACATAGGCACATCGATAATAATTTAACTCGTATTGTTAATAAAATACGATTTTTACAACGTAAAAAGGTGTTACGAACAGCTTAAAAGAATTTTGTCCTCAAAATTTACTAACTTGGAGGAAATAATGTTATGTTAAGTTAGTTGTGTGCACCTTGGTGATTTTAATTCACGGAATGCAAAATTGTCATAAGTATGCCCTTGATCTCGTGATATTGCTGAATAACTGCACACACGTATTTGAAGCATGATGAGGCGACCCTAGAAACCTACATTCACATATTCTTGCCCTTATATGGTTGATCAGAGTAGCGCAATAGAAGCGTGTAGCCTATAACCCACATGCCCCAGGATTCGTCTATGAGCATAACCCTTCACTCGTATGAATTTATAACTTAGGAGGCGATCAGTTCTAAGTAGGGACCTTAGGGAAAGTCTCCCCACCATCAAAACCATCAACTTACATTCTTGCCTCAACATTATCTTCTCAAGTTGTACCTATCGATATGTTATGCTAGTTCATGCTATTCGTGATTCTTAGTTTTCAGTGTTCTGTTGCTGACTCTATGTGATATTAATGTGATCCCAAGTGTTACTCTCAGCCCCATCACTAACAATATGACGTAATGTGATGTTCTTGCTACTTCAGTGTGATGTGGTAGCCTCGTAGTTAATTGATGTAACCTTAGATTGATTTAACATCTTCATGTTTTAGAATGAACTTGATTAAGTTAACCCCCTTCATACAACTTTGACATGTCCTGCCTAAGTTGCCATGAATGAAATGCCTAAAAGTTAGTTGTGATTGGTGTGTGGACATAGGAATGTCAGTTGCATATGCTTCTCTTTTGTAAATTGCTTGCTATATGCATATAAGACGGTTTCATGTTGCTTATGATTTCTAGCCTTGAGAATGCTGAATTGCTGATACTATGCAATGCTATGTGATGCTGTTGTGCTTAAGTGATGCTACGTGGTGCTATGTGATGTTCTTATTACTCTAATGTGTTATAGGAATCTCTAGGTTAACCATTGAGATACTAAAAGCTTGGATTCATGTTTCAGAATGGAAGTACCCTTATGTGACCTTGAGGTGTCGCTGCCCAATTGTCCTACCTATAGATTTCGATTTATAACGATGCATGTACGTAGAGTTGTTGTTTACTATGCAGTTTGAGTCTAAATGATTGAAAGTCTATGTTCCTTGCTAAAAAATGGCTTAATATGGTTTTCCACCCCAATTCATTTGCACCTCTTCAATGCGATTTGCCCTCGGCGCCTAAATAGAGTGAGTATACACTTGAAGAGGATCCGGGAGGAAGAGACTGGATACCATAAGCCTCTTTCTTGATTTGAATTAATTGTAAAACAAGCCTTTGGATTTTAGTATGAGTTGTGTATATCATGACATGGGTGTGCATCTTGCTTCTAACTAAACTGAACTTCGGAATTTTGAGGACAAAATTCTTTTAAGAGGGGAAGAATGTGACACCCGCATTCCTTATTTTTCGTTAAGCTGATTTTATCACCTTTTTACGTTATAAAGCCGTATTTTAGTAACTATATGAGTTAAATTATTACTGATGTGCTTATGTGAACGATAATTTTATTAAAAAGAATTATTATTGTTATTATTGATTTTAAATTTAATTCGTGCTAATTTGTACCGATAGTTAATTTAGTCGCTTCACGAATACGATTAGGTTGTCAACCTTAGAATTAGTCTCATCATTTATCGAATCGAGCCCTTATATATTTAGGAACGAACAATCGACGAATAGTCATATTATCAATTTGGGGTTTAGAATACAAAGTATTGAGATTAGCAAGACCAGACCGAGCTGGGTTTAGCAAGTGAGACCAAACCAGAACAAATTAAAAAAAATAAAACAAATCAAAAAGGGGGCCAAGCCCCCCATTCTTTTGATGGAAAACACGCACGACAGGGGGGTTCTGACCCCAGCCCCGCAACCCCAAACGGAGAGAGAGATAGGGGGGCGACGGGTGCCGCTACCATGTCGGTGGCTAGCCGGCAGTCGGCGCACCTCCGTGCCGGCCCTTGCAGCACCACGACAGAGAGAGAGAGAGTCAAATTGAGCGAAAGAGAGAGGGAGAGAAAAGGGCCGGCAAGGCAGCCTGCCATCGACGCCGACAGGACGATGGCCAGACATCGCCTACAAGGCATCTCCCCCGAGTGGGCCTGGGTCTGTTTACCACCAAAAAACGCACGAACCAAAGGCTTGGGATTAGGGTTTTTGGAAGCTCAACATCAACACCACCACTACCGTCGCCACTGCCAATGGTGGCTAGGCACAAAACCGGCGACCTGAGGGGGAATGAGGAAGGACAGTTGGGGCAGAACCGAAGACGTAGCAGCAGTAGGGAGGGAACATGACTCAGATGCGCGAAACCCAACCCTAAAGCGAGGTCTTCTATCTTGGAGTCGAGGTGGGTGTTTCTCGCCTCCTAAATTATTAGTAATTTCGAAAACGTTTTAGCCTCAAGTTGTGATGCAGGTCAATTTTAGGCTAACTGAAGTTGTGGGAGTGAATATGCATGTTTAGCTCAATTGAAATGAGGCTTAGAATACGCATGTATAGGTTGTCCGAGTGTTCTTTAAAATTGTACTATTTTCCACGCTCGTTTATGCATGTTTAGTTCGACTAAATTCAGACTTAGATTAAGCGTGTATAGGCTGTCCAAAAGTTGCTCAAGATTGAATTGATTTTAGGCCTGAAATGATACTAAAATTAGGTCAGAATTAACTCCTTAATTGGGCAAAAAGTACGCCCCATTTAATGACAAGAATGTGTGATTATCCAAATGGCAAGAATGTGTGATTATCATGTTTAAACGAATTGGACATTATGGGAGTAAAGAACGTCTTAATTCGATGCATGTTAATTTGGTTATTTTATGCTTGAAAGTAACTTTGAAATAACCTAAGAATTTTCGAATCAATGCCCGTTAAGTTAACTAACTCATGCTTGAAAATGACTTCGAAGCGAACTAAGAATGCCTAAAACTGATGCATGCCGAATTGGTTAGCTCTTGATTAAAAGTAATCTTGGAAACGACCTAAACATGTTCTGGATCGATACTTGTTAAGTTAGTTCATTCATGTTTAAAAGTGACCTTTGAAACAACCTAACCATGCTTTGATTTGTCGCTTGATAAGTTAGTTCGATCATGTTTAAAAGAAGCCCTTGAAACAACCTAACGTGCTTTGAATTGATGTATCTTAAGTTTGTTAGTCACGCTTTGAAAATGACGTGAACTTGGCATGCCTACCTCCTAATTACGAGTTATGAATGTAGGCTAGTTTCATGCCTTGTGAGTTTATTTCAGTTCATTAAGTACTTATTTCAAGTTAATGCTATATATATATATATATATATATATGTACGTATGTATGTATGTATGC
>JACYFF010031957.1:22032539-22081188 GCA_017589665.1 Selenicereus undatus
ATATATATATATATATGTACACACAAATACGCGTACAGAAGCACGCACATATACATAAAGACATATACATTTTTCCATATGTATAAAAAACTTCGCAAAAATTGATATTAAGTTCAAACCTGCCACTTTTATCACCTTATGGGTCTAAATAGTTGATGCCTACAAATTTCTAACAATTATTATGAAAACATATAATTGTAAAGGCCACTACGCAGACGTAGGTATGGTAGCCGACCAATGCCTGGGCCACCTCGGTGTGCTTTTCAAATTTTTATTCAATCATATTTATTTATTTTTTTTACAGCAAAATCCTTCTTGGTTTGGACATTTCGAATAGGGAGAGCAAGAATACATGCTAGTTCCGGGCCCAAATAGCCGCAACTGTTCAGATTGGGCCACAACTGTTCGGATTGGGAGCGTGAACAGTGTCTCTAATCCAGTGTACAAGTCCGGGTCTCCTTTGTTCGAGCATGACCTAACCCTGGCCCAAACAGTCACATACGGGTTGGATCAGGTAGACAACCTATGTCTAGGAATCGGTCCTTGTTTCGCTCTAACCTGAAAAATTAAGAGCATAAATAGAAATGAACAAAATAAAGAAATAACTAAAATCAAGTTTAATAAAAATAGAGTCACCAGTGATTTTTTTGGGAAAAGCTTACAAAAACCAAGCTCACTCTTTAAATTGAATCATAAACTGAAAAGGAAGTCATTGAAAAGGACAATCGGTTCATGTTCAAGATGTTTTCGAACAGCCACCGAATAATTCCTGAAATAGGGACCATCTGACTCCATAGTTTAAATCGGAGATCCAAATTCAAGAGTGAAGGTGCAATACTATGATGGAGTGCACCATGATATCGCCCATCATCACTAATAGGCTCCATTGATCAAAACGGGGAATGTGAATTAATTCACGCTAACGTAAAAATTATGCAGCATGTTAGGATTTAGAAAATGAAACAACAAATGTGATGTACACAAATACGTTGTTTGATGGTCCGGGATGAGCTGGTACTTGTGATATTTCAGCTTAGAACACCATCCCTTGTGTTGGTGTTTCTCTTTGGTGATAACAATGGAGTTGTATAGGAAGTGCGTATAGCATAGGTGTTGACTTTGACGTTGCAACTAAAAATCAATGGCGAATCACCTGCTCAAAGACGGAGAATCATCTTATCGGAAGTTCTTATGGTTCATATGGTTCAAAAATCTAATTCAATCCATTCTTCTATCACAACAACTTTTCTCTTTCTGGATCCCAACTGGTATACCAATACTGGTGCGTCTACTCATACTCAGCCTTGGATGAAAGATTTCCTAGAACGGTCGTCATTAGGTGGGTGGACAAAGGACTGGTCATCCTATTCTTGGGTTTCCCAAAGCACTTCTTGGCTGAATGGTTAAAGCCCCCAACTCAGAACATAATTGGCGACAATACAAAGTCAAGTAAAAGGAGAAGCAAAAGGTGAGAATCAGATAGTTACAGCAAAAAAATTAGATCTTTCCTAAAACGGTACAAAATTTAAATAAAGAAAAACAAAAGGGGGAAAAGAAATGAGATTTGGACTAGTGCCCTCAGTTTGACGCACGTGATTTATTCAGAGAACCCAACAGGATCCCAATAGCTTAATATTTATTCACATATTTTGTGTTTCTCTCTATGATGTCTCTCATGAGTGTGTCCTCCCTTTCAATTTTTGACATCTCTTTCCTCCCAATTTTCATTATGTTTAACCCTAGGGGTGGCTTCCTTTTTATAGTAGCCAAATGATAAGTTAGGTTGAGTTAAAAAACAAGAAAATCAAAAACAATGAATTATCACTTAACAAAATTTTTCAAATCAGCTGGATCTTTGTCAAATAAAATTTTATCACACTAGACGTGCTTTGGATGCAAAGAAGGATAAACCGGGACTCAGCTTGGTTTTGTCCAGTCATCAGGAAATGAGACTGACTCCTGCATAGTCCGAGTCAAAACCATGCCAAGTTCTGAAGTGGTTTTGTGGTTGGAGTGGACCTAACACTTTTGCACATTAAAAGCGTGACAATTTTTTTATGAGTCAATTAAATGTCTATTCCTATTAGGCCTCTAAATATACACATTGGGGCATAGATTTCATCATCAAGTATTTAAAAAATTGAGATACTTTTTAGATGTCTATGGTGGGCCCGCACTTTTACCGACCCTATGGAAGACGAAGGTCAAAGTAATAGCATGTGCTTACCTGTTCACGTGTTATTGTGAGACAGTAGAAGGCAAGAATGTCCAATTTTTTGAGTTTGACCTTCCGCGGTTCTGGTGTGAATGCAGACCTTTCGTGAATCTAGGGTGGATATAGACCTTTCCCCGGTCTAGCAGTTTTGAAACTTTTCACCGGTCTAGCAATTCTAAAATCTAGACCTTTCATTGATTTACTGGATATTGAAAGTTTGACTTTTTGGCAGTGGCAGACCTTTCACTGGTCTAGCGGTTTTGAAATTTGATCTTTCACCGGTCTAGCAGGCTTTTCGTCAACATAACAATTCTGAAATTTAACCTTTCATCTGTGTTGGAGGTTCTGAAAGTTGACCTTTTACCAACCTAGTATATCTTTCAACGATCTATCGATTTTGAAATTTTAACCTTTCACCTAATTACCGTTTTTAAAATTTGACATTACACCGATCTAGCGGTTCTAAAATTTGACCTTTGGCAGGTCAAGCGGTTCTGAAATTTAACCTTTCACCTATCTAGTGAACCTTTTATTGGTCTAGCATTGATGATTTTTCGCCGGTCTAGTGGTTCTGAAATTTTGATCTTTTGACGGTCTAATTGTTCTGAAATTTGACCTTTCGATGGTCTAGCATTAAGGTTAAACTAATTCTTTTTATCTTGAGCTAATTAGCTGGTGGACAAAATTTGCTGAAAAATTTGGACTTATGCTCCAAGTGCCTTTCGGGCCTACCCAAATAGTGACAAGCGGGTTCATTCTACGAGATTGACCAGCTAAACCAGGGTTCTGTGGCTAGGATTTTTTCTAGGTTGATCGACGGCTAGGGTTTGGAGACTAGACATTAGGTCAAAACTTGTTTTAACTATAATTTTCAAGTCCGACCTCCATTTTGAGTGATTTACTTGGAAAGCTTATTGAGTTTCGATTCTAATGAAATTAATTCAATAGATTCTAAGTGACATAGTAGACATGTATCATTTTCAACCCACGTCTCAATAATCAACTTATATCCTTTCCGTTACTTCTCTTATTATGATGAATAATATATTATTAAAAAAATTATTCAATGAAGAATATTAGTTTCTAAACTCAATACATTAATGCACCCTAGGATGTGGTGAAAATACAAAATGAATATCAGCTATATGTCAAACACCATCAATTTGGTTCTATTTGGGCTTTTTAAGTTCTTTTAGCCTTTAGTGAGCATCCTTGGGTTTGGATGTGTGGATTAAGAGATGTTGGCATATTTTGATCCTCTTTATTTTCAATATCTCAGGTTGGCAAGTCTTATTCAATTGGCTTATCATCATTGTGCAATTTATAAAAAGTAGACACTTTTTAGATGTCTACTATTGGCCCCCACTTTTGAATGAGCCTGCATAAGGCAAAGGTCAAAGGAGACATCATTTGTGTTGACCAGTTTGAATGTGATGATGCCTAGACTTGGTCACTAGAAGACCTAAAGCCTAACGGCCACCAACTTTCGCTATGATGCAAGCTAATGATGAGATGCCTGAACTTGGCCATTGATGGTACTGAAGCTTGGTGCCTGCCAATTTTTGCCATGTCGAATGTCACGTTTTGACCTTTTGCCAGTCCAACGATTCTAAAATTTGGCTTTTCATCATTCTAGTGGATCTTTTGTCAGTCAAGTGCTTCTAAAATTTGACCTTTCCTAAGTATAGTTGACCTTCCGGTCCAGTAATTCTCAATTTGTTCTTTCGCCAGTCTAGTGATTCAGAAATTTCACCTCTCGCTTATCTAGTAGACATTTTACCGATCTAGCAGTTCTAAATTTGACCTTTCATCAGTCCGTCAAACCTTTCCCCAGTCTAGATGTTCTAAAGTTTGAACTTTTGTTGGCTTCGCGAACCTTTTTGCTTGTCTAGTGGTTTTGAATTCACCATTCGCCAGTCCGACGATTCTAAATATGCTCCTTTGTTGGCCTAGCATGTAACAAAGGTTGATGATGAAATATCTCATTATGCCAGGAACCACTGTATTATCAAAATTTCCCATTGCCCCTTGTGCTGGGAGCGAGCTTATTGTCGAGATATCCCATTTTGCTAGAGCCAAAGATATCCCATTTTCCTCAAAGCCAACATATTATGAAAATGCCCAATTGTGACAGGAGCCAGCAATGTCTAATTATGCTAGGAGATAACCAGAGAACTTAGTGGTATGGAGCCTGAAGATATGTGGTCAGATCTCTAAGAACTTGGTGGCATGTGAACCCCGAAGATATGTAGCCATGGCCCAATGAACTTGGTTGCATAGGAGCCTGAAGATCTACAGCCATATCCCTAAGAACTTGGTGTTGGTCCCTCGTTGATGGTGAGATGTCTTATTTTTGAATCAACCCTATAGTTTGTCGAAAACTGGATGTTAATAATGATGTCCTTTTATGCTGGGACAAAGAGAATGAGATGCCATCTATGGCTAGATTATCTTAGACCTAGTGATTAGTCTACTTGAAATTGGGTAAGTGTCCCTTCTTTAGGAATATAGATGAATTGCTCCTTTTACTATAGTGATGATGATACATTCATTATGTTCTATAAATCTTATTCTAAGGGTGGAGCACCCACTTTGACCAGCTCATTGCCTCAAAGGTTAAAATATGAATGAGTTATGAAATAATTACATATTTTGGTATAACTAGGGTTATGTGCTTTTTCTTTAGGTGTCCTTATCACTTCCTTAATCTAGGGTACTCGACTGATAAAGGACAAAGGTAGGTAATAGATTAGGCTAAGACCTATATATAGACTTAGGTGCGCTTCCCGATCTAAGTTAAAGAATGCATGCATGCTAACTCAAATATGCTGTCCATGAAAAGATGTAAAGACTTAACCTCATATGTATGCAAACAAAGGCTCGATGCCAAGTTTTAGGTCCTTTGGGTCAGGTCCAATATGGATGCTTACAGAAGTTCATGCCATTAAGTATTATTGGCTAAGGAGTAGAATGTGAAAAACTATTGGGTCAGGCCTTGCCATAGGGTACAAGTTACCCAACTTAGGAAAACTTTCTTTTTCATGAAGTAGTAACTTTTTTGCATTAAAGTGCTTCTATTTTGATGAAGAAACCCTAATATTTGCTCTTTATAATGAAAGTCCTAGATGCGTAGGGGTGCGAAACCCAAATATGTTATTGCTAGAGCTGCCGGGAGTAGCCCCCTGTTTGGTAGACATCCCCATGTTGGGAAGTATTTACTATAAAGGAAGCTCTAGTTGTGTAAGGGAAATATAGAGCAACCCCTGTATTGGTAAATCTCTGCTTAGAGACCCTAAAGAATGAAAATGAGTGTCCAACTCTTGATCGTGGTTGAGGCAAAGAGTCTTGAATTTTGGAATGGATATAGGACTGAAGACTATGATGATTGGACAGAAATGGCAGAGTAAGTGAAAGGTTTGTCTAAGTCTGATTTTACGAGAGTATACAACGAAATCCTTTGTTGCCGAGAGTATGCAAGGAAATCCTTTGTTGTCCTTAAAAACCAAGATTTTGTTTTTGCTCTCCTTTTGCCTAGTCCGCCTTTTCAGGCTTTCAGCCAGCCATTCATTATTCTTCTTTTTCTTTTCTTTTTTTGGGTAAACCAAAGGATCCAATGGGAATGAACCTTCATGAATTTTCCTAGCTAAGCCTCAAAGAGGCTACCTATGTTTCCAATATGGAACCAAGCTAGTTATAGTTCAAGAGCAGCTTAAATGGGGAATGCCCCCAGGATGACTTTTTGAGGCAGACTTCAAGATTAGGGTGTCAATGGAAAGAAATCGACGTGAAGGCTCGAATGACCATTATATGAACTCCTCGAATGTGCATAGGTGATGAGATTAGTGTGAATCAACATTTTTTCCCTTCTTTATTATACTTCCTTTGGAGGATTTTCCTTTCCATTTTTCTCCTTTTTGGGAACTTTTTCCCCTTCTTTTTTGAACGGGACCAACATGTTATGATTTGATATATAATCCAAATTTTCTTTTGATTATATTGTTAATTTTCATATTGATGTCACACATGACGCATTCCCGCTTCCTCAAAAGGGTTATAAGTGGTAACTTTTTGGGATTCAGGAGGGAATAACGTAAGTTACCAAAAAAAATGAGTCCTATCCAGCGCTGTCAAACAGGTCAGGTCGGGTTGAATTCGTGTTCATGTTGAACTTAAACGGATTGAGAAATCCTCAACGTGAGCCTAACCCGTTTATTAAATGGGGCGAAAACCTTGACCTGTACCCGTTTATTTTTTAAACGAGTTGACCTGAAATTTACGCATCAATCCATTTAATATAAACAAATTAGGTTTGGGTTATCAAGTTACCCATTTACGTCATCATAATTGGGTGAACAAGTCAACTCATAATTAGGTTTTGAGTTCAATATGTCATCATAATGCAACCATTGTCTATGATCCACAATAATTACAATCCTAAAACAAAGATCAACTTTATTAAACTCCACGTTTTCACAGTTTCCCCCTAAAAATACATGGTAAAATTGGGTGAATGAGTCAACTTATTTAATCCATTTAATTAAACGAGTTAAGTAAGTATTTTTTCGTATCAAAATTCTCAACCTGAACCTAACCCAATTAATTAAATGGATTAGATGTGTCAAATGATTTAATTAAACGGGTTAAAAATCTTTACCCAAACCCATTTAATTTCGTGTTCGGTTCAGATAGATAATCGTGTCGGGTCAACTTTTGACGACCCTAGTCCTATCATAGGCATATCCTTTAAAGTTGCAAGCCTTGTTGTCGGTTGGGATCTTCTGCTGTTTTGGGTTAAGAGATTGAAATCCTTGACCTCTTTTCTTTATTTCTCTCCCTTTTCTTGTGCCTAACTCACCTTATGAGCTGTTGAAGTTAGCCCCTTTTTTCCTTTTCTTTTTCTTTTTTTAGTTGTTGTAACCCACACTCATCATTGGATAAGAGCATTCTGAAAAGAGGGGCGAAAATTAATTTGCATGGATGAATGGAAGCTTCAAAACTTGAACTCAAAAATACGAAAGTTGGCAGATAAATGAAAGGACTCTTTGAATCAATTCATGAATGCAAATTCAAGGGATTGGTGGAGCTGCTTATATCTAACTACTGGTGTGGAGGTATACAGTAGGCTTAATAGTGAGAGCCTAAAAAGGATTCCTAACTGGTTTAGTCTCCTATATCATTATATTAGATGAGTGGGGAAATCCTTCTAAATGATTATTTAAGTTTCACCCTATGATATTAGGTCTAATTTTAAAATTTAGCCTAAGGTGGTCCCATCTAGCTTGACCTTAAACGACCCTTTTTTTTTTTCTTTTTTGGGAATTTGAGGCGAATCCCTGACTAACTTAAAGGAATTTTTAACTTGGGCTTCTTAAGTCGTTGTCTAAGGTCCATACCTAGTGTTTTGTGCTCATCAAATTGTTTTAGTGACTTTCCTAAAATTACCCTGTTATTGACTTACTTTTGGGTTTGCCATTGGGAGTAACCTTTATTTATCCTACATCTAAGTGTTGTCTCCCTCGTCTTCCCTATCTCTGGTAAGAAGGTGATAGTTTGGAAAGTGAAGTTCAATAAAAATGGGTCGTATAAAGGGAATGTTAACAATCTAGGATACAGGTTGAAGTAAGATGATTAGTGACTTGCAATAGGTGAGAAAGAGATGATGACTTGGTGATCTTGATGGTTTAGGGTACACTAGAACAGATGCTGAATTCAGGCTACTCAATTTAGACAAAATTGGACTTTATCCTAGACTAGGTTCTAAGGTGGGCTTAGACAGTTGAGTTATGGGCCTAAGTTGGGTCTAAGTCGATCTCAAATGAATTATGGGCCTAGAATGGTCCTAAAGTAGTTTTGGTTTGACTTGTCTAGAATAGGCTAGTTTAGGCATGTGGGTGAATCTAGATGTACTCATGCATGGATCCTAGCCCTAGGAAATGTAATAAATGGGGTAGTGAAAAGGGAGGTTGAAGTAAGATGATTAGTGACGTGCACCAAGTGAGAAGCAGATGATGACTTAGTGATCTTGATGGTTTAGGCTAGGCTAGAACAAGATGCTGAATTTAGGCTGCTCATTTGAGATGAAATCGAGCTTTACCATAGGCTAGGTTCTAAGTTAGGCTTAAACAGCTAACCTATGGGCCTAAGTTGGGTCTAGGTTTATCTCAAATGAATTGTAGGCTTAGAATGGTCCTTACATTGGCTTTGATTTTGTTTGTTTAGAATGGGCTATTAGCCATGTGTGTATATCTAGATGTACTGATATATGGATCCTAGACCTAGGAATGGATGTATGATACATGAACCATGGACTTATGTATGCATCAAGTACCTAGATCCTAACTAAACTTATGCATTATGAACATGAAGCATGATTATATGTAACATAGAAGGGATAAGGACTCTAATGATCTAATGAACCGCATTATATGCTCTGGGCCTCAACAAACTCATGGACTATACATGATGAAACCAAATGATGTAGGACTCTTTTGGCCTAGGTAGCCCACAATTGATGTGTTAGGACCTGCCATGACCTTTGGACTTTTCTAATCATGTAATGAAACTTGCAAGCTCGTGATCTAAAGTGACTTGGACTTAGACTAATGTTATCGACCTCTATGTTATAATGCATGCGAGGCCTAGAAATAAGACAATTTTCTATTGGCCGACTCCCAATACGAGACCAAAAATATTTGGACTTGACCTAATCTATGAGAATGATTGGACTCTAAAGGCACTAACCTTGACGTCACTCTCAATTGGGTTGGATTAATGTTTTCCTAACCTAAGCCCCTAGACATAATGATGACTTTATGAACCCTAAGATATCAAAACATGGGCCTTTGAGTATGGGTCAATTTTAGATAGTCCACTAGAGCTCTAAACATTCATGGAATCACGCATGCACATGAATTCCAACCTAATCCAAAGTTCTGACCTATAAGTGGTATAAGCAAGGTTTAAAACAGTCTTCTCGCGACCCGAATGCGTCATCCATGAGGTGCACATCAAGACCAAAATATTCAGTTGTTTTCCCATATATCACATTGATTAAGGGAAGTATGCCATGAGTGAGTGAAACAATTGTCTCAATTTGAAGTCTAATGGACCCACTGAGTGACCAATTATTTTCCCAAGAAGTAGTAATGGGCTCAAACCTAAATACATTTTTAGTCAAATAAGGCAACACCTACGATGTAAGATGTAATGTAAGTGTAATTAAAACAATTTTCTATTTTGATTTTCAAATCTTGCCTCCTAAGGAAAAGTCCTTAATGGAGTTGCAATTGTAAAGAACATGCCCGTACCTGGGGTGCGATCCCCCACGAGTGGCTAAACATGTTTGCTATGTGTGTTTTTGTATAACTTTGAAAGTTGCTTTGGATTAAAACAAGAAAACAAATAGGCAATCAAGTCAGTGCAGGAGACCAACCATCGTTGTTCCACCTTTGATTGAAAACCAGTTTTCCAACTTTGAGGAAATTAATGAGAATACAGTTTCCAGTCAGTCTATCAAGAAACAATTTTACTTCTTCTATTAACCTTTAAACAAAAGGGACAATTGAAAGGGACATATGTCTACCAAAAGAAGGTTTTCAAAAAGGGGTTTCATGAACGACCCCTACTGTATGAACCATCTGACTCCATTGGCGATCTCTTTCGTTTTCATTTTAGAACCAAATATTAAAATTTGAGGGTGAAGATATGACACTTGGAAGGAATGCATCTTGACGCCACCTTTCATCACTTTTGACCTCTACCAATCAAATCAGAAAATAAATTAAGTTACACTTGAAAAAAATACAATCACGCGTCATAGTAGGAGATGTAATAGCATAATTAATACAATTATGACGTCAACCAAAAGGGAAAGAAAAAGAAAATAAAATTATTTATAGTACTAGGGGATTTAGCTAATTAATAATTATATCTGGGCTCATAATTAAAAGAAAACTAAATTCGATAAAAACAAAAGAGAAGAAGAAAAACAGAAAGGAGAAAGAGGTGGGTTTAAAGATTGGCACACTCAGGTTACTTGCTTAAATGACTTAGGGAACCCTAGGATTGAGAAACTCAACCCTTGACTTGTGCCTTAGAGGTTTTGAGAACATATTTAGGAATGGTTCAGTTAGGCTAACTCAACTTCTTAATATTCTCTTAGAGTTTTCCAGGATTCTAGTTTTCCATTGGGTTTGAAGGCTAGGTGAGGAGTAATACCTATAAGAAATGAGGGTTTCCTAAGGCTTTTTGGGATTTGATGTCCAGGGGTTTTTAGGTTGATTTAACAGTTAGGGTTTGTAGAAATTAGGTATGAAAATAAGCAACATGGTCGTGCTCTTGTTAGGCAAGAATCCATTCTCGCTTGGGCTATAGAATGTGCCACTTGTTTTAGCTATAACTTTCACGTCCAACCTCCATTTTGAGTGATTCTTTTTTATTTGAATTTTTATTAAGTAGATTTTCTAACAAAACCAATTTAATAGGTTTTATATAATCGTGGAATGAAATATAAGTGATATAGTGGACATGTATCACTTTCAGCACATGTCTTTATAATCGTCTTATATCCTTTTTCATGCTTATCGAATTTTAATGCATAATATATCATTATAAAACTTATTCAATGAAGAACGTCAATTATGAACTCAATGATTTTATGTACCCTAGAGTGGATGAAAACACAGAACGAATCTTAGCTAGATTTCAAACCCCATTAATTCAAGTTTATTTTGCATTTTACGTTCTTTTAGCCTTTTGTGAGCATCTTTCGGTTTGGATGTGTGGTTAAGAGATGTCGACACATTTTAACGCTCTTCACTTTGATATATGAGGGTTCTCAAGTCTTCTTTGATCAGTGGTTCGTCATCGGACATTTTTTAAAAGGCAAGCACTTTTTAAGTGTCTACAATGATTAGAGAAAAACTTTTCTTGCATATAAAAAAAATCGATAAGAGTTTCATGAAAAATGAATGGTACTTCGATGCTTGGGTTTTCCTTAATCCTCGTCAATGCAAACATGAATATGTAATGAAGAAGTCAGTTACTTATTTCCCACACAAATAATAAAAGTTTAGAAACCCAAACCCAGTAAAAGGTATTAAAGATATATAATCTCACCTAAATTACTCAAATTAATAATGTAACTTTTTGGTGAGAAAAACATATAATCAAATTTTACTTTTTGTTGACCAATGAAGAAATATATCAAGAAAAATCTTCATATGAATTACTTTCAAAATAACATATTATTGAATTAGCAAGTAATTTATAGGAGAAGCATACAACATTATTTTTTTTCATGTTGCCAAAGTATATTTTATATGTAAACATATGTTCTTTTACAACTTTTTGTTCATAAAAATGTTTCTCAACCAATTATCATAATTAATTTGTTTATCTTTGTAAACACCAAAGTATAAAGTTGATAATTTTTTTTGAGTTCATTTTATAAATTCCATTTTATATTGCTTTGTTTCAATTGTTCCCATAAATTTCAAAAACCCATTTTTTTAAAGAAAGAAATTCCCTTTCGTAACTTGTCTCATTCAGTTATCTAACTTTATCGTATGTCTCTTAAAGAACCATAAATGACTCCATGATTTCATTTCATGTATTTGACTTTATGTCTTTTATTTTATTTTTTCTTCTTTTGAATGTCTTTTTTTAAATAAATTGAAACCTAATTAAAAAAAATATGTAGAAATAGAAACTATATTCAGCCTTAAATTGAAAATGAAACAAACGAATACAGAAAAACCACACCTAATATGATTAGTTAATAATACATAATTTCATAAAAATAATTAGTATTTAAATTAAATGTATTGTCTTTATAGAATCTACATAAGCAACTCACATTATGTGGCAATGTCAAATAATCATCCTATATGCCAACTGTATATTGATTGTATCTAACTTTTAATATATCTTTAGTGTTATACCCTTGCTATGCAAGGATTTTAGTCCATTTTTATTTAAATTTTATTAGAATAAATAACCAATAAAATATATCAATTTAAAAGTAGAATAACTTGTACACAATAATATAATTATTTTTTGGCCCAAACAATATAATTGCTATTCCCTTGCTTTTTCATTTCAATCACTTTAAATTCCTTTTTTTCATATCATAATGATTTGTCTACTATTTTTTCAAAATTCTCCAGCATATGAGACATCTAATTAGTTTCTGGGCACATTGTAGTAGTTAATGTCCACATTTTTAATTTAACTCAATTTCATTAAAATTATGTTAGAATATTAAACAACAACACAACAACAACAACAACAACAACAACACCTCCCAGTGTGGGTCCCGCTTTCACGAGATTTGGGGAGATCTAGATGTAAGCAATCTTATCTCTACCGACATCCCTGCCCGTAGAGATGTTGATTCCAAAAGACCCACAAAATATGATTTTGTGAATATATTTTATAGAAGAAGGATTTTGTGAAAATATTTTATGGAGAGAAATTAAGGATAAGCAGCAGAGAATGAAATATGAAGTACTAATAAATCAGTTAGCAGTAACTATATAAACATAAGTACAACATAGCAAGGTACTATACCTCGATAAATAAGGGTAGGCAAACAATGTTAGAATATTACTAATTACTAAATAAGATATATGCTAATATATAACAATATATATGTTAATAAAACTAGTATAGACCCGTGCTTTGCACGGTGCATATTACAGTACAGATATATATAGTCAAAATAATCGAGGAATGTTCATTATATACAAAGTTAATATTGTAATTTAGAAAATGATACTTAAATTTATTGAAAAATATGAATAGATAGCACTTTTATGTATAACCATTGAAACTCAATAATTAAAACAACGTATGATTATCAAATACGCGATATAAAGTATGACAGAGATTGTAGGTAGTCAAAATGAAACTAAAAATCATGTTAAATGATATGATAATTCGTTAATTTGTGGTGGCAGTGACGAAGAATTCACATTCTCTTCTTCTACCTACATTAAAAATTAAGTTCTTAGTAATAATTTGATTAGCAATGATATAATGAAGATTACAACTATATTTTGTGTACATGGTGTATCTAACGTCAGTGTTTCGTAAGTAATACACCTCCGCCTTCCAACTTACTGGCACAATAAGAGTGATAGACAATTCTACTTCATGGCATCGTCGATGCTCCATAACAAATACCCATGGTTTATCCATACAATCATTTATAATCGCATATACTGATAGATGACCATACGGCTGTAGAGAATGTTATAATGAGATAGTAATCAAAAAATAAAGCATCCAAAATGTGATTGGCACAACTTCAGTCTGGCCTAGATTTGAGTTTTCGGTGTTGGTCGTTCTTTGGATAACTGGATTCTCTATTCAGTTCATATATACGTTCAGATCCGGATTTTCATTCTAGGCCAGAGCTGGAGGGAGCTAGAGGTGAAGAGGTTAAGTTTAATTTCTCTCATATTTGTTAAGTTCTCTGTTTGTATTTTGGTTATTCAAGTTGATTTTGCTTTGCATAATTTGCCCATAATTAAAGTTAATGGTGATGGATAGGGTAGTTTCTTCCTGATATTGATCTTCCAGTGTAGCGTGCTGAAATAATTGGTTATTAATTAACTAAACCTTGACAATTTAATTCAATCGTATCACATTTAGTTTTATAGCGATCTAATTTTATAACACTTCCCTAAAGATCAACACTCGTACTTGCTACAGCGATCAACCATACACTTGCGAAATTCATAACATAAATATACAACTGAAAATGTATAATCAATAGTACCTAACAATGAATAAATTAGATAATTTTTTTAGACTATCATAATTTTCAAATTATTATAGAGAAATTAAGATATTATAATTGCGATTGACAATATTTGCTAAACTTATTGTAGTATATTTCGATATATTAGAAATTTTAGTTGATATTTTCTCACAATTTGCACCTGTCAATAATTGCTTCTTCTTAAAAAGTTATTAATTATTTTATTTAAAAAACTCAAAATATTGTATATGACATGGTTGCTATATGGAATATTGTAATATTTTATAAATAATTATTACCAATAAAAACCTATAATTTTTTTCACTTACTATATGGGTATAGAAATAATTGTTACAAATAAAAAAAATATAAAACTTCATCAACCTCTTAAAAGGAACATTTTTCAACCCTTAATTAATTGTCATTGTTCGAATTTTTGTTCATAAAAAAAATAGTGATTTTATGAACTTTAATTCATGACCAAGAAATATAAGAAGAAAAACACTTTATCCCGCATTAAGAATGTTTGGAAAGAAAATTCTTTTGTCTAGGTCTAGCTCTTTTATTTAATCTAAAAATAATATGCAAAGTGGCTAATTTCGGGTTTACCATTAAAATAATAAAAGTGAAACTTTAATGCTTTATTCCTTCCTTGGATCACTAAAATATTAATACCATCCATAAACATCAGTACACATATTTTCAGTGATTTAGAAAAAGTTATTAAAGTATATTTTGTTTTTAGGTAGTTAATAGATTCCACTATAAAAATGGGTCAAGAAATAATATACTTTTAATTATGATGGTAATTATTTTTATTGAAAATCTAATGGTTGTGATTATATAATCAAATAACCTAATGATATTATGATGATAATTATTTTTATTGATTTAGGAAAGGATATCAAAGTATATTTTGTTTTTAGGTAGTTAAGAGATTCTATTGCCACAAAAAAAATCAAGATATTATATATTTTTAATTATGACGGTAATTATTTTATTAAAAATCCAACGGTTGTGATTATATAATCAAATAATCTAACAGTTCAAAATTTCAAATTTATGAGAAAATTCGAAAAAGCCACGTCATCACAACATTGCTTTTATATATAGTATAGATATAATATATCCTAATTAATAACATTAATGTTGATTAATATGTCTAAACTAACATTCACCCATTGCAACTTGGCAAGTCATTGTTTTGTCCCACATCATATTGCCACATGTCATTCATTTATAATTTGTATCCATCTTTTAAGATGTACTCTAACATATAATAACATACTGCACAAATGTTAATAAAATATAATACATCTTAGTTAATAACATTAATCTTGATTAATATCTCAACTAACATACATTAATTATAACATGGCAAGTCATTATTTTATCACACATGGCATTACCACATGTCATTCATGAATGGTTTGTACCTTATTCGGGTAGATAAAAGCTCTATATGGCATTAGGCCATAGCCAAATAAAAGTCCAAGAAAGAAATTGACTTAATCAAACAAGCTATTTGGGCCCAAATTTAAGTTTAATAAAACCTAAGCCACTAGAAGCATTGAAAGAAATCCTACGTGCATAGCTTATAAAAGGAGTAAAGATCTAACCAAGATCTTCTATATCTACAAGAAACCGATCAAGATCTTTAAGTCCAAATAAAACTTGGAAATAATCTATATCCAAAAAAGATATAGAATCCTAATTCAATTCCTCGAAGAGAACAATCCCAAATGCTATATATACAAACGATGTCAAAGTTTAAAGGTCCATTAATAAGACTTTCATGAGCTACATTGCGCTTACTACTTTCTTCTAAAATTCTCCATAACTTGAGCATCAGAGGCTCCTATATAGGAGACCCCCCCCCCCCCAAGAATTGTTTTGCAGGTAACCCTTAGATGGTAACACAAGTTACTCAAGATTTTTAAAAGAAGCACATAAACTCTATACTATGTTAAAACATTTGGCACCATTTGCAGGAACCCAGAGTTAAGCAAGATGATAGACAAGTAAGGTGATAAGGGAAAAGGCATTCTCGTCCCTAAACATCATAATTATATGAATCAAGATCCCAATGCCCAGAAATCTGGGAAAGAAAACTTTGTTGTGGAGGATTTCTTAAACCAAGTAGATACAACTACCCATAGAGGACATTCGTTTCCAAGAAGCACTCTTACCCTGCGAAAAATAGGTAGTGCTCCAAACTATACAAGAGTTTATCAAAGTAAACGTTGATGAAATGTGATGAGAAAGTTGGATGACTTATTGGCTTCACAAAGGAAGTCAGTGAAAGCTGCCCCATAGAGACTATCTATCAAAGACAGGATATGGGCTACCAACACTCGGAATGAGATTTTTCCCTATATTTTAAAGGAAAGGGATCAATGGGATACGTTTTGAAGAATCACCTCAATGTAATGAGTTGCTTACTACATGTTTTCATCTCAAGGCACATTTGCAATATAAGCTTAAGGGACTTTAGATCTTAATTGCATAAATTCTTAAATTTCATCCATGTTTTTAATTGCATGCAAGCACCATGCTTAACAAGATCAAAGAGCAACTGACAGCCTAGACCTTCAAAGTTAGAATTCAAGCATCTTGAACTATTATTGTCAACGACCTTGGCTAGCTTGGTAGAAACTGACCCTTGTTAGGGTCATAAATTTAGTACAAGTTGAAATAAGCTTAACAAGAATTTTATGATACTTTGATTGATTTTTGAAGTCTGCAATTTATGTAACTGATCTACGAAATTTATATTATATGAAAATATGCAATTCCATGATAAAAGGAACATATCACAAACATTGGTGCAAAATGTGTTGAATCATATGCTTGGATTTTAGCTATGTGTTTTGTCCTCTAAGAGGTTATATCTAATCACATTGTGCTAATCTATATTAATTACATTAATTATATGATTCAATTAATCGAGTTATCTAGATAATATCCAATTGTACATCCTTCAAAAAGCAAAATTAACTTTATCATTTTTTATGATAAAACAGTTGATAAAATTTGGGAAGCTTGGAATGCACATTTAAATACTTTCCAAATAAGCAAAGATCAAAGCACATTTCTTAAAAGGAGTGCAGTTAACCATATCAGAATTTGGGAATGAACATCAAAGCTTGAAAGAGTGGTTTTTGCCTTTACAAATGAGGAATGCAATAGCTAAGACATTAAATGAAGACGAAAGTACCACCTCCCTACTCTAAGACCTAGCTGACATATGTCGTGAAAGTGAACGGATGTCGAGGCCTTTGAACCAACTGGTTCCTGTTAGAATGAAGCATTCAACATAATATTCTCAAGCATCCAACATCCACATCTTTCACATTCCCCAATGGTCTCATTCTCACCGACTATATATGTAAGACCTTGCTAAAAATAGAAAGTACGCAACATACAATGAGTTTAACTGCTATTCTAAGTGTTTTGTACCCTTAACTGAACAACTTCAAATCATTGTAATGTTTGAACTAACATTTAAGATTCCTTGTGACCCAAGAAGGTCATGAAATCCTACTTATAAGTAAGAGGCTTAACTTGGAATGTCATACTTCTTAAGTGGGGACTTAGGAGAAATCACTTCAAAATAGGTCTTGAATGGTGTGTTACACAGCCAAGGCCCTTGAGTCGATGCTTGCAAATTGTGTAAATATCATATCAAATTAATACTAGCGGTTATATCCTAAGAAATGGACCATAGGTGAGGACATAACTTAGTTGAAGTGGTGGATCACGTAAAAAGACACTGTCTGCTTTGCTTTTTGTATTGCCCTATTACTACTCAACTTCCTTGATCTATCTGCTCAGTGTCCTTGACTGGTTGCTTAGTATTATTGAGTTTTCTATTATCTTATATATTCTATGATTGAGTTTATATTTGCAATTATTTATGATCACCTCATTCACCCTCTTCTAGGGTGACTAAGCTTACTTAGGACCAATAATTACTATTAGAGCTAGTCTTACCTCTTATGACTTAATTGTCAAGTAAGCAAAGATCAATGACTTCTTCAGGAATGGCAGAGATCAATCAAGGTTGAGCTATGTCTAGACCTTCGTTATTTTTTGGATATAACTTTGCTCATTGGAAGAGACTTATGCAGATTTAGCTGACAGATCAATAATATGAGCTGTGGAACACAGTGTCAAGGGCTCCAATTTAAATCATGCACACAATTGGCATTGAACAGCTAGAGAAACCAGTTGACTAATACATCCTTGAAGAGCATCAGAGAGTGTAGAAAAATGACAAGGCTGTTAATGCTTTATAATTTACTTTAGACGATAATGAGTTTAACACAATTTCTACCTGTGAAGTAGCTACTAAAGTGTGGAACACTTTAGTTACCACATATGAAGGTACAAGTTAAGTTAGAGAATCAAATACTAGAATCTATGTACACTAATATGAGCTTTTTAATATGCATCCAAATAAAGGTGTCAAGGAGATGTATATCAGATTCACTGACAATGTCAATAACCTCAAGTTTCTTAGAAAAGTCTACTCAAATGAAGAGATGCTGAGGAAGTTGTTAAGGAGTCTCCCAAGGCACTTATGGGGAGCCAAGGTCACTACCGTTGAAGAGGCTTAGAACCTATACACCTTGAAATTGGGGGATTTGATTGGAAAATCCTAACCCATGAGATCAGCCTCTAGGAAGAGAAACGAGAAACCTCTGATAGAGCAATAGACCCTAAAAGTCAAGGTGACTCATAGTTCGAAGCATCAGAGGATGAAATAATCATGTTGGCTCAAGGATTCCACAAGATGCTCAAGAATAAGAACATTGATATCTAGAGGCTTCGAAGAAGATCATCCTTGAAACGAATATAAAATCCTCTTCTTAGTATCTTAAAACTAAAATAATTGTCTACTTTGGTTATGAGTAACTAGGACTGCAAACAGTGGAAGAGAAAATGAAGAGGATGAGATTGCCAATAGAAAGGAATCATAAGGCAAACCTCAATTCTGAAGGTATTGCAAAACAATACTCAAGGAAGCTAAAGGAACTTCTACCCAGCAGGAAAATCTCTATTTTCTTAAATGTCTAGAGACTACTTAACATGAAAGAAACAGATCAAGTCCTTTAATGATGAGATTGCTCTTTTGAAATATGAAAAGGAAAGCTTACAAGATGGGGGTACTAAGTTTTATTCAAAATACAACAGTCTTTAGAACTTTGTGATGAATTCTATAAGAATTGGAATGACTCTACAAAAGAGGCTGAAACTCTTAAGAATAAACTACAAAAGTTAAAAACTGAGAATGACAATGTTTTTAGAATTAACTCTGAGCTAGGCAAGAAACTTCATATGGGCGAAGATGGCGAGGATTCTTCAAAAATCTCTTTTAAAACTCACCAAGGGACAAGAAAACTTGGACATATTGCTTGGATTCCGAAGTGTATTCTTCAACAAAGAAGGTATTGGATATGATTCTAGCAACAAAAGAAAATCATATCAAAACTTCCTTACTAAAGAGGCAACTCCTAATGAAGATCAGAGCAGTTCAAGGCACATTGGAAATGTTTCCCACAAATACTCTGATCATTCATGGATGAGGAAAGGACACCAGAGATGGTGGTAGAAAATCTTTGAGCATCCTACGGATAACACTATAGGCAATGTCAGAGTTGTTCAAGTGTGGGTACCAAAAGGCACATGGTTGCCGAACATTGTAATAAATCATACATAAGATTTCTAGTCAAGTGAAGTAAAACGTTTTGTTGTTTGTTTTGCATGTATGTTTTAAGTCAAAAACTAATCTATGGTACCTTGATAGTGGATGCCTAAGGCACGTGACTAGTGACGTTATAGTGTTCTCAAAGCTTGAAGAATAAAATTAAGGTAATGTTGCTTTTGGAGACAAAAAAGCTTAGAAAAATCTTTAAATCGGAAAAGTTGGTAAAAATCGCTTTACCTCTACTGAGAATATTTACTTAATAGATGACTTTAAATTCAATTTACTTAGCGTCTCTCAATTATGTGATACAAGGAACAACATTACCTTCAATTTTGCTTAATGTCATGTCTCTAGTCTTGAAATCGAAAAGACTACTCCATCTGGATCTAGAGTGGGAAATGTTTATGCTATTGACCTTGATCATGTTAACTCTAAAAATTTTGCATGTTTTAAAGCTATTAATTAATGATGATGCATGGTTGTGGCATATAAGGAAGAGTCATCCTAATATGCATATTATTAATAAATTATCCAAGCATGATCTGGTAGTGGGACTTTCCAGGCATAACTATGATAAAGATCAAGTTCACAATGCATATGTAAAGGATGAACAAGTTAGAACTTCATTCAACCCCTAAAAACTATTTCAACTACAAGCCCCCTTGAATTATTGCATATGGATTCATGTGGTCTTGCATGATTGAGAAGTCTTGGTGGCAGTAAATATGAGTGTGTTATTATTGATGATTATTTCAAATTTAAATGGGTGTTATTCTTGACAGATAAAACATACACTTTTGAAGTGTAAATTAATTGCCAAAGACAAATACATAACACTCAAGGAGTACCAGTTCAAGTTAAGAGAACCAGGAAGTAATCATAAAAATGAGTTCAAAGGAGAACTTATTAAATTTTGTGATCACAAGGGAATATCACACAACTTCTCAACATCAAGGACTCCTCAGCATAATGTGCAGTCAAAAGGAAAACAAAACCTTGTAAGATATGACCAAAACAATGTTATGTGAAAATGATCTTCCAAAGTGTTTATGGACTAAAACTACGAACACTACCAACTATGTTGTCAATAGATGCTTGATGAAACGTGTCTTTGGGGAAAAAAAAACATATGGGCCCCTCAAAGAAAAGAAACCAACAGTTTCTCACTTTAAAGCATTTTGCAGCAAGTGTTTCATTCACATCAATGGAAAATAAAATCTTCGATAGTTTGATGCAAACAATGATAAAGGCATTTTGTTGGATACTCTCGACAAAGAAAAGCATATAGAGTATAAAACAAAAGAACCAAGGTCATTGAAGAAAGCATCCATGTGGTGCTTGATCAAAACAATGATGGGATCATTAGCTTAACCTCATTTTAGGATCTTAAACGCAATAGACATGAAGATGATGAAGAAGAAAGAGTTGAATCCAACAACTCAAATTTTACCTAAGGGTACCTTGAACTAAACAGAAGATCAAAGTGATAAAAATATAGCAATTGATAGGATGACTGACCCTCAAGAGCACTTTCATGCTTATCTAACTCAAATCTTTGTGTAACCATCTTTCTCATAGGCAATAATGTGCAGATAGTTTCTTAGCATCTAGAAGAAGTAAGACAACCCTGGTTCAACAGGCTGTCCTTGAGATTTATCACATCTCGTGAAGATCTTTCCACTAGTTTTAGAAGCCACTTCATTGTAAGCAGAAGGTCTCCTAGCTACAGAAATGACGAAGTTGGCTCAAGAGACCAAGAAACCCTAGCTAAATAAATGGAAAGTTTCACTCATGAGAAGCTCTTTGTGGAGGATCTTAAGCCAAATATGGCCTAGCGTCCTTTACTAATAGAGTTAGGCACAAAGGCCATTATGAAAAGTTCATGAAGCAAGGCCGCAAAGAAAGGAAAGAAGGAGCATTTAAGATAGAATCTTTCTTTAACACATATAAAAGTGAGATCCTGATGGAGATTAGAGGCCTTGTATATATGGACGATCCCAAGCCTCTTAACCAGAGGCCTAAGAACAAGGATAAGTGGTGCGCATTTCACAAAGACAATGGGCATGACACAAAGTCTTGTTAGGATCTGGATAAAGTGCTCTACTAGCTGGCTAACATGGGGAACCCGAACAAGTGCCTTAAGAATAGCCCTCAAAAACAAAGAAGACATCCATATGAAGAAGTTCAGAAGAAGATGACTCTCAAGTCATAGCCAACAAATACACCATTCAGGTCATTTTAAGGGGACCACCCTCGGCTGGGCTATCAAACATGGACTTGAAGTGTCATTTAAGAACTATGGATTAGACAACTCTAGGAGAAAACCAGGCATCTATTAACTCTCTTACAAAGATGGTCATTGAAGGCATCATACCCATCTCTTAACTACATGAATATCCAAAGGTTATTAAGTTGACAATAGCCAACTATGAGATCAGTAGGCTACTGATGGATACTAGAAGTCGTATAAATGTTATGTTTTATGATTGCTTTATCAAGTTTGGCCTATAGTTGAAAGACATGTCTCTAGCACTATTTCCCATCATGGGTTTCACAGGCCCCACCATATATCCCAAGGAAATGGTCAAACTATCTACCAAGGTACGGTTCCAAAGGGAAAGACCCCCTAGATTATGGTGGATTATATTATCAGGGACGTGCCTTCTACCTATAATATAATTATGGGGAGATAATGACTCTATAGGAAGGATTATGGGAGATCAGAAAAGTGTAAGGGAGTGCTACATAGCCCCCTTGACAGCCATGGTTCCCTCTTCAAAATACGAATTAGGAGAAGCCTCAATGGATAACAGAAGACAAGCCTAGATGCAACCAAACTTGATGTGATCATAATCTCTAAACTTTATAATATATGCACTAAGAACCCTAGGTCAAAGCCTATACATTCCAAACTAGTGCGGATATGGAACCAGTTTTTTAATAAGCACTGATATCCCTACTGAGGCAGTATATAGATGTGTTTACCTACGTAGCATATGAGATATTGAGAAAAAAAACTTGAGCTTATGGTTCATAGGTTGGCTATAAATTCTCAGGCAAAGCCTATGCAGTAGAAAAGGAGTCACTTTGCCCTTACAAGAATCAAGCAATGTAAGAAGAAGTGCAAAAATTATTGGATGTAAGTTTCATAAAAGAATGCTACTATCCTAACCGGTTGACAAATGTGGTTTTGGTGAAGAAGTCTAATGGTTCAAGGAGGATGTGTGTCAATTACACATGCCTAAACAAGGCTTGTCCTAAAGATTGTCTCCCATTTTCGAAGATCGATCAATTTGTGGATTCAACTAGTGGCATGACTACCTAATATTCATGAATCCTACTCTCGTTTTCACCAAACACCTATATATGAGCTAGATCGGGAGCATACATCCTTTATCACACACCTAGGGGCTATACTCTTACAAAGCCATGCCATAAGGACTGAAAAATGCCTATGCAACATATCAAAGTTTGATCAACAAGCTATTCCAATGAAAAATTGGCATGAACATAGAGGTGTACATCCATGATATGATTATCAAGTCTAAGACTTCAAATTAAAACTTTCTAGATCAAAAAGAGACTATCAGCAACTTTTGGCATGAAGTTAAATCCCAAAGAATGTCACTTTGGATTATCAATCAATAAATTCATATGGTTTATGATCAATGAAATGAGGATTAAAGCAATATTAAAAAAGTACGAGCAGTTTTAGACATGCTAAGCCCCAGAACTGTGAAGGAGATTCAAAAATTGAATGGCTATATAATAGCCCTGTGAAGATTTGTTTTTAATGGTATACAAAATCTTTGCCGCTTTTCAAATGCTTGATGTTAATTAAAGACTTTAAATGGATTGAAGAAGTAGAGGAAGCCTTCAAGCAACTCAACTGTATCTATCTCAAATACCTTCCTTGTCCTACCTTAGCCTTAAAAAGGACTTTTATATGTATTTATTAGCATCAAAAGTGGTGTACGTGTAATCTTAGTAAGGAAAGAGAATAGGAAACTGACTCCTATCTACTTTTCGGCCAAGTCCTAATGAATCCAGAGCTCAATTATCCAAATATAGAGAAACTAGCTTCGGCCCTAATCACAGTGGCAAAAAATTTGAGGCCTTACTTTGAGGCAAACTTTGTTAAGATCTTAATAGATAAGTCACTAAAGAAGATGACATGATTGTTCAAAAGTGATATCACTTTCACCAGTAGAGTTATCATGGTGTGACATAAAGTACAAACTTAAGACAACAATCAAATCACAAGCCCTATCAGACATCCTGGTGGAATAAAGGTTCAAGGATGAAGGCTTAGAGCTAGAACAATACTAATGGATGATCAATGTTGATTAATCCTCCAAACAAAAGGGGCCAGGGGTTGGGTAATCTTAAGTTCACCAGAAGTGGGAAAGTATGAGTATGCACTAAGTTTTGCATTCATAACCACTAATAATGAGGCAGAATATGAAACCATCATAGTAGGCATGGAGATATGTAAGACCCTCAAGACAAAAAGGAGGTTTTTAGTGACTCACAATTGGTGGTCAGTTAGATTAGATGAGAGTTTGAGACTAAAGGAAACTAGATGGTGTTTGAGCTAAAAATGTGCTACTTTTAAGGTACTTTTACACCGGTTTTAGGCTCGTTTTAATAATATTTTTAAGGTTTTTAATTGATTTTATGTTATTTTGCATATTTTTAATAAATATGAAAAAAGGGCCAAAAAGGGCCAGAAATACGAGAAATGTGGGAAAAATGTCGAGAATTGAAAAACCGGTCCAGATTTCAAGAGAACCGGCCCAAGCATCAATTAAGGAAAAAAAAACCAAACCGGTCCAGCAATTAAACCGGACCGCTCCTGTTCAGAGAAAACCGGTTCAGCTGAACCGGCTACCACTTAAAACCCCTCCTTTCTTCGCATCTGTCTTCTTCCTCAGCATCCCCAACCCCAGAACCCCGACTTCGCGTCTGCCATGCCCATCTCGCTCCTCTCTCTCTCTACCTCGTCATCTCTCTCTCTCTTCCAGCACATCACCCTCGCCCACAGTAAACCCCCAAAACCCAGAACCCAAAAACCCACCCACGGTTTTACTTCTCACCTTCGTTCGCCCCATTCCACGTACCCACCTGTGCTGGCCTTCATCCCATCCATCCACGCATGTCATTCGAATCGACGGTCGAGAGGCGAAGCAGATCGAGTATAAAGAGGATGCTGCGACGCCATTGAATTAGGTTCGAATTTTAGGTAATTTCAGAAGTAGGTAAATTAGGAGTAGGATTCGGATTTTAATTCTGTTCTTAGGTTAGGTTTAGTTTTAATTCTCGAAATTTAGCCTCAAATTTTATTCATGTTCTTCGATTTCAGATTAGGGTTTCAAATTTGCGGTTTCGAATTTCGGCTATTTTAAGCATTTCAATTCATGTAGCTAGGTTAGAATTGCCACTTTCGAATGGTATTCAAGGTTTTCAGTTGTAATGGCATGAATTTTGGTTTCGATTTCGTTGAGTTCATTCGATTATTTCCCCTCTCCCCTGACTCGCTTTCTGCTCACGTTCTCTGTCTGGGCTGGTTCTGGTACCCCCCTTGCTGGCTGAGGACGATGAACATAGCTAGGTTTGCTGCCCCTACTCCCCTGCTTCTTGCATTCGGTTGGGTTAAATTGTTCACATTCTGTTCTGCTTGATTCTCATGTTCTGCCTTAGGTTTGAAGTGTTCTGGTTTAGGTATTATTCATTTCGACTTATGACTGAGTTCATGTTTTTCTGGATTTGCTTACTGTCATTGCTCATCTTCCCCTGCTGCTGCTTTCAATTCCGTTTGGTTGGGTGTCGATTGTTTCGGCAGTTTGATTGTCTCTGGTATTGCAGTTTCATGAGCTTCAATTGTAATAGCTTTAATTCCCCTATTTAGCCCTGTTGATTTAGTTTACTGGTGATGATTCGGAGACTGGTTTACTGAGTTAACTTAGTCTTGGTTGAATTAGCTGAATTAGTAGTTTAGGTGACTTGGTTGATTTGAATAGTTTGGTTGATTTAATGGCTTTGTAATTAATTAGGGTTTGAATGGTTTTGATAATTCGCGAAGTTAGGCTTGACTGACTAGTTGAAGTTTAGTTAATTTGATATTAGTTTTCTTTGAATGGTGTCATTTCATTTAGTTAATTAGTTAAGTCACCTTTTAATGACCATAATCTAAACGTCTTCCCTGTGGACCGACCCTCAAAGTACTACGACTAACAATCGGGTGCTTGAGGTTTCTTTTTCTTTAGTTTATTTTTCACCCCTAAAAAACCACCTACATTTTTGGCGCCGTTGCCGGGGATGACGGTGAGATTTGGTCTTTTTTTTTATTGTCTTAGTTGCTTTCGTATTGATTTGTTTAGTTGTTAGTTACTTAGCCAATTCTTGTTTAGTTATTTCGTAACTTTAGTTTCAAATCGATTTTTAATTTTTCTTTGTGGTATCGTTTTTGTTTTCGTTAGTTTATCCCTTTTTGAGAAAAATCAAAAATCCAAAAACATTTGAAAAACCTTCGAAAATCCAAAAAAAATGAAAAATGCTTAAAAATTCAAAAACATTTGAAAATTTTAAAAACCCAAAAAAATTTAGAAAATCCATAAAACCAAAAAAAAATTTAAAAATTGATTGAAAACCTTGAAAAAAACTTGAAATTTTCAAAATGGGAGGTTTTAATTTCCCACAATTTGAGCGCGAACCTTTTTGGAATTACATTTCAAGGCTTAATGATTATCGTGCTCAACTGAATCATAATTTTGAAAAATGGGAAATTTGTGAGGTCATTCTTGAGGGTCTAATCTTTGAGTCAAAGAGTTACATCCGTTCAATTTTTCCTAGAGGTTTAAGAGAATTGATATCTAAAACTCCAAATAAGGTCTGGGATGTCTTTGAAAAAGTAGCTTGGGTAACCTATACGATTGACCAAGCTAAATAGTCTTTTAGATACCCAACTCATGAAGAATATGATTTTCATGCTAATTCTTACCCTTCAGATCATTTTATGAACTCCTATGACTCATTTCACTCTTATATGCCTCTTGTTTTATGCGACTATTGTGAATCTCCCGATCATGATGCTTCTGCTTGTCCTTTCCGTGATTATGTTGATGTTATATGTGCAAGCTTTGAAAAGAAACTTAATGATATGACTAATCAAATGGTAGAGACAATGAAATTGAGAATTGCTTAATATTCTCAATGTTTTAACCAGATTAGGGAGACTTCTAGTGAGATTGATTCTAGTTTAGGATCTCCTAAACCTGATATTGATCTCTGTGATGATTTTGAACCTTCTTATTCTACTAGGCCTAATTTGAATGAACACATGCGTTTGCCTAGGTTAGAACAAGAAAATGTCATCCCTAAGTCTCTATCATCAGACCTTGCACCCTGCACTAGCTCACCCAAAAATGTCACTGAAGATATCTTAGTCGACTTACCCACCACTTTGAACAACTTTCATAAACTAGAAGTGGGTAAGCAATCTGATCTTGATAGTGAGTTAGAAATAAGCATCACACCTGAAGTTGAGTTTCATGATTTGGATGATTCGAAAGATGTTTCACAGGAGTTTCATGATGAGATACCTGAACTCACTATGTTTAACTTTGATGATGATATTCTTTATGCAGAATATGAATCTTTTTCGTATAAGCTTGATGTTACTGAAGGTTTTGATGTGGATTTTCATTTTGAATTTGAATCATTCTCTTTTGATCCCATCATTCCTGACCTTCTGTTTAAATTAGATAATAATATTCTGCCTGTAGAATATGAATATTTTTCTTGTGAGTTTGGTATCCATAGAAGTTCTGAGGATGGTTTTCGTGTTGATTATGAGTCCTTTTCTTTTAATTCCATCCAAATTAACTTCCTTTTTGAATTTTGCAAGTCTGATAATGTTGAGTCTGAGATCATTATTACTAAGAACTTTACTTTATACTAGACTCATATGCACATTGGACTAAACAGACTTGTGAAATTTGCAACCTCCATTTGGCCTAAATTGCTCGTTTATGTTGACATAGTTTCTAGGCCAATGACCTCACCACTAGTTCATTCTGAGTATGTTCATTTCCTTTCTGATTGGGCCCAACTATTTGATAAGTCGAAACGGGCCCTTACCTATGCTTTATTGACTATGTGGATGTACTCAATTTGGTTCCAACTTAGTGCTTTTCATAGTTGCTATGCTATTGAGAGTTGGGCTTCTATGTTTGATAAGTTGTTGCGTGCTCTAACGAGTTTTGATTTGAGTAGTACTTTTTCAGCTTAATATGGAGTGGCTGATGCTCCATAAGCTTTATAGTTTGGGTACAACCTGTATATAACCTGGTATGATCGTTCCACTCTTCTTTTCTTTTTCATTTCTTTTCTTCCTTTTCGTACTTAGTTGTATATATTAGGATTTTGTAAATACTTGCTAATTGTAAATATCTAGGGTTGTTTCTTATGTTTCATTTTGTTTCTATAGCTTAGCATGTTTTAGTTTTTCCTTTGATTTCATTTTTGTTTAGTAATTTCATTTTTGTTTCATTTTTGATTAATTTTTGTTTTTCTGTTCTTTCTTTTTGTTTTAGATGTCTTTTGGTTTAGTTTGCAATTTAGTAGGTCCTTGATTTTCGTTTTGATTTTGTTTTTGTAAATATGGGTGTTTCCTTTGCTTTTAGTTTTGATTTTCATTTTCATTTCGATTTTATTTGGTTTTAGTTTCGATTTTGGCTTTCTTTTGTGATTTCGTTTTTCTTGGCTTTTGTGAATATGTGTGTGTTTTGTTTTGTTTTTTGGTTTTATTTTTGTTTTTGATTTTCCTTGTGTCCTAGTTGTATATATTTTAAGTTTTCGGTTGTATAGTTTATGTGCTTGCTTTTTAGCACCTTAATTCCCACAATGAGGACATTGTGAAGTTTTGGTGTGAGGGTGAGGTGCCACCTTTTTTTTCAAATTTTTGTTGAAATTTTTGTTGTTTTTGGGGACGTTTGTACTATTTCTGATTAATTTGAATCTCCTATGCTTTAGTTATTAGTTTGTATATAAATAGGATGTGCATGATAAGTCTCCAACTTCGAATGTGATATTCTAAGCCCTGATTCTAACTTCAGTTGTTCATTAGAGGTTGTGCGATCCAGTCCTTGTTTATTCCTTCATCATTATCTTTAGGTCTTAGGTTTCCATGAATTATTCTCCCACTAGCTTGTGGCATGATTACTTTGAAAAAAATGTATTATAAATAAAGAAAGAAAGAATAAAATTTGAAATGACAAGTATCCCTTTGAGGCATGCGCTATTGGGCGTTACCCTTTGAGGCACGTGCTACTGGGTGTTACCCTTTGAGGCAATATTGCTACCGGGAAAGTTTGCTTCCAAAGTTAGTACAAGAATAATGTAGTTATGTCAACCAAGTGGAATTGAGTCTATTCTGGTAAATTTGAGTCCTAGAGATGATGATACACTTGCACACAAACACCGGGATGGATTCAAATCTTGATGTTCAATGGAGTGAAAAACTAGTGTTTTGATGTCATTTAGAGGTAGACGACTTTAAAGTACGTTCTCTGTATATACAGGTTAATAATTGAGTACATGGGTGATTTAGCTGATTAGAATTTGTGCATATTTTTCCTAAATTTTGTACATATCAGTTTTGACAAAACCAAAAAGATTTTTCTTTATTTTTGGAATAATTTTGTGGGTATTTTCACTTTGAAACCCTCACGAGACCTCACTCGTCCACTTGGGAGTCCAAGGGGCTTAAAGGGCTTGTTGCATACGCTAAATGCAATCATGATTCCTACGACAGTGAGTTAGGATTTTCTTTTTCTTATTTTTTATTTTCTTTTAGTTAGTTTAGTTTGTTTTAATCGAGGACGAGCAAAATCTTGGTGTGGGAGTATTTGTTTGAGCTAAAAATGTGCTACTTTTAAGGTATTTTTACACCGGTTTTAAGAACGTTTTAATAATATTTTTAAGGTTTTTAATTGATTTTATTTTATTTTGCAGATTTTTAATAAATATGAAAAAAGGGCCAAAAAGGGCCAGAAATGCGAGAAATGTGGAAAAAATGTCGAGAATTGAAAAACCGGTCCAGATTTCAAGAGAACCGGCCCAAGCAGCAATTAAGAAAAAAAAAAACCAAACCGGTCCAGCAATTAAACCGAACTGCTCCTGTTCAGAGAAAACCGGTTCAGCTGAACCGGCTACCTCTTAAAACCCCTCCTTTCTTCGCATCTGTCTTCTTCCTCAGCATCCCCAACCCCAGAACCCCGACTTCGCGTCTGCCATGCCCATCTCGCTCCTCTCTCTCTCTACCTCGTCATCTCTCTCTCTCTTCCAGCACATCACCCTCGCCCACAGTAAACCCCCAAAACCCAGAACCCAAAACCCCACCCACGGTTTTACTTCTCACCTTCGTTCGTCCCATTCCACGTACCCACCTGTGCTGGCCTTCATCTCAGCCATCCACGCATGTCATTTGAATCGACGGTCGAGAGGCGAAGCAGATCGAGTATAAAGAGGATGCTGTGACGCCATTGAATTAGGTTCGAATTTTTGGTAATTTTAGAAGTAGGTAAATTAGGAGTAGGATTAGGATTTTAATTCTGTTCTTAGGTTAGGTTTAGTTTTAATTCTCGAAATTTAGCCTCAAATTTCATTCGTGTTCTTCGATTTCAAATTAGGGTTTCAAATTTGGGGTTTCGAATTTCGGTTATTTTAAGCATTTCAATTCATGTAGCTAGGTTAGAATTGCCACTTTCGAATGGTATTCAAGGTTTTCAGTTGTAATGGCATGAATTTTGGTTTCGATTTCGTTGAGCTCATTCGATTATTTCCCCTCTCCCCTGACTCGCTTTCTGCTCGCGTTCTCTGTCTGGGCTGGTTCTGGCACCCCCCTTGGTGGCTGAGGATGATAAACGTAGCTAGGTTTGCTGCCCCTACTCCCCTGCTTCTTTCATTCGGTTGGGTTAAATTGTTCACATTCTGTTCTGCTTGATTCTCATGTTCTGCCTTGGGTTTGAAGTGTTTTGGCTTAGGTATTATTCATTTCAACTTATGACTGAGTTCATGTTTTTCTGGATTTGCTTATTGTCATTGCTCATCTTCCCCTGCTATTGCTTTCAATTCCGTTTGGTTGGGTGTCGATTGTTTCGGCAGTTTGATTGTCTCTGGTATTACAGTTTCATGAGCTTCAATTGTAATAGCTTTAATTCCCCTGTTTAGCCCTATTGATTTAGTTTACTGGTGATGATTCTGAGACTGGTTTACTGAGTTAACTTAGTCTTGGTTGAATTAGCTGAATTAGTAGTTTAGGTGACTTGGTTGATTTGAATAGTTTGGTTGATTTAATGGCTTTGTAATTAATTAGGGTTTGAATGGTTTTGATAATTCGCAAAGTTAGGCTTGACTGGCTAGTTGAAGTTTAGTTAATTTGATATTAGTTTTCTTTGAATGGTGTCATTTCGTTTAGTTAATTAGTTAAGTCACCTTTTAATGACCGTAATCTAAACGTCTTCCCTGTGGACCGACCCTCAAAGTACTACGACTGACAATCGGGTGCTTCAGGCTTCTTTTTCTTTAGTTTATTTTCCACCCCTCAAAAACCACCTACAGATGGCTTCCATACTTCACCAAGGTTAAGAATCTATCAAATACTTCCTACAGTTTGAGATAGCCCACATGGAAACATTGGGTAACCACTGAGTATATGTACCCAATAAGTTGGCAAGTTCAACACAGTCTAACTCAGCAAGATCAGTCCTATGGGAGATAATAAGACACATAAGCATAGACCCAAAAGAGATGTGCATGACAGATGTGAATGACTCTTAAATGATTCTAATCGTAGATAATCTTGACAATGGAACGGCAAAAGCTAGAAAGCTAAGGAAAAAGTAGTACAATACTCCTCTTTCAAGGAGAACTATACAAAAGAGGGTATGCAAGGCCTCTATTGAAATGTGTGAATTAGGAAAGAGTAGATTACATCCTTGAAGAAGTCCATAGAGGAAATTGTGGATCACATGTAAGGGACATAATGCTAGACGAAAAAGTGTTGATATCAGGATTTTCTTAGCATATATTGCTCAAAGATGCACTAGACTATGTTAGAAAATATGATAAGCACCATTTGTACTCCCCAGAGTTATATGCCCCAACCACTAATCTCTCTATATTGTGGAACCTCTCCCGTTTACTAGATAGAGAATAGCCATCCTAGGCCTTTGTCCTCAGGCCACAAGACAAAAAAAGTACCCACTGGTTACAAAGTGCATGAAAGCTGAGCTAGTTGCAACTATCACAGGATAGAAAATCATTAAATTTTTGTGGAAGGATGTGATCATAAGATATAGAGACTTCCTCGATCCATAGACAATTGAATATCACTAGGCTAATGAAAACTTCAGCAGTTAGACCTCAGGTCAATGGACAGGCAGAAGTTGTTAACAACTAGATAATCCACGCCTTAAGGAAGAAAACTAAGGATGCCAAAGGAACTTGGGTAGATAAGCTACTTGAAATTCTATGGTCTTTAAGAACAACTTTAATGACTTACACTAGTCACACATCCGTCATGCTTACATTGGTGCAAAAGTCCTAATATATATACAAGTCCATGGAACCAATATAAGGTACAAAGGTAAGAGCTAGAGTAAAATGAAAGGGCATAGGTTAAAGCCCTGGATTTACTACCATAAATAAGGGAAGAAGTTGGAATGAGAATAGAGCTATATAAAGCCAAAATCACTAGGGTATGTAATAGAAGGGTTAACCATCAACCACTAAATCCTATTGACCTAGTCCTAGAAGCATGGTGTATTTGAAAAACACAGAGAGAAATTATAGTGTCAAGAAGGAAGCATATCCATGTACCTACAAACTTCTCACACTAGGGACCAAAAGGTACCAAATACTAGGCATACAGACAATCCCATATGCTACTATGCATAGATTTTCACTATAAGATATATTTGTTTCCATGTAAGCTCTAGATAAATTCTATTACTAGTATGATCGAGTCAACAAAATTCAACCATGAAAATTGATAACAAAAATATGATGGGATGAATGAAGACTTGATAGGAATCAGAATCCTACTTCAGAAGACACACAAAACTTAAATTCACAAAAACTTTATTAAATGAATATAAGTCATAGTACAAATTTCTTCGCAGAATGACAAGACTAGTCTGTTAGTCTTGCTTTCTTGAGATGAGAAGGATGTTTAAGCTTTGTTTCAAAGATATAAAGCTTTCTTGACTGAAAAGCTCTTTTGAGGAGAGTAAGAGAATTCATAAAGCTTAGAATTGGCACAATGAGCTTTAGATGTAATTGATTATTAGTGGCGTTTCACATTAAGTTTACTTTTTACTAAATCTCTTGCCTTCCTTTGTCCTACTAGCATATAACTTTTTACCAAATCTAATTTCACATAGATTGTGCAATAAATAAGACATAAATAAATATCACACATTCTAATGTCGTATAAATTACAATTGACAATAAACGTATAATGAAATTAGTAGTCAACAATTTTAGTAAATATAAGCAATGAATAAATTTGAATTCATATTAAGAAGAAAATGAGAAACCAATAAATGAATTCATGTTACTAATAATAAATATTAAAATAGAAATAGGGGGATAAGATGAATTCCGTCAAATGACTATTTCAGAAACAACTAATTTCACCAAATACTTTATTGGAAACCGCTAATTCAAACAGCTAATAGTTGTTGCAAATAGCAAACAATTGTTTGCCAAACACCCTAAAAGTCTTATTTCATCACTTTTTTTTCTCTTTTTATCTATTTCTTATCCATTTTCTTTATTTATTTGCTTAATAAAATAAATTAAACCTCATCCTTAAGGTATAACTACATACATGACATAAAAGAACCCATTTATTATTCTATCATAAGTCCATGTACTTTTATAATATACAAACACTTGATTAGTCGGCTTAATCATTAACTTGTTGGAGATAAAGTTATAGGCATATGCTAAACAACCAAACACACAGAAAGAGGAAAAATGGAATGAGCTTATTTGATTGATGTCGATAAAAATTGCTGCAGTGGTGTGAAGCGAACCACTCAAAACAAATGTCACCGGTGTAGTCACTGTGCATTCACGATTGACCTCCATACTACATCAGCAATTGTCCCTGTACACTCGATAAAAGCCAGTTAGTGACCACTCAAAACTAGTGTCTAAGAGTTTCCACATAATTTTTGTGAAGAATGTTTTTGAACCATTCAAAGAGCAAAAGAGAGCAGAATTTTATAAGGGAGGTAAGAGACCAATCTAGATGCAGGCAATTTTCCAAAACAACTAAGGTAGAAGAGGTAAAAATTAAGGGAGAAATTGCTGGCAAGTATCTTTGTTACAGCAAGAAAATATTAGCAAAAAAAAAATTATTCTTCAAAAATATTAAACAAATTTACTGTAAAAAAAATATTATGATCACCACACAACACCAGGTCACACATTATGCTCTTGTCCAAGCCGATCCGAGGACCGCATGCACCCATACCTTAGCCCCTGTACACTTTCCACCCAACCTTATTCAAAAATGTTTTGGACTTTGAGTTATAAAAAGTATTTTGCATCTTCTTATACTTTTCATGCATGTTGAAGAAAGTCACTCATTTTCTTCTTTCCCAACAACCCCACAGACTACCAAATTTTCAATTACAGTTTCAACAGAACTTTCACATAATCTCATTCATACACCTACTCCTAATTTGGCTTACTTCCTTAATCGTACCTAGATTCTCTATATAGGCATGTTGAACTTCAAGAACATTGATACGTAAATCTTGAAACTTCATAAATTATGAACAAGTCGTCTTTCATTATTTATATATCCTCTAGTTGGACTCTTCTTTTAATATGTAAAGCTCACAAAAGTCTAATGACAATGTTAATTAACTTTTCTCCTTACATCTCTAATCCAATAAAAACAAGTCATTAAACTTCACAACTTGATCATAATTATGGACGAGTCCAAAGAATTCAAATCATCTTATTTATCTTCTTTGTCCTTTTGGCATTATGACATTTCTTTTCTAAAAATCGACTTTTCAATTGCTAATCGCATACAATCACCATACTATCTTGAAATATCAACATGCATATCACTTCATCATAAAATACTCAGTTCCACAACATCCATAACATCTCTCAAACATTCTCTTATTATCAAGGACATAAATCAACTCGTTAATATGATCAACTCACACTTTCACAACAAATTCACAACATAAATAAGTTCACACTTTCATGACCCAAATCCACAATTGTATGTAAAATACAGAAAGAGTTGGATTCCAAAGACATGGAAAGGGTTTAAGTTTATACCTTTAATGCCAAAAAACCAAACACAACACAAGGAAAGAAAAAGGAGGGATTGACAAGTTTAAACCTTTAATGCCAAAAAACCAAACACAACACAAGTAAGAAGAAGAATGAGGAGGAGGCGGAGGAGGATGAGGAGGATGAGGAAGAGGAGAAGAAGAAAAAGAAGAAGAAGAAGAAAGGAAAAGATGGAAGATAAAATGGAATGACTCATAAAATACATGAACTTCCCTATTTCCTTCAAACCTTTACCTCTTACATTGACTGTAACTTTTCATACTTCTTACATTTATTGTAATGTTTTCATACTTCAGCATAAATTATACATAATTTCTTTTCTTTCTAATTTTCTTTTAGTTTTGCTTCAGTTCAAAATAAACCCCTTAGGATTTTGCATTGCTTTACATGTGTCATCTTTATATTTATTTAAACCAGGCCTAACTTACAAAATTGTGATACTTGCCAATAGTACATTAGTAACTTTCACAACTTATTCCTTTTTATTTTCTTACTTACTCGTAGGAAGTCACTTAAGGAACTCCTAAACTTGCAAAATATTCATAACTATATTGAAAAGAAAATTATAAATTATTTATCTAATTAATGACTCTCAGGTACCCTAAGTTTAAGGACAACTATTTTTAGGTCCTTGAATTTTTGAAAATAACACTAGGGTACCTTATATTTTTGAACAACAAATTCTTAGTCCCTTTTCTTATTATTTTGGTCCAAAACTTTCACAACTTTTCAACTCTTACCCAAATGGGGTTTTGCTACTAATTTTGCTACTTTTGCGCTTTTTTAGAAAATATGCTTGTTTTAAATGAGTTAACTTCTTATAATGACTTTACTGATATTAGTTATCATAATTTACTACTTATATCATAAATATTATATTTTCTGTGATTATAGGCACACTATGTTTAGCAAAATAATAAAGCTTAATTAGAGAGCTTTAACTTTACTTGAACTTAGTCAGCGCTAGACCCTAATGTCCTCTAGCTTCCAGTTACAGACATTGATAATCTCAACCACACCTCCCTTAGATCAAGCACAACACAGATCTATTTCGTCTCCTACCTCATATCCAATCACTAATCAAGCTTTTATATATTTAAGGATAGTGAGAATTTAATCAAGAAATTATAATATTTAAGATGTAAGGTTCGATTGAATAACATTACCTACTAGGAGACTTCTTTTATTAAAAGGTCGAAAGTGGAAATATTACAATGGAAAAATTGAAGTAGGACTCAAGCTACTAAGATCATTAGAGATACTTGCTCATAGAAAAATGGATATACCAAACTTCTCTTTTGCTCAAGTATGCTGAAATGACTGTGTCCCTTTTCAACACTCAGTCTCTCCTTTTATAGAAGAAAAGGAATACATAGAATGTCGTAATGGCTACAATACACATACTGTTATAAGATGATTTCATATGGCTACAATAGACTAGATCACTTTACACACTTTACACATGACAAGATAACAGGTAATGGTGCGATAAATTTTCAGGGCACTTCATGCTGACAAGACTGGTCATTTATGTTGAGACTCTTCATGTCTTCATCTCCAATAATGCCTTCCAGTCCATCATTATCTAGATAATCATCAAATCTTCATCAATTCCAAGATGCTCTTGATCATATTTTTCAAATAATTCATGTAGATATCTCTTTCCTTTTTTAGATAGGAATTTTTCAGCTCCAACATCAATCAAAGGCGTCTTCTAAAGTAGCTCCTTCTACTTTCATATATTTTCTAAACTTATTATGATAAATGAAAGTAGTGTTCCCATAATACATTAATATTTCTTCTCGTTTAATCAATGCCCACATTTGATGATAAATATTCTAAAATCCAATGGCTCTTGCTAAAGTAGGATGACTGATTACTTCTTGTCATTCTAGAAAACAATTCTTATCGTTGATCATCAAGATCTTCTAGATTAATTAATTGAACAAGATAATGGGCTGATTTGTCTTTTTCATTTTCTATTAAATCACTACACTATGTACCTCGACATACAAACTTCTATTGTATGAAAATTTTGTTGGACCATCAAGAGATTTGAGAATCCAATGGATCATTTTAAGCATACACTTTTGAAACTTAGCTAGTCTTCAGAAGAATGCGTACTTCAGATCTAGGATTTCCATAAGGTAAGCCACCATCCCATATTCCCAAGCTTTCATAATAGGGGCATCTAGAGGGATTGAATTCGATCGGAATCTAACACCACCAGATTTATCAAAAAAAAAGATCGCAATACTCCATGGCTCCCAAATATCATAAGAATGATTATAATAGTAGTCGATGTAGGCTACATGTCAGTCGTTGATCCATTTTTCTTGAGTATAGGAACTTATTTTTACTTGGCTATCATAAGGAGACCTTAGGTAATCCATTTATAACTCTAAAAGGTTGAATCTTTGTAATATTAAATATGCAGAAGACAACTACCAAAGCATGAGCTACTTTTTATATGGAATTCCAAAATATCTGTAAGGACTCTGCTAGAAGGAGAAACTCATTCTAGCAGTAATGGAATTGTATTTTTGTTTTCCTCCTTTTCTGATGCGAGTTATGTTTTAATGATCACCATTAGCAAGTTCACAAGATAACTATCTGTCAATGAATTCTTCAATCCTTATATATGTTCAATATAGAAATAAAAATGGTTAGGCCATAATTATCAATGCATGAGTCGCCCTTACGCTTGCATATTTGATAAATTCTTTTTAACAAAACCAAGTATTCCTTTGTAATCAGTTCAAATAAGAAAAGGTTTTGCGGCTAAAAGGATTAAGAACATTTCAATTCACCTTATGATCACAAGGATTTCTTTTTCCATCGTGGGATAGTGACATTTTGCTATACTAAATTTCCGCTGCAGTATTTTCATAATTTTTCCCCTTCTTTGATTTTGAGTACTATACTCTAGTGCTCATTATTAGGGATGGCAATGGGGTGGGTTGGGCATGGGGGCATATTCCCTGTCCCCGTCCCCGTCCTCGCTCAGCTCCCCGCCCCGTTCCCCACTGCAGGGGAAAAATTCCTCCTCGTCCCTATCCCCAGCGGGAATTTTTACCTGCGAATTTTTTTCCCTCCTATGCAAAAACTATATTACAAGTTGGAGCTTACATGAAATGTCAAGTTGCCTAACTGACTTAGCTCAATTAATTGTACAAAATTCTTGGAGGTTCCATGCAATGTAAGTTCAACAAACTTCATCAAAGTTTATTATTCAACTAAAATTCAAGTTTAACAAGTTCATGCAACACAACCAAACCAAAGTCTAAAAAGTCAAACACACCCCAATCAAAGACTAAGAAGGAAAACGGGAATTATATAGCTAGGATTTTTTAAGTAAATTTGCTTATCTAACCTTAATCTTATGTTCATAAATGAAGGGTTTATATACAATTTAATTATAAACGACGACGGGATGGGTTTTTCCCCTAATCGAGAATGAGGAAGCAGGGATGGGGACGTGGATTTCTCCCCGTGCAGGTAAGCGGGGACGGGGACGAGGTAAAATTTGGCCCCTTCCCCGTCCCCATCCCCGATCGAGGATTGGATCTTGTCCCTAACCCCGTCTCCATTTAGAACAAGGATTTTTCCCCAATACAGGGCGTGGCGCCGGTGGGGATGGCGATTCCCCGCCCAATTGCCGTCCTTACTCATTGCTAGCATCTGCCTTAAGAATTAAATTATCTTTTCCATTAGGCAAATTAAGAACATGAAGAGTTTTGCATATCTTTTTGAAGTTTGAACAATCTTTGAATCAATAGGGGTCTTATATCTTTCTTGAGTTTTTGCAGAAACGGTTTTCTGAATTTAGCTAAATCTTTGATAAAATTTGAAGCATGGGTAAGACATCCAAGAAATCTTTCTCTTGCTTCCTATCTTGAATCTTCTCAGGGAAATTTTTTAGTTTTTCTAGAATATACTTTTGTAGAATTATTTGTCCAACATTTTTTTCTAGACCGGAAAACACTATTTCTTCTTCAGCATAAATGCACTTGTTCTTACCAAGAATAATACCATGATCAATACATTTTATGTGACAACTAAAACTTCGTCTTTGTACAATTCTATGGCCTTGGAAAAGACAAGAATATTATCAATGTAAAATAGACAACAACGATTAAGATTTTTGAAGATATTATCCATTTTTGAAGATAATTACCCATTCTTCTTGAGGATATCATAATGCCCTGGAAAGGAACTAAAGGTAGTTCAATGAACGCTTTCTTCATCCATTTTTTTCTGACAGTATCCACTTCTATAATTCATTTTCGAGAACCAAGAAGCTTCTTGAATTATTTTGAAATAAACTATTTTTTTAGGAATATAATAACCATGAAATACAATAGTATCATTAAACTTTTTGAAATTGATTACCATTTTATGTTTTCCTCTTTTTTCTTCAACATTATTCTCACTATGAAAGTGGGGCTGGTGTAAAGACTCTTACTATTTCAAATAAATCATTTATCCAAAAGTTCTTTACTTGCTCATCAAATTATTGGGTATTGATGGACTGCCGCAGGCGAACGGGTAGCCGTAGTATAGATAAAGATATCGTTCCTCAGAGACTAATGTAACTTATCGAGTCTTGTCTGTCAGGATGTGCTAAGTAAAATTCTAATTCAAACCGTTTGATTTAACAACTTCTAATTCACTATTCTGAATCAATGAAAGAGAAAATATGTCTAGGAATTCTCGTAGTTATGAAAGGGTATTGGATCAAATCGACAATCATATGATTTTCTTTAATCGGTTAATCTCGAGGTATTGTAATCTATCCAAGAATTTGATCTATTCTTTCGAAATCAATTAAATTTGCCTAAATTAAGCAAAAGTCGTTCTTTCAAACTCATTTCCCTTAATTCAAGTTAAATATCTTCGATTACTCTCTAGTCCTCCCAACATGCAAATCTCTCTTTCAAGACGACTCCACATTAGCTTTAATTAACCAGTCCAACGACCAAATGTCACCTTTCAATTTTTCATTCATTTGTTTCAAGTAAGCAAGCAAATCTTGGCCAAAAATTCCACTCACAACAATACAATTACTTGATAAACGAAATCAAACCAATCATGAAAATAAGCACAATTCTATGAATTAAAACATGATCCAACTACACTTACATAAACTATTAAATCCCTAGACAAAAAGTAAACTACTCACACATGATTAAGCGTTAAACAAACTAACCAATAATCCGGTGAAATCTGAGAGAAAGGTTTGACTAAGATGGCCTTCAACCAAGGGCTTCAAACTGCCTCAAAAACCAAACACATACACTCAAGACTTCTCACCAAAACTAAAATCAAACTAGAAATCTTAAAAGAAACAAAATTTGAAAAGAAAACTATGATAAAGCTCTAATCTATGCTAACTCTATGCTTGTGTGTGTTTTTCTTCTACTGCAGAACGAGGCCTATTATAGAGGGGCTCGATTGATCTCAGCCACACAATTGAAGGAAGACGAAGAGGCAGCAGTGTCATGCTCACCACGGTCCGTGGCAGATGCCATGGTCCAACCGTGGTCTGTGTTGGAACCGGCTTTCTGTTCTATTCTTGCTCCACGGGCGTAGCAACTCATGGATGTCCGTGGAAGAGGTCAAAATACATCTATTTATAGTCCAATGCTGGGTAAAAAGGCTAAAAATCCTACAAACACACATCAAACAACTATGCCCAGGCATAAATCAAGAATAGAAGTATAAAGAATAGCATTAAGCGCATAATGCTCCCAAAAATGAAGCAAAATAGCCTTAAAATGGTGTATACATTAAGCACTTATCAAACTTCCTCATGCTTAAACTGTTGCTTGTCTTCAAGCAATGCTAAAAATAAAACTATACAACGTCCTCAGGATAGACATATGTAACATTCAAATGGCAAAGTTAATCCAAAGGTAGCCCAAAAAGATGCAAAAATCATTAATAAACAGATTAGGGAATAAAATTTGCGAAAACCTTTTTGATAGACCACAATTTCAAACTTGAACCAATCTTCCCAAATCGTCAAATACAGTCATTCCATCGTATGAAATAAGTAAGGCTAGCAAGGCCGGTAGAACCCCACTATAGTTATGTAGCTCTCATCACTCATGTGTTTAATATTAATGAAGGTTCTTTCAATTCTCATTCCTTATACTCAAATCTACCATAAGCTTGGCAAGACTCTCAAATTCGTCATCACTAAAATGCAAACACACTAGACAATCATGAGGACTTTCATAGGATTGTAACGGGGCCATGGGTAAAGGTAAGAGGGGAACAAATGTTTTGGAAATGAGGAGCTAGAAGCCAAAGACTAAGAGTTAAGCAATTCCAATGCATCATACTGCATCCTTCTTGAACCATTACAATTTATCAACCAAATAAATCCCAAATTGAAAAGAGAAAGAGTCGAAAGTGACAAATATCTTACAATCCCAACAAGGCTAACACTTTCTTTCATTTTTTTTTCTTTTCTTTTGTTTGTTTTTTTTTTCTTTTCAAGATCCTTTCTTTCTTTCTTTCTTTCTTTCTTTTTTAAAGAAGGATAGCCAAGAGGAGGTCCATAACGAACTTTAAATTTCAACTCTTCTCCAAACTTTGTATAATAAAATAAGGGATTTATCAAAATCTCACATCCTTCACCAAATAGCCAAAATTCACTAAAAGATAACAATCCACCTTACTAGTGCCCTATGATGCAAAACATGAAACACTCCTCTAGTCCTGGCTTAAAGGTAAGAGAAGTATTTGGCCATGGGTTATAATAGGAGGTTCAAATCAAGAAAAATAGATATAGGCTCAAAGGGGCTAGCAAGGGATACAATACACAACAAAGGTGGCCATTTGGTCGTGGGGTTTAAACAAATCAAAAATAAATTGCCTTAATCATGCCTAAATGCATATACGAAATGTGATCTTGAATGATAATCAAAGCAAGTTTTAGAGAAATGATGTCAAGGAATAGTCACACGTGAAAGAAACATGAGACTAAAATGATGAATAGCCTCTAAAAGCTCAAAATCTCACGGGACATCTACCAAGGTCAAAACTAGCTCACTAGTGAACATACACCAAAAATCATGTAAAGACTCATGGGGTAAATCAACTCGCATCCAACATGTGGTCAAAACATGGAGATCATTTCGAAAACTCATTCGCAAACATTTTATGCACAATTCGGCCAAATCAAATGATCAAACAAAACCATAGAAGTCTACCAAATCTAGAAAGATCATCATCAGAGGATTTTTTTCTCTTTTAATTTTTGTTTTGTGTTTTTTTTTGTTGCATGCATGCTACTAATAACAATGCAAACTAAAAATGCAAAGAGACTAAAGAAGAAAGAAAAATAAAAAAAAAGACAAAAACTAAAATGCAAACTAGAATAAAAAGAAAACTAAATGCACTACTAAACAAAACTAAATACTAAAATCAAAAACTATAAAAACTACCACTAACTACATATACAAAGCACAAACACACTAAACCAAAAACAGGCATCAGACATCAAATATAACGACTAACTAACTCCCCCATGCTTGAATCACACATTGCTCTCAATGTGGGCATACAATAGAAAAAGGGAAGGGGAGAAGCACAGAGCAATCAGAAAGGGGGTGGTGGTGGAGGATGGGGTGTTTAGCCAAAAGAGATATGCCAATCCCGCCAGGTTTCTAGACATGGCCTATAGTCTTGGAAATATTATGTCTGGGAACCAAGCAACCCACAAAGCTCATCGTGGTGCTCTTAGACAAAGTCCCGAAGAGCGACGTTCTCATAAGCAACAAATGCTCATAGGGAAACTTGCTCCTCTTGAATGGATCTAAGGGTGTCTTGGAGGTCAGAATAGTTAGAAGGGGGTGATTGAAAGGAAGAACTAGGTCCGGCTTGACTAGATTGAGGGGCTGAATGATGGGGTACGGGTCGAACAACCTCCTCATCACCAGGTACCCAATAAAGGCTAGCCTAGTGAAGTAGAGTGGTTTGATCAACATTGGAACCAGCAAAAGCTGGTCCCCGAGGTAAATCCAACATAAATGGTCAGCCTCAACTTTACAAAAGTTTATAATCTCAAAAGCAGGTTGATCAAGCTGCTCAGACCCGAAAACTCGATCCTCTGGGTTGGGCTCAACACTTAAAAATCTAGCAATAGTAGTCACAATCACACCTATGACTATCCTACCTTTAGTGCTAACAGCAGCACTATGCAATTGCCTAGCTAAAAAGGAACCTGGGTCAAGCCGGACAACATCAAGCATACAAGACAAAAAGTACAATTCAGATAGTCTTGGGACATTCAGACTATCGTCCCGAGCAAAAACGGAACAAGCCAAAATACATTGGGCTACTCTAATGCAGGGGTTTCTGATCAATTAACACCGCAAGTGCAAGGGTAGTCATAGTATTGATAAAAGATATCGTTCCTCCGGGACTAACTGTAACTTACTGAGTCTTGCCTATCAAAATGTGCTATGTAAAATTCTGGTTCAAGTGGATTCAATTTAACAATAACAAATAAACTTTTCTAAATCAATAAGGAAAAAACGTCTAGGAATTCTCGTAGTTATGAAAGGGAATTGGATCAAAATTAATGAACATGTGCTCTCTTCTAATTGGTTAAATTCAAGGAATTGTAATCTTTTCACAAACTCAGTCTATTCTTTCAAAACCAACTAAATTTGCCTAAACTAAGCAAAAGTCGTTCTTTCAAACTAATTTGCCGTAATTCAAGTTCAATGTCTTTGATTACTTACCAGCCCTCTTAACATGCAAATCTCTCTTTCGAGACGAAGTTATGTTAAGTCTAATCAAACAATCCAACAATCAAATGTCACCTTTCAGTTTTTCACTCGATTGTTTCAAGAGTGCAAGCAAATTTTAGCAAAAAATCAGTTCACAACAATCCAAACACTAGACAAAATCAAATCAAACCAATCATGAAAATAAGCACAATTGTATCAATTAAAACATGATCCAATAACACTTTCACAAACTACTGAATCCCTAGACTAAAGAAAACTACTCGAACATGATAAAAGATTAACAAACTAACCAATGATTGGCGAAATCTGAGCGAGAAAGGGGTTAACTAAGATGGCCTTCAACAAAAGGGCTTCAAAACCGCCTCAAGAACAAACTCTCACACTCAGGACTCACACCAATACAATAACCAAACTAAAAACTACAAAATTTAAGAAAGAGACTAAAACACTAATCTATGATATTCTATGCTTTTGCTTTGCTTAGGAATGCTCAAGGGATTCTGTCTGCTGCTGCAGAACAAGGCTATTTATAAGAGAGCTCGCTTGATCTCAACCCCACAATCGAAGAAAGACGAAGAGGCAACAGTTACAGGTTCACCACGAACTGTGGCTAACACCACGGGCTAACCATGGACTTTGCTGGAACCAGGTTTTTGCTCATTCTTTGCTCTACAGTCGTGGCATAACATGAATGACCTTCAGGGAGGTCAAAATACAACCATTGAAGGGCAAATGTTGGATAAAAAGACTAAAAATCTTGCAAAACACATCAAACAACTATACCCAAGCATAAATCGAGAATATGGCAGTAAATAATAACAATAAGCACATAATTCTCCTAGAAACGACACAAAATAGTCCTAAAATAAGGTATATATTAAGCACTTATCAAACTCCCCCATGTTTAAACTGTTGCATGTCCTCAAGCAATGCAAAGATTAAAAGTATACACAGCCTCCTCAGGATAGATTTAGGTAACATTCAAATGGCAAGGCTGATCCAAAGGTAGCCCAAAAAGATACAAAAAGTCATTAACAAACAGAATAGGGAATGAAATTTTCAAAGACTTTTAATAGACCAAAATGTCAAACTTGAAAGCAATCTCCCCAAATTGTCAAATACAGTCATTTAACATGTGAAACAAGCGAAACTTGTAAGGCTGGTAGAACCTCACTATAGTTATGTGGCACTCAGCACTCATGTGTTTGAAATGTATATATTTATGAAGGTTCTCTCAAATCTCAACCTTAGATGCAAATCTACCATAAGCGTGACAAGATTCTCAAAATTCGCCATCACTAAAAATGCAAACACATTAGACAATCATAAGGGCTTTAATAGGGTTGTAATGGGGCTAAGGGTAAAGGTAATAGGGGAACAAATGTTTTTGGAAATGAGGAGCTAGAAGCCAAAGACTAAGAGCTAAACAATTCCAATGCATCATACTACATCCTTCTTAAACCATATCAATTCATAATAGATCCCAAAATAAAGAGAGAAAGAGTCGAAATCAAAAATAACTTACATTCCCACCAAGGCTAACCGCTTTCTTCTTTTTTCCCGTTCTTTTTTTTCCATTTCTTTTTTTCGCTTTCGAATTTTTTTTCCGATGTTTTTTTTTTCAAAGCATTTATAATTTTTTTCAAAAAGGATAGCCAAGGGGGAAATTTCATAACTAATTTTAAATTTCAACTCTTCTCCAAACTTTGTACCATAAAACAAGGGATCAATCAATATCTCACAACCCTACACCAAACAACCAAATTACACCATTAGATATCGTTCCATCTTACTAACGCCCTATTAAAATTATTGCAAAAGAATAGAATACTCCTCTAGCCTTGGCTTAAAGGTAAGGCAAGTATTCGGCCATGGGTTATAATAGGAGATTCAAATCAAGAAAAACAGATACAGGCTCAAAGGGGCTAACAAGGGATGCAATACACAACCAGGGTGGCTATTTGGCTGTGGGGTTCAAATAAATCAAAGAAAAATTGCCTCAATTATATTGCCTAAATGCATGTACGAAATGTGATCATGAATGAGAATCAAAGCAAGTTCTAGAGAATTAACCGTCAAGGAAGAGTCACACATGAAAGAAATATGAGACTAACTTGAAACAGTCTCTAAAGGCTCAAAGTCTCACGAAACTTCTACCAAAGACAAAGCTAACTCACTAGTAAACACATGCCAAAATCTTGTAAAGACTCGTGGGGTAAATCAACTCACATCCAACATGTGGTCAAAACATGGAATTCATTTCAAAAATGCATTCGCAAACTCTTATGCCCAATGTGGGCGAATCAAAGGATCAAACTAAACCATAAAAAACTACCAAATCTATAGAGATCATTATCAGAGGATTTTTTTTCCTTTTTTTCTGTTTTTTTTTTTCACTTTTCAATTTTTTTTCATTTTCATTTTTTTATGCATTCTCCTATAAACAATGCTAACTAAAATGCAAAAGAAACAAATAAAATAAAGAAACTAAAATGCAACCTAGAAGAAAACTAAATGCACTACTAAACAAAACTAAATACTAAAAAATCAAAAACTACAAAAACTACTACTAAAAACATCTACAAAGCACAAATACACCAAACAGAAATAGGCATCAGACGCTAAATATAATGATTAACTCCCCCATGCTTGAATCACACACTACCCTTAATGTGGGCACATAATAAAAAGGGAAGGGGAGTAGCATAAAACAAGATCAGAGAGGAGGAGGTGGAAGAGGATGGGGTGTTTCGTCATAGGAGATATGTCAATCTCGTCAGGTCTCTAGACATGCCCTATAGTCTTGAAAATATTGTGTCTGGGAAGCAAGCAACCCATGAAGCGCTTCGTGGCGCTCTTAGACAAACTCCCGAAGAGCGGCGCTCTCACAAGCAACAAACTCTCTGAGGGAAACTTGCTCCTCTTGAATGGACCTAAGGTGTCTTGGAGGTCAGAATAGTCAGGTGGGGGTGGTTAAGAGGAAGAATTAGGTCTGGCTTGACTAGATCGAGGGGCTGGATGATGGGGTACAGGTCGAATAACCTCCTCATCACTAGGTATCCAATAAAGGTTACCTCGGTGAAGAAGGGTAGTGCGATCAACATTAGGAAGTGGCAAAAGTCGATCCCCTGGGTAAATCCAACACAAACGGCCAATCTCAACTTTGCAAAAGTTCATAATCTCAAAAGCAGCTTGATCAAGCCGCTTAAACCCGGAAACTCTATCCTCATGATTGGGCTCAACTCCCAAAAATCTAGCAATAGTAGTTCCCACCAATGACTATCCTACCTTTAGTGCTAACAGCAGCACTATGCAATTGCCTAACCAAAAATGAACCTGGGTCAAGTTAATCTCCATCAAGCATACAGGGCAAAAAGTACAACTTAGAAAGTCTCGAGACATTCAAACTATCGTTCTGAGCAAACAAAGAACAAGCCAAAATACGTTGAGCTACTCTAATGCAGGGGTTTATCATATGCATACATTTTGACGAACTGGTACCGTACCTAACACTCCCCAAAAGTTCACCACAAAATGCATTCGGGTTAAATTCGCGGGGGACTTGACGGTGTGATAACTCCATGATAGGTGGAAAACCGAAAAATACTATTAAAGGTACCTAAGTTTAGTTCAAACAATTGTCCCTACAAATAAAACAATATATATCCGGCTTGACATTAAGGCCCTCTAGTGACCTCAACATGGATTGCACTAAGGAATTCTAGGGTTAGGTCCCTGTATGTATGCTCTTTGAGTTCCAAAAAGTAGCCCACACCACCTCTTGCAAACAACCATCTAATATCATCCAAAATTCCCAGCCGGGCTAACAAATCCTCATCATGATATCTACTTGCTACAACCATACACTCATTCAAGCAATTATATTGAGTGTTGATGGGTTTTGAGGGGGGTGGAAAATTAAATTAAAGATAAAGGAAAATGATACCTCAAATACTCACGATTGTCAGTCGTAGTACGTAAGGGTCGGTCCACAGGGAAAAACGTGAAATTATGGTCATTTTAAAACTAAACGATTAAATTTAACTAATTAAACTAAATGGAATTATTCAAGGTAATTTAATAACCTAATCAAAACAACCTAATAACCTAACCTTTATATTGATTAACCAAATTAACCAAATTAAACTTGAAATCAATCATGATTCAAAAAACTAACAACCTAATTTCTTTTATTATTCTAGAATTAAACTAAGGCAGATGATGACAATTAATTAAGCAATATGGAAGGGGGAACGAAATTAAGCAACCTGAAATGAAGGGAACGAAGAATCAGAAAGAACGAAACAGGGCAGGGTATTATGGGTGCCTGAAACATCTATGGCCATGATGCTCAAAATACAACAACCCAGTACAAGCAACCAACCAAGAATTGGAACAAAACCGAACATGAATCGAGCAGCAGCAGGGGAAGGGGAAAACAACCTGAAAGCAAACGAAAGCAAGAAGTAAACTTACCCTCAATGAACACCGCAATGCAACCATTCGAACACCAAAAACAGAGGAGAAGGGAATCGAATTCGAATGGAAAGCATCAAATGAACGCAATAAACCCAAAGTCAAAATCGAAAGCTTAATTACAACCAAGGGACCTCGAAATTGCAATGAATTCAACCATAAACCGAAACTAAAACCTAACCCTAATTTCTGAAATTCAAAAGTAAAAGAACGAAATTGAAACTGGAAATTTCTGAGATTCGAATACGAAAATGAAATTGACAACGAAATTGAACGAAATTAAATAAAATTAAACCTAATCTACTCCTAATTTCTAACCCTAATTTACCTAA
>JACYFF010031957.1:22086188-22110853 GCA_017589665.1 Selenicereus undatus
GTAGGGGTTTTAGGAATTCGGTGGGCTGGGATGTGGGTGTGCTGGAATAGATAGAGTGATGACGAGGTAGAGAGAGAAGGAAGCGAGCCAGATGGATGGGCATGGAGAGAGGTGAGGATGAAGGTTCTGGGTTCGCTGGGATAGGTATCGGGGTTACAGGGTTTCGGGTTGAGGGAAGACGAAGAAGAGAGAGAAAGAGCGTGTGAAGGGGAAGGGATTTTAAGTGGAGTTGGTCCAGCTGAACCGGTCGGTCCGGTTCACTGGACTGGTCTGGTTTTAAATTTTTTTTCTTTCTTCTTTCTTTGGCCGGTTTTTATCGATTTTTGGCCCAAGTCTTCAACCTCCGACAATTCTTTTATTTTTCTCGCTTTTTTCCGCCATTTAAGCCCATTTTTTGCATTTATTCAAAATCTGCAAAATAAAATAAAATCAATTAAAAACCCTAAAAATATTATTAAAACGAGCATAAAATTGGTGAAAAAGTACCTTAAAAATATCACATTTTTGGCCCAAACATTGAGCAACATGATCAAGATGTGTTAAACCAAGGGGGTGAGGAATGCTACCTCTAGCACGCACATTGGTTGACGTTCGGGATGCCCGTTAAGGTCGGGATAGTGCTTGACTTGATGAACCAACCTCCTTGGTGTTCCTTTGTCTCTTGTTTGGCGCAAACTTGAAACAAAAACAAAACTAAAACCAAAAATAAGAACTAAAACCTAGAAAATTGAAGAAATTAAACAAAAATATGAAGAATAAGAGAGAGATAATGATGGGTATGGTGGATGAGTGAAGGTGAGATGAATTTGAGCAAAAAGAAGAAGAAAGATAGGGATTTTATGAAGAAAAAGGGAATATTGAGTGAAAGGGAAGGATTTGGTGTGAAAATGATTGAAAATAGAGAAGAAACGAGGGGAGATTAGAGAGATGTGGTTATGGAGTTTAGAGAGAGAAAATGGGGAGAAGAGAGAGTATTTCGAGAGGTTAAAGAAGATAGGGGGAAAGGGAAAAGGCACTGCGGTAAAAAAACCTAGATCGCGGCCCGTAGCAAATCACCATGGATTGTGGGACATACCACGGATCATCCGTGGTGTCTGCTAACACTCAATTTTTCTGGTTTTTCTGGGTGGCATCTCACAGCCGTATTTCTGGGGTACTGACCGTGGTGCCAACATTTTATTCATATATTTTTTTGTTCCCTTTTTTTGTTTTTTTTTTTGTTTTTTTGCTTATATAACTACAAAAACTAATAAAAATCAAAACTATAGAAAGGGAAAAGGAAAGAAAGCTTGGGCTGCCTCCCAAGAAGCGCTCTTTTAAGGTCAAGAGCTTGACCCTTGTTCTAGGGTTGGTCCAGATCTGCTTTATCATGAACCACAAAATCAAACTTATTCAGTTGAAGGTACCACCTTAAAAGTTCTGACTGCAGGTCCTTCGTCTTCATAACTTTGTTCCACAATGTGCTATCTGCATACAAAACAAATTGCTTTTGTGGCCCATCAGACGGGCTATTATCAACTCTTTCAATCCCTACATCAAAATTTGCATCAAAACCTTCCGCATGGGGCATAGAGAGAATAGTTTGTACAAACCTACAGTAATCACTCATTGAAAAATCATTAGAAACAGGGGCCTCAACCTCGGGCTTGTTAGGTGGCATAGGAGCAACAAACTCCACGTTAACATACCCTTGGTCGGGGTCCTCATAAGAAATTCAGTCAGAATCAGGAGGATCTTCAAAATTCGAGACATCCTCCATATCATTTTCAGGGGAAAGGGGTAATGCATCCAACATAGAAGAATGAGGAGAAACCATGTCCTCCTTCCTATGACTAAACACAACAAATCGCCCTTCCACCTCAAAAGATACATGGCCTTCTCTTAAATCAATGTGGCAACCAGCTGTCACCAAAATGGGCCGACCTAGGATAATTTGGGCATCGTCGGTTTCAGGCATATCAACTATAATGAAGTCCTCCAACACCCAAATGGCTCCTATATTGACTAGCACATTGTCCAACTTGTCTATAGGTTGCGTCATAGAACCATCAGCCAACTGCAAGGAAAAGGGTGCGGCCAGTAATGGTCCTAGGTGCAGCTTATGAAACAAAGAATGGGGCATTATACTGACACTTGCACCTATATCACATAGACCTCTCTCAATTTCTACATTTCTTACAATGTAGGGGATAGAAAAACTACTTGGGTCAGGGAGCTTAGGGGGGGAAATGGCAGGGATCTCAACAGTGTTGTTTTCTTTGAAAGTGGCAGTCTTGCCATCATTATTTCTCTCCTTATTTCCAGCCATGATTATCTCCCTACCCTCTTCCATTGGTACTTCCTTAGAGTCAGTTAAGTCCTCTTCTTCCTTCATGGAAACACAGCTACAATGCTCGCGAGGGTTAGGTTCAAGTTTGCTAGGAAGTTTATCTGGGGGCGTAGAGGAAAAAGTGGCTTTCTGGGAAATTTGGGCTTCTAGCATCCTATTATGAGTCGTAAGCACATTAACCTTGGAGGCTAATTGCTTAATATACTCATCCTGTTTTTGTTATGCCATAAGCATATTTTCCATCATTACCTCTAAATTAGACTTTTGGGGCATCTGAGCTAGGAATGGGGGTCTTTGAAAACCACGGGGTACTCTAGCATTCATAGGGGGCATAGTCGTAGTGTTTGGATTCGAACTGTAAGAGAAATTCAAAAGATTCTTCCAACCCGAATTATAGGTATTAGAGTAAGGGCCATTGGTTGGTCTTGGGTTCAAATTTTGAACATAATTAACTTCATTCGGGCCTTGGAAAAAAAGGACTCCCAACTTGACAATTCAGAGTTATATGCTCAATTGAACCACAAATTTCACAAGGGGAAGGGGCACTAGAGTTCATATCATTAACATTCATTTGGTACAGTCTTTGAGTCATGGCATCTACTTAAGCAGAAAGTAAAGTAATTACATCAACTTTAAACTTACCTCCAACCCGCTTGGGTTGGCCTCGTTCAATGGACCATTGAAAGTTGTTTAGCGCCATCTCCTCGATCAGATTATACGCTTCATCCTCAGTCTTGCTCATCAGAGCTCCTTCCGTCGCCACATCAATAGTGGACCTCACAGATTGGGTCACATCGTTATAAAAGGCTTGGATTATCATCCAATATTGAAGACCATTGTGGGGGCACAAATGCAGCAGATCTTTAAAACACTCCCAGGCTTCATAGAGCGTCTCATCATCTCTTTACAGAAAGTTGGTGATCTGATTCCTTAGGCTCACTATTTTGCTTCGAGGGAAGAATTTGGCGATGAAAGCTCTTGTCAACTCATCCCAGGTGGTTATGCATCTAGACGGCAAAGATTCCAACCAAACCCTCGCTTTATCCCTCAATGAGAAAAGGAATAAGCGCAGCCGAATAGCATCACTAGAGACTCCATTGAGCTTCAATGTGTCGCACACCTCTAAAAAAACCGAGAGGTGCAGATTTGGGTCTTTCAAGGGAGTTCCGCCGAACTGAGATCGTTGCACCATGGAAATAAGTGCCAATTTAAGCTCGAAATTAATAGCATCGATAATAGGGAGAGCAATGCTTGAGGCGATCCCCTGGACTCCTGGGGTAATAAAATCTTGAAGAATCCTTTGTTGGTCACCTTCTGCCATGTTTGAATTCCTTCTTGCCTTGCGTCTTTGCTCTTCAATCCTTCTCTTCTTCCTCCTTAAACGAAAAGTCCTCTCAATCTCTGGATCGGGTTCATCCAAGATTGGACTTCGCATAAACTACCAAAAATTCCTACAAGCACTAACACTAACACTACCAACGCAATTTAAACAAGGAAAGAAAGAAAAAAAAACAAAAATAACAATAAAAAATAATAAAATATTTAGTCACTTTCGCAAGACTAACTCAATAGGTAATAGTTTTAGTCTCCGGCAACAGCGCCAAAAACTTGATCAACTAACACCGCAAGTGCAAGGGTAGTCGTAGTATAGATAAAAGATATCATTCCTCATGGACTAATTGTAACTTACTGAGTCTTGCCTATCAAAATGTGCTAAGTAAAATTCTGGTTCAAGTGGATTCGATTTAACAATAACAAATAAACTTTTCTAAATCAATAAGGAAAAAACGTCTAGGAATTCTCGTAGTTGTGAAAGGGAATTGGATCAAAATTAATGAACATGTGCTTTCTTCTAATTGGTTACATTCGAAGAATTGTAATCTTTTCAGAAACTCAGTCTATTCTTTCGAAATCAACTAGATTTGCCTAAACTAAGCAAAAGTTGTTCTTTCAAACTAATTTACCTTAATTCAACTTCAATGTCTTCGATTAATTAGTAGCCCTCTTAACATGCAAATATCTCTTTCGAGATGAAGTTATGTTAAGTTTAATCAAGCAGTCTAACAACCAAATGTCACATTTCAGTTTTTCACTCGATTGTTTCAACAGTGCAAGCAAATTTCAGCCAAAAATCAACTCATAACAATCTAAACACTTGACAAAACGAAATCAAACCAATCATGAAAATAAGCACAATTGTATAGATTAAAACATTATCCAACAACACTTCCACAAACTACTAAATCCCTATACTAAAGAAAACTATTCAGACGTGATAAAATATTAACAAACTAACCAATGATTAGCGAAATCTGAGCGAGAAGGGGATTGACTGAGATGACCTTCAACCAATGGCTTCAAAACCGCCTTAAGAACAAACTTTCACACTCAGGACTCACACCAATACAATAACCAAACCAAAAACTACAAAATTTAAGAAAGAAACTAAAGCACTAATCTATGTTATTCTATGCGTTTGCTTTGCTTGGGAATACTCAAGGGATTCTCTCTACTGCTGCAGAATGAGGCTATTTATAGGAGAGCTCGCTTGATCTCAGCCACACAGCCAAAGGAAGATGAAGAGGCAACAGTTATAGGCAGACACCACGGGCCGTGGCAGACACCACGGGCTGACCGTGGCCTGTGCTGGAACCGGAGTTTTGTTCATTCTTTGCTCTACGGTTGTGGCATAACATGGATGACCATGGGGGAGGTTAAAATACAGCCATTGAAGGGAAAATGCTGGGTCAAAAGACTAAAAATCCTACAGAACACATCAAAAAACTATACCCAAGCATAAATTGAGAATAGGAGAGTAAATAATAACAATAAGCACATAATTCTCCTAGAAACGACACAAAATAGCCTTAAAATGATGTATATATTAAGCACTTATCACTTTCTAATATGTGTGCTTTTTGACGAACTAGTACTGTACCTAATACTCCCCGAAATTTCACCCCAAAATGCATTCGGGTTGAATTCGTAGAGGACTTGGCGGTGCGATAAATCCATGCTATATGGAAAACCGAAAATATTGTTGAAGGTATCTAAGTTCAATTCATACAATTGTCCCTACAAATAAAACGATATACATCCAGCTTGATGTTGAGGCCCTCTAATGACCTTGACATGGAGTGTACTTAAGAATTCTAGGGTCAGGTCCCGATATGTATGCTCTTTGATTTCCAAAAAGTGTCCCATGCCACCTCTTGCAAACCACCAGCTAATATCATCCAACATTCCCAACCGAGCTAACAAATCCTCATCATAATATCTAGTTGCTACAACTATGCGTTCATTCAAACAATTGTACCTAGCAATATGATCCGGATGTGCCAAACCAAAAGGGTGAGGAATATTACCTCTAACACGCACGGTTCGGGATGTCCTTTGAGGTTGAGGTGGTGCTTGACTTGAAGATCCAATCTACTTAGTGCTCCTTTGTCTCTTAGTTGATGTCATTGTTGCAAAAACCAAATAAAAACCAAATCTAAAACCTAAATAAGAACATTTGAACAAGAAAATGAAGAAATTAAGTAAAAAGCAGAAGAAAAAGATGAAAGAAAAGGATGGGTATGGTGGATGAGATAAGTTTAAAGAAAAAGAAAAAGAAAGAGAGGGACTTTATGGAGAAAGATGATAGATTGAGTGAAAGGGGATACTTTTGGGTGTAATTGAGTGAAAATGGTGAAGAAATGAAGAGGATTGAAGGTGCGAGGTATAGAGAGTTTAGAGAGAGAAAACGGAGGTAGAGAGATAGTGTGTCGAGAGGTTGAAGATGGAATGTGAGGGAGGTAAGTGAGCACCGCGGTCAAAAACCTAGATCGCAAGCCGTAGTAGTACACCACGGACCGTGGGACTCACCACGGTCTGACCATGGTGTCTGCTGGTCCATTTTTTTTCTATTTAGCACCCCACGGTCGTGGTTCTGGGGATCTGGCCGTGGTGGCAAACCTTTTATTCATATATCTTTTTTTTGTGTTTTTTTTTCTTAGGCAAGCTACACAAAAAGCAAAAAATAAAAGCTAAGAAAAAGAAAAAGGAAAAAGAGCTTGGGTTGCCTCACAAGAAGCACTCTTTTAAGGTCAAGAGCTTGACCCTTCTTCTATGTTTGGTCCGGATCAGATAATGTATAGACATTGACTTCATCAATAGATTGTCCCACAAGATATGGTTTTAATCGCTGTCCATTAACTATGAATGCACCGGTGGACTCACTTTATGTTTCAACTGCTCCGTTGGGTTGTACCTTAGTGACCTTAAATGGTCCTGACCATCGGGATTTCAATTTGCCAGGAAACAATCTCAATCTACAGTTAAATAATAGGACGACGTCTCCTTTTTTGAACCTCTTCTTCATGATATGTTTATCGTACCACTTCTTAGTTCGTTCTTTGTAAATACGCGAACTCTCATAGGCCTCCAACCTTAGCTCATCGAGCTCGTTTAGTTGCAAAAATCTCTATTCTCCTGCTGCCTTAAGATCAAAGTTAAGTATCTTTGTAGCCCAGTATGCCTTATGTTCCATCTCTACTAACAAGTGACAAGACTTCCCAAACACCAACTGGTATGGAGTAGTGCCGAGAGGGGGTCTTGTAAGCAGTGCGATATACCCAAGGAGCGTCATCAAGCTTGAAGGCCCAATCTTTATGGGAGCAATCCACTGTTTTCTCTAGGGCGCCCTTTAATTCTCTATTTGAGAGTTCCACCTGCCCACTCGTTTGGGGATGGTAAGGCGTAGCGATCTTATGAAATATCCCATATTTTTTTTTTAAAGTAACTCAAGAGGCTTGTTGCAAAATGTGTGCCACTATCACTTAAAAGAGCTCTTGGCGTGCCAAACCATGTGAAAACATTCTTCTTGAGAAACTTAAGGACAACTTTTGAATCATTTGTTGGGGAGGCGATGGCTTCCACCCACTTAAAAACATAGTTAACCGCCACAAGAATGTAAAGGTTGTTATGGGAAAGAGGAACAAGACCGAAAAAGTCAATCCTCTATACATCAAATAGCTCTACCTCAAGTATGCCACTTTGAGGCATCTCATGCCTCTTGGAAATATTCCTGTTCACTGACATCTATCACAAGTCATGACAAATTTCCTTACATCTTTAAAGAGCGTGGGGCAATAGAAGCCTGCTTGGAGTACTTTTGTAATCGTTTTATCTGGTCCAAAGTGGTCACCATAGGTTGAAGCATGGCAATGGTACAAGACACTATGGGCCTCTTCTTCTGACAAACACCTTCTATAAACCCCATCTCCACATTGCTTGTAGAGGAAAGGTTCCTCCCATATAGAGTATTTGGCATCTATAAAGAGCTTTTTTCTTTGTTGGTAGGACAATCCTGGAGGTAACACTCCACACACCTTGAAGTTTACCATATCAGCATACCATGGGGCAGCTTGTTGGGATATAGCGAATAACTGCTCATCGGGGAAAGAGTCATCAACAAGAAGCTCTTCACTAGGAGTGGCCTCTAGGCCTAAATGAGATAGATGATCGGCAACCACATTTGCCAACCCTGCCTTATCTTTGATTTCCAAATCAAGCTCTTGAAGAAGGAAGACCCATCGGATGAGTCGGGGTTTGGAGTCAGATTTCTTCATTAAATGTTTCAAAGCGGCGTGATCTGTGAAAACAATTACTTTAAAATTAATCAAGTAGGATCTAAGCTTTTCCAAGGCAAAATAACTACTAAGAACTCCTTCTCAGTCATGGCATAATTCACTTAAGCCCAATCGAGAGTACGGCTTGCACAGTATATATCATACGGCTTATTGTCCTTTCGTTGACCTAAAATAGCCCCTACTGTATAGTCATTTGCATCACACATTACTTCAAAAGATAGCTCCCAATCTGGTGCTTGCATTACTGAGGCGATGATCAATGCCTCTTTTAACCTGTGAAAAGCACTCAAGCATTCTTCATTAAACTCAAAAGGCACATCCTTGACAAGCACTTGGGTGAGAGGTTTTGCAATTTTCGAAAATCTTGAATGAACCGCCGGTAAAAATCGACATGTTTGAGAAAACTCCTCACACCTTTCAAAGAAGTTGGTGGTTACAATTTCTCAATCACCTCCACCTTTGCTTTGTCAACTTCAATGCCTTTATTAGAGACAACATGACCAGGGACAACCTCCTCTTACACCATAAAATGGCATTTCTTCCAATTCAAGACCAAATTCACATCTTCACATCTTTGCAAACCTTAGATAAGTTGTTCAAGCACTAGTCATAGGTTGCACCATACACAGAAAAATCACTCATAAAGACTTCCATTGTGTCCTCAATAAAGTCAGAAAAAATGGCCATCATACAACATTGAAATGTGGTAGGGACATTGCATAGCCCAAATGGCATTCTTCTATAAGCATACGTACCATAAGCACATATAAAAGTAGTCTTTTCTTGGTCATTAAGATGGATAGGGATTTGAAAGAATCCCAAATATCCATCTAGGTAGCAAAAATATGAATTTTCAGCCAATCATTCAAGTATTTGGTCAATGAAGGGAAGGAGAAAGTGATCTTTACGGGTGGCTTTATTCAGTTTCCAATAATCAATGCACATACGCCAGCCTGTGACAATCTAAGTAGGGATTGGCTCATTATTCTCATTTTTGATAACACTCATCCCTTCTTTCTTAGGTACAACATGGACTGGGGCTTACCCATGCCCTATTAGAGATAGGGTAAATAATACCGGCCTTAAGTAACTTTAAAATCTCCTTTTTAACTACCACTTGCATGCTAGGGTTCAATCTTCTTTGATGTTCAATTGAAGGATTATGGTCATCTTCCATTAAGACTCGATGCATACACAAAGAAAGATGAAGTCCTTTTAAGTCATCAAGGGTGTATCATATGACTTTATGATGCTTCCTAAGTACTCTAAGTAAAGAATCTATTTGGATTTGGGCTGCATTCAAATTTGCATTCACAATCACTGGACATGTAGATTTTCGTCCAAGAAATTCATACCTCAAGGATGAAGGGAGAGGTTTCAATTCTACCTTGGGAGCTTTCACTTCGTCAGACGAGGGCTTACTTTCGTCTTGTGATGATTCCACCTTGGCAAGGGTAGGCGAAATTGGTGGAGAGGCTTCTAGAGGCTGAGTAAACTCGGCTACTTTGGGATTTTCATCCTTATTAGTGCTATTGTTCAACATCAAGTGCTCAACTGTATCTTTAGGATCAAGGTTAAATGCGGTTTCTCGCATTAAACCATCAACCACATCAATCTTATTACACTCGTCAGAAATGGAAGGAAACTTAGCATCTTCTAGTAAATTAAACTCCATATGATCATTTCCTACATCAGAAGATAATTTACCATTTTTCACATCGATATGGCACCCTGCGGTGGCAAGGCATGGTCTCCCAAGAATGATGGGGGTTCATGTGCCCTCCTCTATTTCTAGGATCACAAAGTCTACTGGCACATATAAATCCCATACTTTTATTGGAACATCCTCTAAAATACCCATAGGGTATTTCACATAACGGTCCGCTAATTGTAAGAAGATAGTAGCTGGTCTTATCTCACCTAGTTCCAATTTTTTACACATAGAAAGGGGAATTAAGCTCACACTTGATCCTAAATCTCATAAGTTACTGTCTATAGGCATAATCCCTATCAGGCAGGGAATTAAAAAACTATCGGGATCCTTCAGCTTAGCTGGAAGCCTGTTTTGGATCACCTCACTGAATTCTTCAATCAAAGCTACAGTTTCATGTTCTTAAAGCTTTCTTTTGTTGGACAGAATTTCTTTCAAAAATTTAGCATATGAGGGCATTTGAGTCAAGGCTTCAGTAAACGGAATGTTTATGTGGAGTTTCTTAAGGATTTCTAAAAACTTCCCAAATTACTAATCAAGTTTAGCTTTGGCCATCCTTTGAGGAAATGGTAAATGAGGGGTGTAGGGCTTTGGGGAAATGGTCTTAGGGTCCTTAGGAACCTCATCAAACTTATGGACGACATCATCGATCACTTCCTTAGAGGGTAAAGACATCTCTTTCTCGATATTCTTAACATGCTCATTCTTACCATGCAAAGATTCATCGATGGTAATCTCCTTAGGTCCTTCTAGTTGTTTTCCTCCTCTCAAAATAATTGCATTACATTGATCCGTAAGATTAAGCTCAAACTTACTAGGAAGTCCATCTGGGGGCGTAGAAGAAAAAGTAGCTTTTTGGGCAATTTGGGCCTCCAACATCCTATTATGAATTGTAAACACATCAACCTTTGAGACTAATTGTTTAATATACTCATCTTGTTTTTGTTGTGCCATAAACATACTTTCCATCATTGCTTCTTAATTGGACTTTTAAGGCATTTGAGAAGGGAAGGGGGGTCTTTGAAAACCAGGGGTGGTCTAGCATTCATAGGGGGCATATTTGATGGGTTTGGATTAGACTTATAAGAGAAATTTGGATGATTCTTCCAACCCGGATTATATGTATTAGAATAAGGGTCATTGGCCGATCTCGGGTTGAAATTCTGAACATAATTAACTTCATTAGAGTCTTAGGAAAAAGGACTCCCTACTTGATAGTTTAAAGTTACATGCTCAACAGAACCACAAATTTCACAAGGGGGAGGGGCACTAGAATTCATAGCATTAACATTCATTCGTTTAAGTCTCCGAGTCATAGCATCTACTTTAGCAGAAAGTAAAGTAAGTGCATCAACTTAAAGCTTACCTCCAACCCGTTTGGGTTGAGCTTGTTCGGTGGACCATTGAAAATTATTGAGTGCCATTTCCTCAATCAAATTATAGGCTTCATCCTCGGTTTTGCTCATCAAAGTTCCTCCTACCGTCGCATCAATAGTGGACCCACAGACTAGGTCACACCATTATAAAAGGCTTGGACAATCACCCAACGTTGAAGACCATGATGGGGGCATAGGTGTAGCAAATCTTTAAACCACTCCCAGGCTTTGTAGAGCGTCTCTTCATCATTTTGCATGAAATTGGTGATCTGATTCTCAAGCTTGCTGTTTTGCTCGGAGGGAAAAACTTGGCGAAGAAGGCTCTTGTCAACTTATCCTAAGTGGTAATGCATCAAGATGACAAGGAGTATAACTAAGCCCTTGCTTTATCCCTCATGGAGAAAGGAAATAGGTGTAGGTGAATCGTGCCAGTGGAGATTCCATTAAGCTTTAACATATCGCACACCTCTAAAAAGATCGAGAGGTGCAGATTCGCGTCTTTCAAAGGCGTTCCTCCAAATCGGGATTGCTGCACCAACGAAATGGGTGCCAGTTTGAGCTAGAAATAGTTGGCATCTACAGTAGGGCGAGCGATGCTTGAGGCGATCCCTTGGACTCCAGGAGTAACGAAATCTCGGAGGGTTATCCTTTGGTCACCTTCTCCACCCGCCATGCTTGTTGGATTCCTTCTAGCCTCGTGCCTTTGTTCTTCAATCCTTTGCTTTTTCCTCCTTAAGCGGAAAGTCCTTTCAATCTCAGGATCGGGTTCGTACAAGATCGGACTTCGCATAAACAGGAAAAATTCCTGCAAGCACTATCACCAACACTATTAACGTAATTAAACAAGCAAAGAAAATAACAATAAAAGATAAAAAAATACTTAGTCACTTTCGCAAGACTAACTCAATAGTTAACACTTTAGTCCCCGGTAACGGCACCAAAAACTTGATGGACTACCACATGCGTACGGGTAGCCGTAGTATAGATAAAGATATCGTTCTCATGGACTAATGTAACTTACCGAGTCTTATCTATCAGAATTTGCTAAGTAAAATTCTAATTCAAAGGGTTTGATTTAACAACTTCTAATTCACTATTCTAAATCAATCAAAGAGAAAATATGCCTAGGAATTCTCGTAGTTATGAAAGGGTATTGGATCAAAACGACAATCATATGCTTTTCTCTAATCGGTTAATCTCGAGGAATTGCAATCTATCCAGAAATTTGATCTATTCTTTTGAAATCAATCAAATTTGCATAAACTAAGCAATAGTCGTTCTTTCAAACATATTTGCCTTAATTCAAGTTAAGTATCTTCGATTAATCTCTAGTCCTCCTAACATGCAAATCTCTCTTTCGAGATGACTCCACATTAGGTTTAATCAAGCAGTCCAATGAAAAAATGTCACCTTTCAGTTTTTCATGCATTTGTTTCAAGTAAGTAAGCAACTTTTGGCCAAAAATACCACTCACAACAATACAATTACTTGATAAATGAAATCAAACCAATCATGAAAATAAGCACAATTCTATGAATTAAAACATGATCCAACTACACCTACATGAACTACTAAATCCCTAAACAAAAAGTAAATTGCTCACACATGATTAAGAGTTAAACAAACTAACCAATAATCCGGCGAAATCTGAGAGAAAGGTTTCACTGAGATGGCCTTCAACCAAGGGCTTCAAACTGCCTTGAAAACCAAACACATACACTCAAGACTTCTCACCAAAACTAAAATCAAACTAGAAATCTTAAAAGAAACAAAATTTGAGAAGAAAACTCTGCTAAACCTCTAATCTATGCTAACTCTATGCTTGTGTGTGTTCTTCTTCTGCTGCAGAATTAGGCCTTTTACAGAGGGGCTCGATTGATCTCGGCCACACATCCAAAGGAAGATGAAGAGGCGGTAGTTTCATGCTCACCACGGTCCGTGGTAGATACCACGGTCCGATCAAGGTCTGTGCTGGAACCGGCTTTCTGTTCTATTCTTACTCCACAGGCGTAGCAACTCATGACTGTCCGTGGGGGAGGTCAAAATACATCTATTTGTGGTCAAATGTTGGGTAAAAAGGCTAAAAATTATGTAAAACACATCAAACAACTATACCCAAGCATAAATTGGGAATAGGAGTATAAATAATAATATTAAGCACTTAATGACATAATTCTCCTAAAAATGAAGCAAAATAGCCTTAAAATGATGTATACATTAAGCACTTATAAGATATTCTGACGTGTATACACCATTTATTTAATCGAATAATAGTGTTGGGATTGAGCAAAGTATTCTTTGCAAATGTCTTATCTTTGTTCCAAAATTTAAGGGGATCATTATAGTAGAGTTTTTTGTATAATTGCTCTTGTTGTTCAACAATTTGTTCTTTAATAGATAACTCTATTAGTGAGATTGTTAGTGCTACTTCCCGTTATGCAAGGATCACCTTATCACCACATTGGTTGCACGTAAACTCAATCTTTCAATGAGTGTATGCTTTATTTAATTTTTTAATAGGAACCGAGTGACCATTTATTGTGAAAATGATTTGGCTTATGGTCTGTGTGCATGAGGAATATAGCCTTTGAAAATTATTTCCTATAATAATATCATGGAAGGGTTGATTAATAACTCATAGAACTGGTATAATGCATTGTACTCCAATTTCTATGGATAATCCTATTATGGCTTCATTGTCGCTTATTATGCTATTATTGGCTATTCTTACTTGTAAAGAATTCTTTTTTTTCCACATGAATTCCGAAAATAGAAAACTTTTTTTCAAAACAGACAAAATAACCACTATCGAAATAAGAACATAATTCATATCCATTATATCCTCTTAACATGCATTTATTGGCATACAAATGTCATCATGATTAGTATTGGTGACTTCATAGCATATTTTCATACTCATATTTTTTACTAATTCATCATCATAGATTGGTTCAATTATAGTCCTCGTTTTATACCTAATGACTTTTCTATCTAAACTCATACTTCGATCTACACTGTCTTGTGGGTCCAAAACTCATTCTACTCATCTCACTGGTCATACTAATTGTATCATCTTCTTTAAGCTCTTCTGTAGTTGTTAAAGAACCTTTTCCCCATTCTAATCTTACACTCATACTTCTTAATAATTTGGGTTTAATGGTAATTTTCTATTCTCATCAATTTTTATTATATTTTTCTTATTGATTTTTGGGGGATTGGCAAAGTCAGATATCCAAGATCTATCAACTTTTATTTTCTGAGAATTGGATTTTGCCCTTTGAATTTTTTGCATTGGGGTAGGACTTTCAATTTTTTCCGCCTCTATCATTGTTATCTTAGTCTTTGGATCAATAGTATTATCTAATTTTTAGATTATTTTTCAAAATATTCTTTGTGGATAATATCCTCTCTTCATGTCCATCCCAACTATTTTTATCTCAAAGAATAGGAAGCTTTTGGCAATTCATCTTTAAGACTCACATAATATCCAGGTGGGCAATTTAGTCATACTATACCATTACACAAAGTGGTCTTTATCTTTGTGACAATTTCATTGTTAATTTGGTATGCCTCATATCACAAAGCAAAGCATAGAGATCAATATCTTTGTCATAATATTGCAATGGTGTAATTTGCATTTGGCCACTTTCAACATGGATATACATGTCCTTTCTATCCTTGTTATGCTTAAGAATGTTTTCCCAATTAATGAGATTAACTTCTCTCACATCATACTCACAGTTTTTTATTTCTAAATCTCTTTTCATCATTTCACATACATACTTACTCTTCAATTAAAAGATAAATTTTTTTATAGATCATGTCTTTCTAGATTATGAGTGTAGGAGTAAGGCCGCCTACATCTGGACCTCACTAGACCTCGTAAAAGGGGACCGACACTAGGAGTTATTGTTATTGTTGTTTGTCTTTTTGAATTATAGGAAGGACGTAATCTTCTTTGACATCTTCATTGTCATTATCTACAATAAAATTCTTCTCCGTGATATCACCAAGACTTATTGAGCTATTTTTCATCATTTGACTAGTTTCTTTATAATCACTTTCTTCATATTTATCTCTGATTACTATTTCAACAATTCCTTTGTGGTTTTTTAAGGCTAGGTCTAATGCTTCTTCTTTATTAAGTTCAAAATAGCCTAGATTTCCCTTGTTTCTATAGGCTTATTGTTCTTCCTATTTTTACGTTCGTTTGCATAATCACCTACTTCTCCACATGCCCAACACTTATAGCTACTTTTTCCTATAGGACAATAATCAACTTTTCTAAAAAAAAATCGATGCCTTTTGGGACTTGTCTTGTTATAATACTTTCTTTTGTATTGTTCTCCCCTTTGCTTGTTAAAACACTTTTTCTTATAAAATTTTCTTTTTCTTCTCTTTTTAGGTTCATTTCCCTATTAATGAGGAGTCTCCCAACTGGTTAAAAATTGTTTCTTCATTTCTTTTTTCTGCTTTTGGAGATCAGTGCATTAATCATTTACCCATTTTCTTAAATAAGAAATTCTTGTACCAAGGGTATCAAACATATGTTTTTCAAACCATGCAATGTATTTTTCATTGAATATGAAATTGATTGAATATGGTAATTTGTCATAAAACATACGATGATTGGTTTCATTATGCTAATTTTGTAATAATATTTATTAAATTTAGCGATATAATTCTCCATATATCTCATTTACCTAGCTCTATGTTAGTCATCCTTCTTTGCTATTCTCTAGCTTTTTTTTTCAGAATCAAGTTTAGCTCCAATAAATTCAGTTTCAATTTTCTTGCATAATTTTTTTGAACATAGCGGATGGTGTTCCATCATTCTTAATACATTTTTACCTTCCTCATCTAATGAGTCATAGCAGTCGGCTACAGAGTCAGATAAACTATGCTTGATATAATTTAGGAAGTTTTCAACCATCCATGTGGTATTCAAATTCAAGACACTATTAATACCCATTTTCCAATGATGTAAATGGCTTGGCTAATTGGGACAAGACTTTTCAAAGGATGTGGTTTTCCTTGGGATGAACCCAGAGGAAAAGTTCATTGTACATCCTGCTAGAACATATCTAGTCTCATAAAATGGGCATTTCTTCTAGAAGATTCACTAAATTCTTCAGGTTTAGGAATAACATTGCTAACTAGATTGGATTCGACTTTATCAATGTTGAATTCTTCTCCAATCTCGTTGATTTCACCGCCAGCTACCACTTTTCCTTTTTTTTATCCAATGTTCTCCTACTTTCTTCTAAAGGAACAACATTAACATCCTCCGGTTTAATAAGTTCGTCTGTTGATATATTTTCTCTTCTAACTAGACATTATTTGTCTCTTTATTAGGTAGTACTTCTTGTTTGTCTACTATTGCACCCATGATTTTGTTTAACTCTCTTAATTTTCTTCTTAATCAAACCTAATCTATAATTCCTCAAGATTATACTGCTTATGTTCCATCATCTACTTCTTTTTCAGCCTTTTCAGATGATTATTCAGTTGATTTTTCTTCTACTTCTTTTTCGATTCTTATATCTTGCAAAGGAAATGGATTTTTATGTTTCATGTTTTGGAAAGGATATTTATGCTAAAATGGAGTACTAATACTTAAATCATGTTTTGCACTATCTCTAATTTGATCATAGAAAGATGGATTACAAATAATTGTTTCTTTATCTCCTTAACTTTGGCCTTAATTTTTGCTAATTCCACTTTCAATTCTAAAACTATGTTATTGGCATACTTTAATTGCGATGATAGTAAAGTGGTTTCTTCTGGTGAGTGCACAATATGTGAATAATTAGGAATAGGAGAAGTAGATGATGATTCAAGCGTTAACTGCGATTAATTATCTTAATTAACCATGGCTTAATTATTTTTTCTTCAAGTGGTTGTGAAACCACATAAAAAGGGCTTTGAGTAATACTTATTATCCACAAAATCCAAATCAAAATTTTTGAAAATAAGTTTTTAGAAATTGGGGTAAAATATATAAATATGAAGTTTTTAAAGATTTGGGTAAAATACAAATATGAAAAATTATGGGCATTACACGTGAATTAACATAGTCGAATTGGACTTGAAAATAGTTTGCATAAACTTTGAGGGTCTTTTTTGTTAGCTACCTCATAAGTTAAGGCAACTTACAGTTATTTTTAAAAACTGAAAGTCCTTAAAATAGTTTACACAAAATTTAGGGTACCTTTATGTAGTTTTTTTTTTTTTTGTCTTTTATCACCTCTTACTCATTGAATAGTACGATATCTCTAATTTATAAATCAATAGCTTCTTATCTTTTTGTATTCAACAATTAGTTAAAGGCATCTAAAAAAAGCTTTAATTGATGCGGCTCACTGATTTGTGATGCATAATCTTTGTTTATAATGCCTAAATAAGAGTGCTTAATAAAAAATTAACATGTTACAAAGACGACCATTTTAAGGATAAAACTTAAATTAAAATAACCAATTACATGGAGCAGATGCTCTTCTAAGGATAAGTGAGATTGGTAGATTTCACATTGTTGTGTTGAATTGAGGAGTATGAATACAAACTACTACACGGAGGTAACCTAAACTTTTGTATGAAAACCCTTAGTTTTGAAAATTATTTTTCCGGTACCTTAGATTATGTGAAAATATATTTTTAGGACTCTGTTCCCTACTAAAGTGTATAATTGCCCTTTTCTAAATTAAAATAATTCACAAAATTATAGATTAAATGCAAAAATATAATTAATTGTTATAAAATAATAGAAAAATAATAATAAAATCTAAAACTCTTTGAGTACTCCCGCCAAAGTTCCAGTTTTTTGAACACTACCCTGCCACATCAACAAAAGTTTCACCTTTTTTCTTTCATTTCTCCAACCTATGGAACTTCAACTTAGTTAACAAAATAAAATATTTATCATAGATCCCATCATGAAGCATATTTGGTTACTTTTATCCTTTTTATTTTGTATTTGTATTTTATGATTATAACTTGTAAATATTTTTTATTTTCTAAAAAATGGAATATTAATTTTTTGAGGTTTCTTCACTTACCCCATTCGAGGTTTTAGTAAATATTTTTTACGCTCCTGACCTTTTTGAATTATCATTTTCCTTCCTTCACTTTTGCGTAAGAATATTACAAACCTCCAAAATTACGAAAATGTCATTCATGTTCTTGAAATTTGGTTTCATTAGTTAATGGCATGACAAAATCATAATGTACGGAGACTTTGGTACCTTTAATAATAAAGACGTTGGTTTTCTTGCCTAAACATGGTTGATATTGAGCAATTGAAGAGGACATGAGAGAGAAATTTATCTTGAAATGAGAGGGAATGTTTGAACCACGACATGGGTAGTGTCGCGACATTTGCTTGACCCTGGCGACCTTAGCAGTGGCCTCGATGGTAATTAATCGGGCTATTGTTAGCTACACGATCAAATTGAAGGTTAAGAGAATCAGGTCAGAGTTGGATTAACTTTCAAACAGATAGAGGAGATAAGACAGGGGTAAAAAAATTTAAACATGAAAATTTTGTAATTTTGAGGCTTTATAATACTTTTACACAAAGATGAACAAGAGTAAATAATAAATCGAAATGTTCAAAGGTGTAAAAAATATTTACCAAAATTTCGAGGGGGGTAAATAAAAATACCTCTTTATTTTTTATTTCCTATAAAAATGCAAAAATATTTTTTAACTCTTAAAAAATTGATTGCAATAATTATTTTTTTTTGCTTGAACACGTAATTTTTTATGATAAGATAAATTTTGGAATGAAATTTTCACAATTAGGGTGTTTTATTTATAGGCAAATTTTTCACAGAAAAAAGCTCAACATATAGTTATTATGTCTCACAACAGTCTAATTTTGAACCCAAACACTATTCACCACGGCTAGTCTCCAAAGGCAACCCAATCGAGCATTTTTTCATTTGTTTCCCTTCTGCAACAAAACACGTCACTGACTTCATGCCAGGTTCCAAAACGTTGCGCTTTTATCACCATATGAGATAACAAAGTATACACAAGTTAGAACAACCAGACATTCTAACACGCCTGCCACACATGTAGTCTACCCGCTGGAATCGTGTCCTGTGGAATGCGGGCCCCAAACATCACACATATTCCTGTGGTTGGAGATTCTCTTACCTCCACCCAAACCTCCACCATCACCTCCCCTAACACTACCTCTCCTACCCATCCAACCTCATCCATCACCACTAATCCCACCCAAATAGCCATATTACCACCTCATCTTCATCAACCCAAAACGAATAGCTGAAGCAAAAGAAAGACAAAACAACAAGCTTGGAATTTTGAATTTAAACTCTAAAATTGCATATTGAAATCTCAATTTTAGAATTGAAGATTAGATCAAGATGGATATGAGCAGAACCTTAACCTTCACAACACCATCCTCTTCAGCGCGACTGAACTTCTTTAGCAATGGCTCCGAACACTTCAAAGATCATCCTCATTTAGTCCCAACAATGGTTACTGGAACCAACAATTCAAGTTCATGGAATCAGAGCAAGAGGAGGTCTGTTTAGGTCATGGCTCTCAAAAGTTAGGTAAGCATCAAACTTTATCATCAAATTGGGACTCGTCTGTGACCATGGAACATCTGCCATTGTTGCCCAATTCGAAGAGCTTGACACCAACAAACATGCTTCTTCATGATAGAATCATCGTCCTTGGTTCACATATGTCTTTTTTAAAATTGAAATTTCAAGTTTTGATTTGAAATTTCAATTTCAAATATCATAACAAGTTCTTTGGAATACTCTCATCAATGATTGAGGAGAGTCCACAATTGAAGTTCATAGATATCGCGTTTAAGAACTATTTGAAAAGATCCTTGAAGAGAGAGAAACTAGAAGGATCATAATCATAAACAGACCTCCCTGAGAATTTGTTGTCAGAACCACATCGAAGGGGTGCGCTCACCAATGAAGTCCTCGAACTCTAAGCATCTATCGCCACCAAAGAAGATCTCCAATTGAACCTCTCGGCGGAGGATGGGTTTAGGACCTTTGGGTGGTTAAGAGCTTTGAAATTTCAAATATTTCATATCTATATTTTTTGTGAACATTTCATCAATATCTTTTATTATTCTATAAAAATTTATTATAATTTGCATTTAATTCATAATTTTATGAATTATTTTATTTTAGAAAAGGGTAATTACATCTTTTCATAAGGATCGAGTTCTAAGAACATATTTTCACATAATTTAAGGCACCCAAAATTAGTTTTCATTACTGAAGGTTATTCAAATAGTTTACACAAAAATTGTGGTACGTCACTGCAATTTTTTGGTATGAATATAATTTCATTGTCTTATGTTGCTTTGTGAAAAAAAAATAGTAATCAATTATCCAATATTTAGGATCAATTTTGGATTTAGAGTTTGATTGACCCAAAATTTTAAATACCCAAACCCACACCTATTTCTGATTGAGTAATGACTCAAGAACAGAAAATTTTACATATTGGTGCATCGAACTAATGTGTAATAATATTGGGGACCTACCTTTTCAAATTTAATAAATGGGACCACTGACCTGTGAAAAAATCAACCGGTACGAGTCAAAGGAGATTTTCCAATCAAAATTATGACATAACTTATTCATTGCCCAAAATACCATTGGTGGCCCGCATGATTTTCTTCTCATTATAACCTGAGGGCAATGGTAAAAGGGCTTTCAAATGTTTCCTTGCTTAATCCCCACCCCCATCTCTTTTTATCTCTCTCTCTCTCTCTCTTCTCTTCTCGTTCTTTTGTTCCCTCTCTCCTAGCTATAGACCTTTAGGAGCTTTCTTCCATTGAATCTCCAAACCAAGCTTCGAGTCTTGTACAAGTAATTTGATATTTCTCAAATTTATTTATTTTGCTGATTTCTTCCATTAAACTGATATCATGTGTAAATATCATAAAGGTGACAAAAAATTAAATCGAAGGATTAATAATTTTTGAGATTAGTATTCTAAGATTAGTCCTTTAGAGAATTATTCTTTCTCTATGTTTGTCTCTCTCATAACCGTTGAATTAGCAAATTGACAAAGAATAAATTTTCGGTGACTTTGATGAATTAGTTTTATTTTGTGCAGTGCAAGAAGAATGCATAGTTCTAGTAGTTGCTGGTGAGGCAGAGGGAGCTACTTGTCTTATGAGGTTGATGTAATTTGTCCCCAATGTATGTAAAAGGTTCAAATCAAACTTGCAAGATCCAAGGAGAATACATGAAGGTTGTTTTATAAATGTATACCTTGTGGAAGATTTATTAAGTGGGCTATGCTCCAGAGGGTGAGGAATCAATTGAAAGATGGATAATTAGGGTGGAAGGGCATGAGGGTGTTGTAATAACTTCAATACAATTAGAAGTTGTGGAGACAAAATGATAGTTAGGGACATCAATGCAAGGCTTATTTTTGTATTAATCGGTTTGCTTAGCATCTTTTGGATATTTGCCTTGAAGTAAGCATAATAGGGGTTGGTTTTTGTAAGTTGAATTTGCATAATCAATGAAAGATCAGTATCAATACCCCATTAGAATCCCTAAGTGAAATGCAAAAGCTTACATGGTCATAAAACCATAAATGCTTCATATAGTCAGCACAAAAAGCTATTCAACTGTACAACTAATACAAAAGCTTACATATGTTAATGCTTACATATAGTTGTTGGCATTATTTATACCAATAATACATAAATTGTGAACCCATACATATACCAATCATAAACATTGTCCAAAAAGTCAAAAATAATGCAACTTTGCATCTTGTTTAGGTCACGTAGTTGTTTGAGCAATCCTCATGTTTGATCAAAAAACCAAGAAGTCCCACATCATCAACCAATTAATCCCTTGCTTGGATCATGCATGAACTTGTTACGGGAAAAAAAGGGAATAATATATGAATAAAATTGTACAAAGAAAAAACAATACAAATAATATCAAACCTTGATCAATACCTTTAAGTTGCATATGCCTAGGGTGGATGACTGTGTTTCAACTTTTTGCTTGCCCTACTATTGCCCTCCTTTTGGTGGCCTACCAAGACCTATGTCCTCAACTGGTGGGGATCCTAGTCGAGGCAGGTTCCTTTCTGGCCAAAATGCCTGGTCTTAAACTGGGTGAATCACCACACTGTATGCCATTTTATATTTCTCAAGGGTATAAGCCTCATCCACAAAAGACTCCAAGTTGTTCCTCACCCTAAGGATACATCTAATTGTATGTTTGCAGGGAATCCCAAAAATGCCCAATAAATGCAGTCACAATGACCCACATTTAAATCAACTGTGAAATTTGCACGCCTATCTGACATAAAATATTCGTCCATCCTAGCAGTTGTAAACCTACAATACCTACTGTGAATTTCAAACCCGGTAAACAAGACTTTTACCTTAGGAACAACCCTTCCAATCCACTCTTGACGAATCTTATCCTTTTTGCTATAGTTGAGATAAATTTCTCTATGACAACGTCAAGCAAACTAAGCATTGGTTTGTGCCTATGTTCTCTATCTTTCCATTGAAACTTTCAACAAAATTGTGGTATTATCAGGGGCTGTAAGGTTTGTACCAAACAAAATTTGTGGTGTTATCATTGTTGATATTATGCATTGCCTTTTTATGCACAAATTCATTAAATGCATTAGCTACAATGAAGAATAGGTTGTGAAGCTTCCCATCTAAAACTCTATTGGAAACAACCCTTAGAAGTTTCTATATTCAAATTGAAGGTTGTGGGTTAATGAATGTAAGTCAGTCATGTATGCATATAAGTGTGTTTTCAATGCAACTATAGAAGTGTCTATGTATAAATTGTAGGCTGTGATAGTTCATATTAGGGTAATCCTTAGCAAAATTTCTCTAATAGTCAACGACACATATTCTCTTGCTACTTTCAGGAAAGACCTCAGACAACACTTTCAATAGGCCCTGTAAAATGAAACAATGTATTGAGTAAGTTGCAGCTCATGTAGGTTTAATTCAAGAAGTAATTAAATAAGAAAGCTATGCAAGTAATTTGACTAGCCTTATGGCTATTAGAAATGAAGGTGAAGTTGGGTATGCCCTCATTTTCAAAATATTTTTTCAAAGCCATGAAGAAGTAAACCCAGCTTGTTTGGTTCTCCTACTGAACTACTGCATAAGCTATGGAAAAGTACCTATTACAGCCATTCAACCCCAAAGCAACAAGCAAGACACATCACCAATCTACTCCAATAGAAGGTTTATAACCCCTTAAGAAACATAGATTTTGTGGCTTTGAAAGAAATAAAGATTATTTTGAAGAGGATTTCACCATTTCGAGACTGTGTTATACAATAACATGCTGACATTGCGTTTTTCAATTTGATATCTTCAATGTAATCCAACAACATAGCATAGGACTCCTCATAGCCGCCTTCAAACCATTTTTTGAGTAAGTTCAGGGCTCTTCTCACAGTGTGTGGCTTGCCTTGTAACCTATACTATCCATTAATGTCTGTATCATTCTTGGTAGTTTGATGTTTGGGTCTACCTTGTAATCTGGAAGCAACTGCCATGCCATCCAAGAATATACAGTAGTTGAGTTGAAATGTTGCCTAACACAGCGGTGAAAACCCTTCATAGACTTTACTTGCCATGTCACTTCATCTAGCAGCCTTAAAAGCATATATTCTCCAGCTGCAACTGTCATCCGTACAAACTAAAACATACCTAAATTTATCATTCTTGGCCTTCTTTAATGCAATTCCCTCTTGCACTGCATATTCTTTAATAACTTGACTCCTTTGGTTCTTATCCACAAACATGTGACCAACTGCAAGATTAATTTTACTGTCTATGTTCCTTGCCCATATTTCCCATGTCCTGTACATTCTATTGAAAGGGTTTTTAACTTTACCATCATCATCCATGTCGAATGTATCAACATGAACCCGTGACACATTTGTATCAGTATCTACTGCCATGTCATCAAGGTTTGTATCATCACTAGCATTGAAAGCATCCTTATCAGTTAAAGACACATCATCATCTGAAGCCTCTTCCTCATCATCCTAAGCCTCTCCAAAGTCAGGATCACTTTCACTGTCATGTTCGCCATCACTATCACTATCATCAGAGCTTTGATCATCATCATCATTACCATATCAGAACAAGAGCCTTGGAGCAATGGTAAGATTATCTTTGTGTGACCAAAAGGTCACGGATTCGAGCCTTGAAATTAGCCACTGATAAAGTCATGTTAGACTGCCTACAATTCACCCCTTTGGTGGGACCCCTTCCCCAGACCCTGCGTGAGCACGGGATGCTTGTGTATCGGGCCGCCCATCATTACCATATCACTAGAACTATTCCCATTGCGATGGAAGAGTTGAGTTTGATCATACGGCAGTGTCCAAAATTATAAGTAATTCATGAACAATATTATTTTCATTATTTAGATTTAGCGTATGAGTTGAATAATCTTTGTGTCTATTGAAATTTTTAGGATTACGCATATGTTATTTTTGTATATGCAAGTAAATGTTTATTAATCACATTTAAAAAAAAAACTAATTAAGGAGAAGGTGAAAGATCTTGTGAAGAGTGTGTGTGTGTGTGTGTGTGTGTG
>JACYFF010031957.1:22111253-22219722 GCA_017589665.1 Selenicereus undatus
TATATATATAAAGAAAAATTAAAAAAGAGTTGTATGCACGTAAAAGACACGTAATAAATTAAGGTATTACTTAATATGCTAACCAATAGAATTTATAACACTTGGCAAAAATATGTGAATTCACTCAATTTTATATATAGTTATATAGATACTCCTTCATTTGTGGTGGTTGACTCTCAAATCAAATCAATACCCTAAAAATCCTACCACCGAACTGAGTATGGGAGTTTGATGCAGTAGCCTTACCCCTGAATTATAAAATTATAGAGAGATTGGATCCATTAGATACTAAATTTAAAAATTGTAAACTACCTACTACTTCATAGAAATGGAGCAGAGGAGTTTAAAGAGACAATTTGCTTTAATCTGCTACAATTCAAGTTGAAAAAATAGTTCAAACTTGCCTTTTTAAGTTATATAGATTATGGACAATTGTGATGGCTGACTCTATGACCTCAAATCATAAGCCTCCAAACCTCCCAAACCTAAATTAATGTTACATAAGTCTGCTTGTGAATTTGGAAGGTATGAGGAAGACATTCTCTTGAAAACTGAGGATCTAGGTGACTAATCTGTAGGATATTTGGGAGAAGCAAGGTTATTAGTGGTTGCAACAATAAGAGGTGATGGATTAATAATGGTTGTAACAGTAGGAAGAGATGGGTTAATAGTGGCTATGGGATTAAGTGGCTTAGCATCATAAACTATGAACCTTGGAGACCTTCTGAATTGAAGGAGATGTAGGAGATAGGGGGATGACTCAGAATCTTTTGTCATCTCATTGGACTGTTTAGTGGGAGGTTTTATGAACCTTGGAGATCTTCTAATTGAAGTAGTTGTGGGAGATGATTGGGAATGGGTGGCTATCTCATTGGATTGTTTAGTGGGACTTTTTGTGAATGTTGGAGATCTTATACTTGGAGGAGAAGTTGGAAAAGATTTGGGATAGCTGCCAACAACTTAGCTCTCTTTATAGTAAGTTTGGTTCTCTTTGTAGGATGTGAGCTTGATTGAACATATGGGTTTACAATTAAAGTGTTAGCCCGTATGTTAGCTTGACTCATTGTTGACTAACTCAGTTTGTTCAAGTCTACTAAACTACAAATGGCATCAAGCGATTCCTCCTCATTCACATCTCCTTCTTTCACTACAAAACCACTGGAATTAAGGGGTTCATTTTCACTTTCTACATTATTGTTTGTCTTATTTTGTAAGTCTAGGTCTTGGTCTATATAGTAGTACATTAATGGATGTCTCTCTTTTGAGATGACAATTGGAATAGCCCCTACCTCATACTTCCACATATTCACAAACTTTATCCATGCGTCATCACAATTAAGAGCGAATCTATTTGTTGAAGTTGGAGAAATGAAGTAATAATCCATATATTTTGAAAGTTCAATCCCAACTTTTTCAAATGAAGATTTGGCATCTTTGTATAAATTAGTCATGCTGTACCTAGCCATGTCTATATCCCAAAATTCTACCTTCTCTTTCTTGCAATAAACTGGCGAAACCCTCGTATCATTGTCAACCATAGCCTACGTGAAAATTGAATTTTTATTTGAAACACTCAACCCTCCATGAAACACAAGTCAAATACTAACAACTAAGTACATAATCAAAATCAAGGACACTAAAAATCCACTATAAATTACGTAGAAATTACATTTAAAAACTAAAATTTCCCACATTGTGGTCCTCAACACAGCTTCAAGCATGCAAATTCGGGAACTGCAACTTTCAGTATTAAACAATCACCTACATTTGGCACATTTTTAATATAGTTTAGTACATGTGTTGACTACGTAACCCTAATTATGCAATAAACAATCATGAACCAACCCCTAACCCATAATGTATAAATTGAACGTCAGATATTAAGATAAGTTCACTTTTACCTGCTTCCCTCGTCCTTGTTATATATCTTTCCTTGATTGTGGGCCTTAACTCTATTGCATTCACTTTTTGCAACTTCTTTTTGCTCCGTTCAAGCTGTCTTCGCACAAAAGAACAAGACCACTAAAAGAATCGATGTTCATTTACCCTGTGTAGCAACAAATTTAGGGCTTGGTGGGGTTGAGTGTTTGAGAAGGAGATGGGAAAGCCAAACACTTGGAGAGAGTGTCAAAGAGATGTTGAGATGATGTCAGGAGCCGAAGTAGGTGCGTAGGATTTTTTATTGTATTTCTTGCCTTGGGAGTCAATTACTGCCTTCGCAATTATTCCGGTTGAACTTTTTGTAATTTGACAACTCTAATTAGGTAAAATTTTAAATTATAACAAAATTATCAATCCTTACATTCTTTAGTGGTTCTATTTATTACATTTGGAAAAAAAGGTTCCCAATATGACAATTTCCTTTGTTTTTTAAAACAAGGAAAATCAACACAAGATGACAACAATGATTTCTTGGCAAGAAAAGAATCCCTCATGACATGTCAATGGTGATGATGTCACACATCCAATAATAACGTAAATAAGAAAAATCCAAATTCCAGTTAAACCCACTGGCCACTGCCTCCTCATTTGCCCGATTTCCTCACTCTGTCTATACCCCTACAATTGGCGGATCCTCTGTCCCGCGAAGACTCGGGACGTTTCAAATTTCTTTCTTCCCCCAAAAAAAAAAAAAAAAAACAAACAAACAAAACCAACCACCCCAAAAAAACATAAAGCATCCAATGACTAAAATACCCTTACCAGCGCGGCTTGTTTACAACCGACTTCTCCTTACCTCGCGTCTCCACCACCAGGGCTAATTTGGGATAACTATACCACAAAACTCCGTCCCTTCTCTTTCTCTCTCCTCATCTTCTTCTTGCCCCTTCTTCGTCGTTTGTTTCCTTTTTCCCTCCTCTGTCACAATCCAAAAACAAATAAAATCTGTGAATTTCAAAATCTCTCGGTTATTAGGGTTTTCTTCTCTCTTCTCTTCCCTGATTCGATTCCAATTCCAAAAACCCTAGGAATTTCGTCAAAACATTCAATCGGCTCAAAACTCTAATTGAATTCATCTCCGATGGCGGAAGGTGGCAGGAGTGAGGATTTCGTGGTGTTATCCAAGGTGCGAATTGGCCATAAGCGTGAGTTTGAGTTTGCGTTGAAATCTCAGAACGAAGTCGTCGGTTGTTTGGGCCGGACCCGGTCTAGAAAGCCCCCGGTTCTGCCACCGAGCCCGGTTCGGCCGGCGAAGCGGGTCAAGCGGCCGGTCGGCCGGCCGAGGAAGAACAAGAGCCTGGAGGTCGGGGCAGAGAGCGAGGATGAGCCCAAGAGTGATGTGGTGGATGATGGGGTGATTGATGAGGAGAAGAATCACGTCGTTGTTGAAAGCCGGATGAGAGAGAATGAGCATGAGATTGAAATTGAGTGCGATGAGAGTGATCCTGTCGTTGAGGATAATGATAACGATTATCAATTGAATAAGAAGAAGAAGAAGAACAAGTGTGGTGTGAAGGTGGTTCCTACAAAGCTGAAAGAGCTTCTTGCAACTGGGTTATTGGAGGGTATCTCTGTGAAGTACATTCGTGGGGTTAAGGTTGAAAAATGGAAAAAAAATCTTTGTGTTTTTTTTTTTTTGGGTTTCATAGCATTTGTTCTTCTTGTGATAGGTATTTGTTCATGTTTTTGACAGAAAGCCCCATTGGATAAAGGGCTTGCTGGGATTGTAAGAGGCATGGGGATCTTGTGCTTCTGTGCTGATTGCAAGGGTGCTCAAGTAAGTTGTTTGTTCCAGAGTTCTCTATGATCCTGGTTTCTGGATGGTGGTACCCGGGTTTCAAATCTACATAGTTAATTTTTGATGGATTTCCTTTTCAATAACTCAAAGTTATATGTAAAGTCTCAAAGATTCTAGTGTCAGAGTGAAATCAATTAGTATATTCAAGGTTTTAGTTCGCATGCATACTCAAGAGGGTGCTGGTATGCCACTTTTGTAGAAGGTATATCTGAGTTATTCCACACTTGAAGTGGATATACATTCAATAAAAGTGGTTTAGTAGCATTGCTCATTTGGAAGCCAAATCATTTAATGGTCTGTATCCTTCACCTTACATTCGATGCAAGTAAGCTGGTTGGTGTTAACATGGTTTGGAACCTGTATAAGTAAGGTATATCAATTGCAAGCACGCTCAAGTAAGTTATTTCAGAGTTCTCTGTGTCTCTGGGTTTTGGGTGTAATGTGTAGAATTAGTTTTTGATGGGATTGATTTTCAAGAACACAAAGATATGAGTAAGTTCTCTATAAGATTTTGGGGGTGAAAAGCCAAATCACTGTGGATATCTACTTCAGGGTTGTTCGTGAATTTGCATACTTAAGGGGGTGTTTGTATGCCACTTCTGGATACTGTGCACATGAATTATCCGACACTTGAAATGGATATACATTCAATATAAGTGGTTTACCATTACTCTTTCAGAAGCATTTGCTGGCCAACTTTGCTGAGAGATATGTCCATTTAGTTTTAGAATTGGCATTGTTGTTAATTTTTCAAATTTTACTTTCACTTTTTCCGATCTCCAATGACTTGTAAATATTGATGAATTCAATTTGTTGCTCTTGCCGGTGGGGTTGATATTGTTGACTGGTTACTTAATTTTTATTTCTTTAGCTTCCTTGTGTGGATTGCTCATTTTAATGTTCTGAATGCAGGTTGTTAGGCCTAACCAGTTTGAGTTGCATGCTGGCAGTGCAAATAAACGCCCCGCAGATTACATATATCTGGAGAATGGGCAAACCCTTCGGGATGTATTAAATGCATGCAAGCAAGTTGACCTGCATTCTTTGTCAGAGACAATCCTTAATTCTATAGGATCTTATCCAGAGCAAAGGCCCCTGTCTTGTCTTAATTGCAAGGGTAACGTTTTGTGTTTTATCCTGTTTCTACCAGTTGCACTTCTATGAAGCAAACAATTTTATAGTTCTGTTTGTTATTTCAGAATCCATTTCTGATGCTGGTATGGGGAGAACATCATTGCTTTGTAGTTCATGTACAGAAAAAGTCACTCAGACGACTCCTGCCAAGGCAGCGGTTGCCAGTGAAAGGTATGTTGAGTAGGACTTTTTTAGTTGAGAATTCTAACCGAATTGTGAATTATTTAGCTGTTCATCACGTGATGGCTTTTAGGCTCCTGGTGTGATCTCTTCAGTAGATGTCTATTTTTCCAGTACATATGGGGTTTCCTTGAAGATGTTGTATCTATTAAAATTCTGCTGTTATGAAGTCTGTATCCTTATCCCAATGTAAAGGTTCCCCTTCATAGATCTTCCGGTATGGTTGTCAGGGTATGTCCAGTGATATTGATGGTCTATTTCTTTGTGAAGAGTCTTATGCCAACTTTTGATCCAAAAAGAGGTTACCCTTCATGCGATTATGATTGCATTTCTTGGAAGCTGATCCTCTAATTTTTTGTGCTCCAATCCAGTGGATTAGTTGAGTTTTTTTATTGTGTTAAAACCTTATGCATTGAACAGGAACATTGTTGAGTCACAATCTGTGGTTGGTCGTTCATTATTTCAGTTCTGGGCTCTCTAAGTCTTATGTAGCCTTCGTTTATGAATTTCTTGTGTATGTGCTGTGAAGCTAAGATATGGGTCATAGGTAGCGCATATAGTTTTGGAAAATAAGCGGTCATCGCTACAGTACTGCATATTCTTCGTTCTGGGATTTCTGTGTGGTTGGGTGCAGCGGTGAGGCCTTTTGTTGCAGTATACAGCAGTTTCATTCTCACAACTATGAGCATTGTTGGCCTATCAGTTTTGATAAAGGATGTTTGAAAGCCATAACCCCAGAATGTTGACTTCTGTCTAAATTTCTTCTAGTACTGTTCCAAATTTCTGTTGTGTTTAGAATCACCTTTAGACCAGTGCTTTTTACAGTAGTGATAGCCTTCGAATGAAGGGCAAAGACTGGCCCTTGCCCGAGCAGTTGAGCATAGTTGTTTTTTATTTTTGGCCCCCACATCAGCAAATATGTGGTGTGCTCATTTGCAATCAATGTCGCAGCCATCTATATCAATTTGAAAAGCTGGTGAGGAACTAAATTAGCTGTTTATGCATCCCTGTGTTCATTCTTCTCGCGTTAGTGCTTCCAAATTAATTAATGTCTTTAAAATTGAGTTGCGAAACTCGGTTGCTTTTCATCAAATTAGGAATGGATTCGTTAATTGCGAAGTGCCTGCGACAAAATGACCTTCACTTCAAACTCAGAATGTGAGCAGTCCGATGTGGTGTCCCTGCATGGGGCAAAATGTCTTACTTTTATGCCTGGAATAGAGTGCTGTATTAGTATATTGGTTGCATGGCAATAGTTGCAACTTCTCCCGGAAGTTTATTTGCTCTTGGGGCTTTAAGGTTTGGAAACTTTTGTCTCACTTTCAAGTTTCAAATTGTATAACACAATTGACTTAGTATTTGGTGTTATGATTATGGTCAGTATCTTTCCCTACACTTAATTTTGCTTTTTTGTCTTGTCACAATAATGAAATACAGCCAAATTTGGCTACTTCTACATGTTTGATACTGAATTTCTGATACTAAATTGATATTTCAGATGTGCTGGACCTGTTTTGGTACAAAAGTCAACTAATAGTTCTTCAAAAAGCAGCTCATCATTAACTAAAAGCCAGGGCAGGATAACTAGAAAGTGAGTGTTCATTTGGGCTACGTCTGTTTGTATATCCCCCTTTTCCTCATGCCCAATAGTTGAGAGCTGATGCTTTTTGGTGCATTTTTCTTTGCTCTAGGGACTTGCGGTTGCATAAGTTGGTTTTTCAGGATGATTTTCTGCCTGATGGAACAGAAGTTGGGTATTATGTACATGGAAAGGTACTTGATGTCTTTGACCCTTACTTTTGTTTTTGTATGCAATTTAAGGTTTGGTCTGTATCTGTCCCTGAACTTTTGCCTCTTGTTGAGCAGAAACTTCTATCCGGCTACAAAAAAGGTTTCGGAATTTTTTGCTATTGCTGTAATACAGAGGTATAATTTCCTCCTAGTTTTGGCTTACTTGGTTTGATGAATTTGCCTATATTTACTTTGTAAACTAATGGACAGGTCAGCCCATCTCAGTTTGAGGCACATGCTGGTTGTGCTTCTCGCAGGAAGCCGTGAGTACTTGAACTCTATCTTTTAGCTGTTTTCAGTTATGTGTGGGTAGTTTATATTACTTGTTTTCAGTTTTTATGGAATTTTGAAGATTTTGATGAAGATGGGAAAATATGTCTTTGCTTGCATTTGTTCTCTTGGGGAGTGGATTCTCCGCTTCTGACTCTGTTAATGTCTAATGCAAGCAAACTGCAAATTTGTGATGTAATGATTCTTTTAGGAGTGTTTGCTTTTGTGGGATGTGTGAGCATAGCCTTCTTATGAATCTGATTATTTGTTTTGAATCCGAAGCTTGTATTGGACTTTGGATATTCTGAACTCCCTGCTGTGTAGAGAATGAAATGAACCTCACCAGGCATACCCGCTAAATAATATGTCTTATATATATGTGATCTTCATCCTTCACCTTACATGAAAAGCGAGGTTGAGCTATCCTCTAAAATATGTAGTATTTTGTAGAGATAGTAACCTGCATCTTTGGGATATTGAACAAGTTGTTACTGCAGACTTTCTGAATTTTCTCCTCCCCTGCCCCTAAAAGAGAGAAATTCATATCAATGTAATGCTGATATAATGACTACCATTGTGCTAGATAAAGTGGGCCACGCTTTGAGGAGTTTAGGGGTTTGTTTGAAAATGATTGAAGACCTAATTTCATACAAATTTATTTATGTTGATTCAGAGTTCTTCTATTCTATGAATGTCGCCATCTCTTAGTTGATAGCTATCAACTTAAATGTTTCCTAAAGACTAAAGTGGTACTTTTTCCTCTTAAAGGTGCCAAAATTGTGAAGCAATATTTTTCTACTTATTCTGCCTGTTTCCATGATGTCATCTTTGATTTGTTCACATGCTGATTTGGTTGTTCACATTGTACTGACAGTTACCTCAACATATACACGTCGAATGGTGCCTCACTTCATGAATTATCCCTCACTTTGTCAAGAACTCGCAAGTTCTCAACAGATGAGAATGATGATCTTTGCAGTATTTGTTACGATGCTGGGGATCTGTTATGTTGTGATGGATGCCCAAGGGCATTTCATACTGGTGAGCCAGGGTCTCCCCTTTATGATTTATGATAATATGGTTGTTGCGTACTTGTTACTCCTCCCCCTCCCCCCCCCCCCCAAATAAAAAGCATAAAGCTTGGTACCCACTTGCTCTTTGGTTATTTATCTCTTGGAGTTCTATCATAGGGGTACATCTTTCCAATTGACTAATAGATGGAGATGCTGATGCTATGTTAAATGTGAGAGAATTGGGAAACTGGCTCTTTTATCTTTGTAAGATGGCTGATTTCAGATACTCTTGAAATATCAGCATCACTCGTGTTTATCTGCTATTGGGAAATTGTACGAGGAGAGAGATGATGAATCATAGTGATGCGATCAGACATTCGTGCCCAGCTGTAATCATGAGTAGCTGCAAAGATTTTGGTGCACTTGTTTATAGTTGTAGTAAATGGGTATAGCGTCCTTTTTAGGCTGACTGGGGCTAAGTTTTCACAAATACATGGTGTAGTCAAAATGTTGCTCCTGAAAAGACAATAAAAGTACGAAATATTTGTGGCAAAAAAGAACCAACAATAGGTTTCTACATAGTAGTTCGTTAAATGCGGAGTGTGAATTTGTGATATATCTATTTTAAATGAAGCAAGATGCTAAGGTTCGTGCAAGGAGATGAGTGGAGTACGATAAAAAGGAGCCAAACTAAATTATTATGGCGTAGCTTTGTTGCTTGGGCTTTGGGATCCCCTTGCCCTATACATACTGCATTGTGTAGATCTTGATTTCCAGAAGACCATGTCACCAAAAATATAGTGTAGCTTGTAGTTCTGGTTCTCTATTTCTGGTTCTCTATTTCGTACTCCTGTATTGTATTCCATGCTGTTGGTAACTGTCATTATGCCACGTTAAAGATTCGATCTTCCCCTTCCCCCATAGGTTTTGTGTTAAAGACCTTCTAGTGTGTAGTTGTATACTAGTTACCCTTTCTTGAGTTGGCAGGCAAAACGATGACTGGTTTTTGAATTTTGGTATTCGACTGGTTGGTGTTGTGGCTGGACCTTTATGCGTGGGTAACACCTCAGGAGTGAAGTAGTGTTATACTTACTACCTATCTGTAGAAAAGCCAATATGAATGAGTGTTGTTAACTTGTTATGAATTATTATTAGGGTTGTCAAACAGAAGGTCAAGTAGGTTGAGTTTGTGTTCGTGTTGAACTTAAACGGGTTGAGAAATACATGGTAATGTGGTCAACCTATTTAACGTATCATGTCAAAATTCTCAACCTGAATCTAACCCAATTAATTAAACGGGTTAAATTTGTTAACCCATTTACCTACTATTTCCCGGTTATCATCTTTAATTGAAGAACAATAACAGCAAATGTGTATTTCTTTACCAGTGAGGTTTAGATGTGAGAAGCCTCAAATGGCTCGGACCTGTAATGACTGGAAGGGAGCCTGGTCAACAAGATTTGAAAACATTTTTTATTGTGTTGTAGTCAAGTAGTAATGCTAAAACAAGTTTTTAGACAGGTTGCAACCCTTTTTTTTGTTTTTGGGGGTTGGGGCCCGGGGGGGGGGGGGGGGGGGGGAAGGAATTGGTTATAAATGATGCATCGAGTAATATAATCTATCTTTGGTTTCTGTTTAGCTGTTTTCTTGTGTCACAATAAGCAATTGGACTATTTTAGTTGGTTCACTATAGGTGTTCTCTTTAAATGCCATAATTTGCCTTCAATGTAATTCTTGTGATGGATGACTCTCTCTCTCTCTCTCACACACACACACATGCACACACACACTCACCCCCCCCCCCATAGGAGTAAGACGGAAAGAGACCTACTCATGCGAATTTACTCGTATAGTTCTTCGAGTTCTTTTTCCCCTTGATTAGTCATCATTGATATAGTTTGATTAAATTTTCGTCTTACGCTTTTTATGTGATTTATTTTAACATTATCATGTAATTGGGCAAGATGAGACTGAGTTCAGATTATTTGGCAATGTTCTGTTGTATGGTTAAGTGGGGGTGGTGGTGGTGGTATGTCAAATTATTAGTTAATGATATATTGTGTCTGTGATTTATAATAGTATCTATTTGGTCAATTATTTATCACAAGGTGACATGGTGAACCACTGACATTAAAAGGTGGAAAATATCGAACTCTTTTCATTTATTATTTTACCTTTGATAAGTTGTGCAATATGAGAGGGCATGAAAACTGAACAAAGACATTGGAGAGATTACTATGGCATTAATAACTATATGATCTAAATTAACAAGAAAAGGATGTTACTAAAAACTTCTTGTAATCTTAAGAAGATTTTTGTAGATCCACAAAATTAACTTGTGACTGTAAATCGTGGTTCACGAATCTTGGGCAGAGAAGGTTTAATCATGTTGCACTGCTCATGGGCCAAAAAAATTTGGCTTAAAGGTGACAAAATCTGTCATAGAAGCTGATGTTGCTCTTTCACTACTGTGCCGTTAGTGGGACCACACTATACAACTCACAGGTCGCATTGGAATGAGTTCCAGTGATGAGGGCACACTTGCTGAGAGATTGGAAATAGGTGAAGTATTGGGGGCCATATCGTGAATCATTACAATGTTACTGATAGTTTTGCTGACTTTTTGGTTGTCATCATTGACGGAATAGATAAACTCATTGGTGTGATGAAGAAGAAGCCCTAATCATAGATTTTGTGCAAAAGAAAGACGTGGTCTGATGGAGAAAGAAGGGCACTGTTTCCAGTTGACAACTAGTCATGTTGGTTCTGCATTGAGAGGGGAACTAAAAGAGTTTTGGTTTGTAATTGGGTAGGAAGAGAGATTTGAGTAAGTTAATTGGTGAGAAAAGGGAAGAAACTGGGTTGAGAAAGATAAAATGAAGCAGAGAATTGAAATTTCACCTAACATAATGAAACAGAAATTGAAATTTCAGTTTAAAAAAATCAAAATCTATTTTCAGTTATTCTGAGTTAATTGAAACGTAACATTGTGAACTCAATATTACTGGGTGTCTTGGCTAGAGTCCGTATTATGTTCTAGCCAGTGAAAAAGAAGAGAAAAAAAATTTAGAATGCAATATGCAAGGCATCATCCCTCTCTTTTTCCTTGTTTTCTTTATTTTTTTATAAAAACCTGATTGGTGCTTCCCTACTTTATTGCAGAATGCCTATTTCTGCCGACCATTCCACAGGGTAAATGGTATTGCAGATACTGCGAGGATATGTTCCAAAAGGAGAAATTTGCTGAGCGCAATCCTAATGCAATTGCTGCTGGTCGAGTCCCTGGAGTTGACCCTGTTGAGCAGATTACCAACCGCTGCATCCGGATTGTCAAAACCCTTGATACTCAAGATGGTGGTGGTTGTGCGTTATGCAGGTAATATTGTTGGTTGAAGATAGTTTATCTTCTATGTGGGGAGTTGGGACTCTGGTAGTCATTGTACTATTTGCTCAGTTGGCTGGTGTGGTTCTGTAAGTTCGAGCAAGTCTAGTGCCTGCTTCCATAAAACCACATTCTGTTTAATTTCTGTTCTTTCTAATAAATGCCTTATTGAGATAAAATGACGAAGTGACAAGATATAGTTTAATGCTGCTGAGGCTAATGATCACTCTGCGCAAGTTTACATATCAGATCAACATCACTCGAGGTCACAGTCTTCGTAACTAGCATTATAAAGATTTGAATTGATGCATTCTGTTCTCTAATGCGCAGAGCCCATGATTTTTGCAACTCAGGGTTTGGACCTCGCACTGTCCTAATATGTGATCAGGTATCTGTCTCTTCCTTTTGTTGTACTATGTTCTATCAAGTAACTATATATGTCTAATAATTATTCGTTTGCCAGTGTGAGAAAGAGTATCACGTGGGCTGTCTGAGGGAGCACAAGATCCAATTTCTGAAGGTTCAATTGATACCCTTTCCCTTTCCCTTTACTTGTATCAAATGCTATCGATCCTACAAGTATTATAATTCTTGGTGCAGGAGTTGCCTGTGGGAGATTGGTTATGTTCATCTGACTGTGAAATCGTTCATTCTACTCTTAAAAGTTTGGTTGAGAATGGTGAGCAGAAGCTGCCAGTTCATCTAATCGATATTGTAAAGAAAAAACACATGGAGAAAGGTTTGAGCGTGGACAATCTTGATATAAGATGGAGGGTTTTCAATAGAAGAATGTCATGTCTTGATGAAATAAGATCACAGCTTTCAAAGGCTGTCTCCGTCTTCCATGTATGTTCAATTCCTTAACTTCTCACCCCCCCCCCCCTTTTACCCATCTTCATTCTCTATTAGCTCTGGTGTGTCCTCCTATCTTCTCTGCCCCTTTTGTTTGATAAATTAGTACAAGGTGTGCTGCATTCAGGGTGCTGATTGTTGATGTTTTTGTTCCATCAATGCCCTGTGTTGATTGAAATGTTAGGATTCAAAGTCTCTAGCTAGAGGATGTTGGAATTGAATTCTCTGTTGCTTTAAATTGGCCAACACTTCTGCTTTGTCATCATCCATAATCAGGGGTGAAGCTAGTGTGGGTGTTGTGGGGTCACCTGACACCCCTCCCCCCCCCCCTTCCTCAAAAAAAATTATGTACGGCGAGAATTAGAAAATAAGAAGTTTACTATAAATAAAAGATTTGGCAGATACCTGATCAAAAAAAAAAAAAAAGATTTGGCGGATAGCAACACTGAAATAGGCTTAGCTGAGTGGCTGGAGAGTGCGTGTTATGCCTTGGTTGTCGTGAGGTCATAGGTTTGAGCCCTCCTTTACACATTTTCATTGTTTTATTTTTTTAACTTCATTTTTGCAACTGACAAACCATCAGCCCCTTGCAACACATTTTCATTGTATACTATTATTTCTGACACCCTTCTCCAAAATTCCTGGCTTCGTCACTGTCCATAATCAGTAGACGGGGTTTACTGCAATGACTTATGATTGCCTTTGTGTCATTATTAAGAGTAATGTTTATCTGTGAAATTTCATGTTTATATTACCTCATATCTGGCAAAAGATTTTCAACTTCTAAAACGTTTTCCAAATTATTTTTTATGTGGGTTCCTGGAATTGGTCACTCTGCAGGCAGTGATGTGTGCAAAGTTAAGATTGCCCATATGTGGATGTCCTTTGACTCTGTGAAAGCGGGACCCACACTGAGAGTTATTGTTTATATGTGAAATGAGTGAGGTAGTGGCAACACTCAAGCCCTCTTCCATCCCAATCCAGACGCCTGACCTAGGCTGAATTACACTAGTAGTGGAATGCAGTTCTATACAGCAACTCTACCCTGGCAATACATGATACTGGTGACTGTATTATTAATGAAACTAAAGGAATATTGATGATGTTGTGTATGTTTAGCTCCCAAAAAGTTATCTTGTTAAGGGTAAGTTAGAAGTTGAATTAGAGAAGCTAGATTAAAAGCTTCCATCAGCTGCCTTAAGATAGCAATTGGGCTTTCGAGCTAGTCTCTTGCATGGATTAAAAATATGGTCATTCCTGTGGCGAAACGGCCGTATTGAAAAGGTTTTAAGCTGAGTGAACTGCGTTTTTGCACCGTGAAAACCACGACATGTAACTTGAATTCTGCATTAGAATGATTTCGCCGTACTGTGACCAAAACTGCAGTCGCGACCGAAATGAATTTTTAATCCTTGGACTTTCTTGTACTCCATCCCCATAAACTAGGCTTGTTTAAGTAATGCAAACTTTAAGGGGCCATCGTTGAATGCATTGTTTCCTATTGGGTTTCGAGGGGACATATAACTTTTTAAGGCCAGTAGTGGTAACGAAAGGCTTTATTTTGGTACTTACATAAAAGGATTACAGTTATTGTGGATTGAGGGATGGTTTCCAAAAAAGAACCTTCCTTGGAAGAAGCTATAAGTTGCATTTTTTTGGGGAGGGGGTTTATGCCAAATACCTTGTCTTCTGCATAATCGCCTTGTGTTTTTTTCCCCAAAAAAATCATGGCAGATGTGGCCTGCAATTGGTGCATCTGCTTACTATGTACTGATCTTATCAGATCCTCTACTATCCCTCGGTTTCCGTGAATCTGAGTATATCTTCCTTGTTTGTTTTGACCAGGGTTACGCTTGTCAGATTCCCCACCCTTCCTGTAAAATTATGGTCTTTTTAGTTCCAGATGTTTCACAGCTATCAAGTCTTTAGTATGATTTGGGATTGGCTGTTGTCTAATTCTTATGATTGCCTGTCTATTTTTGTCCAGGAGCAATTTGATCCTATTTGCTATGGTGATTTCGGACAAGATCTTATTCCTCATATGGTGTACGGGTTAGTATCATCGACCCTTTTTCTGTGTTTGTTTTCTCCTGAGCTCCTCCACATGGCCCCTCCCCCTACCTAGCCAATTAAGCAATAATTTTTTTTGCTACAGGAGGGATTTAAAGGAAAGGGAATTTGGTGGCATGTTTTGCACAGTGTTAATTGTAAAGTAAGGATTTACTTACTCATCCCCCCCCCCCTTCTTTCTCTGTTCTGGTTGCCTGAGCCTTTCCTTCTAAGTTCTTACATATTTTTATTTGCACTTGCTCAGCTCAACAATTGTCTCAGCTGGTGTTTTCCGTGTATTTGGGAAGGAGGTTGCAGAAATTCCCTTAGTCGCAACGAGCAAGGACTGTGAAGGGAAGGTGAGCTTGCCATAGATATGAAATCATATTGAGTGCTGGATATTGCTTTTGAAAGCTCTTTCAGCTACATGTGCCTATGCTCCTTTTTCCTTTGTCTCACTGAGATGTCAAATATCTCTACTGTTAGAGGTAGTGACGTCAAAAGAATGTATCATTGCTAAACTATGTTGTGCTAATAGGCATGGAGTTGGTCGTCTTAGCACTATGGCAGTCACGATGACTGTGTTTCTGTTCACCAGATTCTGAGATGGGGCTTGATAAGCTTGAATTATTTTTTTTTTCAGTGAAAAAACAAATAAATATGGGCATGCAGTATTTTTCTTTTGCTGTAGAATGTGTCGGTTGTATTTACTCTGGTAACATTTTCTTTTGTCAAATTCTGTAGGGTTATTTCCAGTGTCTGTACTCCTGTATTGAGACCTTACTGAGACACATGGAGGTAAAGAATATTTTGCTGCCAGCTGCTGAAGAGGCAAGATCCTTGTGGTTGAACAGATTTGGTTTCAGTGTCATGCGACAAAAGGAGGTATGTTGAAGATTTACGCATTCTCCCCCCCCCCCCCCCCCCTCTCCCAAAAAAAAGTTCTTGACTTCCACTTCTGATTCTATTTTGCAGTTTGATGAATTCAGAAGACGGTATGCACTGATGATTTTTGAAGGGACATCGATGCTTCATAAGCCAGTCCCTAGATCCTGAGAAGACTGGCTCAAAGCCTTGTAATCTCATCTTATGTGCTGGTCAAAGTGTACAGAAAGGGGTTTTTTGGTTTTGTATAGGCAGGGAAATCACTAGACAACAGTGGTGCCTCTTAATCTTTTGCAGAAACCGGGGGAAAAAGGGGGGAATTGTTCGTGCCTTTTTTGCAGATTCAAGTATATACAGAAACAGAAAGTGGTCTCCAACGTTGAGGGACTGGAAATTTTTGGAAGAATGATGGGGTATACGCCATGTTGTAAAGGCAATCAGGCTTTGTTACCTCTTTTTTTCCCAGCTCACAACTTGGAGGGAGGTGGGTTTTTTTCGTTCTTTTGTTTATACAGTTAGGATTGGGAAATATAGGAGGTATTCCCTAGATGCCTATAGCAGCTTCTGGGATGTATCTATCTGTTTTTTGTTTTTTTTTTTTTTATTTTCCTGCTACTGCTAGGCAATGTTAAGAGAACCGACCAAGTGGTCAACCCATTTGAAAGAGTGGGTCAATTGATCAATTGGTTTGACCGGAGTTAGACCGGTTGATCTGGTTTATTATTGAATTAGATTAGATCTCCATGATCCCATAGATCAACCACCAATTAATAGATTATATAAAAAAGCAAAAAAACTGAATAATGCCTTTTTAGTTCAAATATTGACATTTTGGTTATTTTTATTAAATTCTGTTACTGACACACCAAAAAATGAAAAAGGGAAAATGAGAAGTGTGTAAAAGCTTAGAATATTTTAGAGCTAACAGAGTCACATGACCCAAGTTAACAAAAGAAGTATCAAAACAAGCAAAATCCTAATTACCATATCACATTATTGCTTTTTCTTGTTTCGTTTCGTGAAGTTGAACTAGACCCACAGCAGCCATGCGACTAGAAAAGAAACCATTCTCCAGTACAATCTCTGTGTGCGTGTGGCAATTGTATTTTCATCTGAGATAGCACTACCATTTATTGGTAAGAACCACTGCATTTTCAGTTTTCAAGCCTTCCTTTCATGTTGATTCACGCTCAAAGTCGGGATGAAGGCTAATCAGCTTTCTCTGTCTCTCTCCTAACTTTGGCTCCTCAAAAAAACAAAGGCTAAGTTAACCGGTTAATGGTTCCGGTTTATTTCCCAAAACTGGCCCGTTTATTCGATTCTTGTGCGAGTTTTGACCAAGTCCTTGGTCTAGTAGTTTAGCAAGTAACTTCAGACCGGATTAGTGTCTGGTTCCCAGGTGAACCGGCCGGTTCGGTCTGATTCTCTTAACATTGTTGTGCGTGAATAGCTGTTGCAATCTGCTAAACTCATGGCCCAAACCATTGAGAGCATGAATAATTATAACGTCTAGGATTTATCATGGGGCTTGGCAAACTTTATGCCGATAGATCTCATTCAAGAGTGATGGATATTAAGGAGAGGCTCACCCTGATTCACGCTGGCTTGAAACCAAACCTGTGGCAGAATAATGGTATCGTCTAGGATTATCATTGATGGCTAACTCTGCAGAGATAGTCTTTATCAGTTGCAAGTGTTCTACCACATGTTTGGTTTCGAGCCGCTGTGAGCCTGTGAGTGAGGGGGTGAGCTGTTACTTAAGATCAATCAAGATTGATTCATAACCTGATGGCCAACCAATTCATGTTCCTTCGTTGTTTCAGTTGGCGAAGTTTTCTCCAATATTTATGTGACTTTAAATTTCATTTTACTGTTGCTATTGTTATTTATTTCTTTTTTTTGTTTTTCATTTCTTCACGGGCTTAGACCATCTAAGATGTCCTAGCCTGATGGGTAAGGACTTCATCTTCTACATCTTCCACTCAGGTTCGATCATAAGGGGAAAGAATTGTTGGTTTTTTTTTTATGAGAACTTGTGCGTGTTATGTAGATAGTGGATCTAGGTATCTGAGATTTGGTAGTTCCCCTCCCTCGGCCCACTGTGGTCCATTGATGCCCTCACATAGGGGCCCAATAGCTGGGCACGTTTACCATTAAAAAAAATGTTCGTTCCAATGATTATCTATTCTTAAGGACATATTTTGAAGATATATTATTTTTGACTTATGAGAAGTAGTTATTGATACTTATTGTTGAAATAAGTTGAAAGTTACTGAAATACACTTAAACATGCTGAAATGTGTTGAATGGTTTAAGAAAATATAATTATGTATTTTAAACATGCTGAAATATGTTGAATGGTTTAAGAAAATATAATTATGTATTTTCAGTAAGTACTTAACAATGCTGAATTGTAGTGAAAGTTGTTGAATTGTGTTGAAAATTGTAACGCCCCTAAATTAAACATGTTTCATTGATCATATTCTCCTTAATAAATCACTCAATTGCTATATCATGAATCCAATAATAGGGGCGTTACCGCCGTCCAAAAAGTACAAGGCTTGAAACATGAGTACTATAAATAACATAATTGAGCATAACCTCAAACATATACATACACACCTAATCAATCCAGATATAAACAACTGTTAACCAATATAAGGTTTCTACACCATAGTAAAAACAATTCATCATGAAATCTGCATCTCCATCCATTGAAGAATTCAGTATACAGCTTTAAAGTATGCTTATACTGCATTACTTCTGATCAATACGGATTTCCTTGCTTCACTTATTCTCTTCAACTGATTTGTTAGAACGAAGGCAATTCTCTGAGCATTTGCCTAAAACAAAACATGAAAACATTTCGAACTGTGAGCCGAAACTCAGTACATGCATCCCTTAATTGTTAAATGATCATTGAAACACCGGTTGAGACCACTTTGCAATTCATTTTAAGTTAAAATAGTGAATGAGAAAAATGTCAAATTGTATTATTAGTTGTTATCTGATAGTGAACCCCTTGATACTGTTACGATCTATGGATACACCTACCAAGCCGATCGGGGACCTGGCCTGAAGCCGCACGGGTAACTGAATGGCGAATGCCCTATAGATAATAACTGATGGGGTCACTAATTAACTGATAAATCATTGTGTAAACTGATTCATTGATGTACTTACCAAAACATGATAACGTTGATAAATACACTCTGATTTCTAAAGATACAGGCAATGCATGTACCTGAAGTCTTTAAAATGATGTTTCACTTGATAATACTTATGCACATTGGAAACGATAAACTAGGCCTCAACTCTGTTTTATAAATGTCATTGCAAGTATGTGCTGTCAGTAAATGATCCAAACTCGCATAATGGGGTAAGTAAAAATACGGGTAACAGAAATTGAGTAAATGAAATGGGATACATAACTTGTGCATTTCAAATGATAAATGAAATCAGATGGGATTATTGAACTTGAAATACAATAAATTGAAGCAAAATAGGCCAAATGGAGATGATTGAGGTGATAATGAAAGATTTTAATTGATATAAATGAAATATGGGTTTCTAATATTTCTGAAATGGATAATGGAAAAGTAGGATGCTTCTGAAATGGATAATAGAATGGTTAATGCCTCTAAAATGGATAATAGAAAGTTCAATGCCACGAGGGGTGTTGTGAGGTTCATAAAAGCTCATATAACACCTTAACTTGGTCCAAATGCACTGATTTTGAGTTATTACTCTGCTCACTTCTCAAATTTCATTTTCATGCTTACTTAACTCGGTTTTCAAACCCAAGTAAGCTTCTATACACTAAAAAACTTGTTGAACTCACTACACTTTGTAATTTCTTTTCAATACCCATAATTATATAGAAACTTCTGAAAATATTTCCAAATGTCTCGATTTCTGCATTCACTCAAGTTACCGTTTGATGGTTTGCATTAGAAAATCCATATCTTTCACTACTGACCTCCAATTGAGATATAAAGCCCCAATATGAAAAGATGATAATGTCCACTAAAACTTTTATTCAGGACACAAATCATGATTCATATAGTAAAGTCCCTAAAATTAGGGTAGAACACAGACGTGCACAATTTCAATTCAATCTGCGCAGTCGTAGTAAAATGGCTATAACTTTTTCCGCAGAACTCGGATTAAGGCGATTCAAAAGGCATTCGAAATATAACTCATTGATCTATCCACACACAAAAAATCACAATTTTTCAGTGACCCAATCAATACCAGTTTTTCCATAAAGTTACTGTTCCAGTTCAGTTCCCAGTTTTAATATATTCTGCACAGTCTTGAGTAGATTGGTCATAAATTTGTCCACACAACTCTAAATTGAGTAATTCCAAATCCTATTGAAAGCTAACTCATCAATCTATCACTACTCCAAAAATCATGAATTTTGGATGTGCCAAATAGTACCAGCTGAATCCCGAATTGGCCCCTATTTTGGGTCTCTTGACAACTCAATAACCACATATTTGCAGTCGTTTCTTCACATAACCACCTATTAAAATCACTTTTTAACTTATATAAATCAGCATAAACATCTTGATACTCATTACCAATGCCAAAGATCACAAAATTTCATTTAAAACAATCAAAATTCAACACTTGAACATGAAGCTTGCATGATTAAGATAAAACCCTAAACCTAGCTTCAACTCCAACATGATCCACCACCAAGATGATTCTTAATTCAATAAAAACAACATGATCCATCATCAAAATAACCAAAAAGAGAAGTAAAAAGCAAAAATTCAAAGAACAAGATTGAAGTCACTTACTTTGAGCTTGAAATAAGTGAGGATGGAGATGATATTGGGTGATTTTGAGGATAGAAAATGGTAGCCAATGGAGGGAGGTTGTTTGGGGATTGAAATCCTTGCCGGAGAGTGGCCGGAAAACACCACTTTAGGGGTTGGGGGGCCTGCTGCCCATGGGTAGAGAGAAGGAGGAGAGACGAAGAGAGAGAAAGTGACTTGCATATTTGCTTGATGAAGTGAAAAAAACACTTGGTTGATATTTATTTTGCCTTAATTGCTTTAATTGGATGAGATTATCCCTAGCAAAATGAGCTTAAGCCAATGGAAATTCAACACACAAGATTACTTAGCCAAGCAAAATGAAGTGGACGCTTGTTGGGCCAAAATTGGCATTAAAAGAGCTCGAGTTGGGAAAAAAAATGTCAAACTGGGTGCGATTAATTAAATTTGTTTTCCTGAAGCTTGAAATTAAATGTGATATCATGAAAAATAATTTAATCTTTTAAATCATAATCATTGAGGCCTAATATCAATTTCTCCGAAAAATTATTTTCGGTAAATGAAACTCGAATTGCAAAATAGGGCCCAAAATGAATTCTCCCAAGTCCCAACCGGGATAATTAAATGAGAAAAATAAATGAGAAAAATGAATAACATGTCTTAATTAAATAAATAAAAATGATTTAGGGTTGGGCTATTACAGCCTTCCCTCCTTAAAGAGTTTCGTCCTCGAAACTTATGAACTTTGACTATGATGCAAGGTGATTTCAAATAAATAAGAGTACTTGGCTTTCACTTCTTGCTCAGTTTCCCAAGTAGCTTCGGGAGGTATGATTTGCCCAAGGCAATTTGATTTAAGGTATCTGCTTGATACTTCACTGCTTAATCCTATGATCCAACATGTGAATTGGATGCTCTTGAAACACAAGACCCTCAATGAATGCAATGGATTTGATTATGACAACATGGTCAGGATCTGAAATGTACTATCTGAGTTGTAAGGTAAGGAATACGGAACATGTTATGCACATGTTTGAGTTATATAGGTAGATCTGGTAGACAAGTTATGGAATTTGACCTTTTAATGAACTGATATGATCCAAAAGATCTTGGCCTCAATTTAGGTCGCAGTGAAACCTCCTCACACCCTTAGTTAGCAAGACTTTCGGAAAAACTTTATCATATATCGGAAATTCCAGGAATCTCCTTCTTTTACCAACATAGCTTTTCTGTAGGTTCCAATAGTACACTTTCAAGAGTCTTCTGAAATATGCCATCTTATTGAATGCTGAAGAAGATCTTCATGGCTCAAAAGATGATTTTGTTATCAATGTCTGCCGTTATTTAATCCTGATGTTTCATGTAGGATTCTCTGCTAGTGCTATCACAACGTTGACCGCTGTAAGTTCCATACTTTCTTCAAATGCAAATGTTGGTCGTAGGTCGTGAAGCACTACAGGCGCCAACTTAGAGGAGTTGATCCATTGATATTTTTAGACGCTTGCCCATCTGTTTCAGGATGATAGGAACTGCTAAAGTTCAATCTAGTTCCAGAGGCTCTTTGAAGTGTTTGCCAAAACATACGTGAAATCTCTTATCCTATTTGATGGAATCCCATGATAAAGTTCATTGAAGTTGAATCCCACTTCCAAGTGGGGATTTCTAAAGGTCTCAATTCACCTGTCGTGCATTGGTGTTCTGCTTTGGCTTTTTCGCAAATCATTCATTCATCCACATATTCTACAATGTCTCTTTTTATATTATTTCACCAAAAATATTGCCTCAGATCTCTACACATCTTGGTATCCCCTGGATGCACCGAATAGTAAGTGTTGTGAGCCGCCTCTAAGATCTGTTCTCTTTAAGATTTTGATTGACTCTTTGGAGCTCAGGATCACTATCTTCATTCACTCTAGGTTCCTCCATTAGGGAGGGTTGTAAGGTAAGTGCCAGCAATTGAACATTCACGTTCCTGTGCGATGCTAATTGAATGTCAAAGTCCTCAAGCTCTATCAAGAGATTCAGGTGAGTATTTACTAAAGTGTTTAAGGTATGTTGTGTCTTCCTATTCAGGGCATCTGCCATAATATTTCTCTTTCTTGCTTGACATTTGATCTGCCACAACTGATGTTTCATGTAGACTGAGCTTATTTTGAGAGAAGATGTACTTCAAGCTTGATGATCAGTATTGATTTTGCATGGTACTCTATATAAGTCATGTCTCCAAATTTTCATTGCAAAAATTACAGCTGCTAACTCCATATCATGGGTAGGTAATCCTTCTCATAAGGCTTGAGTTATTGGAAGGCATGAGCCACTAGTTTAACTTCTTGCTAACTTTATAGCTTTTTTCCACAAATTGGTCTGGGAGGACAATATTTGTGAAATCCTTCCTGAACTCGGTAAGTCCCTGCTAAACTCAAATGGTTTCTAATCTCAATGCATTGGTGGGTCTTGAGCACTTTGTAATTGCTTTCACCTTTTGCAAATCAACCTTGATTTCTTCCTTTAATACCATATGTTCCAAAAACACCATTACTTCAAACCAATACTCATACTTCTTGTATTTGCTATATAATTGATGCTCCCTCAAGGTCTGTAACACTGTCCTCAAATGAACAGTATGCTCCTCTTTGTCCTTGGAGTATTTCAAGACATCTTTTATATACATCACCACAACTTGTCTAGATATGGTTTGAAACTCTATTCATAAGATACGTAAAGGCCGCGGGGCCATTGATTAGGCCAAAAAGCATCACAGTGAATTCATCATGACCCATACATGGTCCGTAGTGTAGTTTTGGTAATGTATTCAGATATAATGCTAAGTTGGTGGTACTCTAACCTCAAATCAATCTTAGATCAGACTCCTGCTCCCTGTAGTTGATCAAATAAGTCATCTACTTGGGGCGATTGGTATGTGGTGTTGATGGTGATCTTGTTCAGGTCTTTAAAATCAATACATAACCTTAAGGTTCCATTCTTGTTCTTTACAATCAGCACTGGGGCACCCCATGGTGATACACTTGGCCTAATAAAGCCAATCTGTAACAACTCATCAAGCTGAATTTGTAGTTCCTTAAGGTCAGTTGGAGCCATACGATATGGGGTTCTTGAGATAGATTGAGCCTCAGGGATTAATTCAATCTAATAATCAGTTTCTCTTTACGGAGCAGTTCTGGTAACTGTCTTCCTTAGGTTGAAATAATCTTTGATCATGAATGTTAATAGCATAACACCAATACACAACATATCCTTGTCATAAGAGCTCACTTGTTTTCGTGACAACTTTAAAGGACAAGGTTTTTTTTCCCCCTCTCTGTGACCATGAAACATAGTTCTCTCCCTTGTTCATTTCTTGTAATAACCTTAGGGTTATCACAATCCATCTTGACCCCATAAGTATACAACCAATTCATTTTCAGCATGATATCAACGTCGGATGAGTCAAATTGAATCAAAACTCGAGGGAATACTATCCCACCAATAGTAATTGAAACAAGTTTATGAGGGATAGAACACTCGACTCTAGAGTCATTGGATAACTTGAGTCCATAATTGGTTTATGCCTCCTTATTCTCAAGGTTCAGTTGTATGGCAGATTGACTCGATATAAATGAATGAGTGGCAACTGGATCAACCAATAGACAAAGGGGGTTTCGAAATTAAAAGAGAGCTTCAGTAACTACTGCACCAGAGATGGCAGCTTCCTTCTTGCTCAACACATAAGCCTTTCCTACAACTGTAAGCCTTGAAAGTGAGAGCCCATCTCTACAACCTTCAGTTTTCGGGAACAGGCAACGATCAAGTGCTCTGGGCTACCGCACCATGTGCATTTGTTAGTTCCCACTTAGCAATCCAGAGTGACTCGAAGTAAAGTCAGGCCCTAAGAGCCTATTCTTAACAATGTTCCACCAAATATTAGTTTCACCAGTTAGATAAAATGTTCCAATGTTCACCCTTTTATCTCCTGGCACCTCTATTACAGCGAAACTTTCTCCACTCCTCGAATCCATTCTTAACATTCCACTGGGTCATACTTTCCACTCTAGAGTCCTTTAGTATGAATCAACTGAAGACATTTTTCCACGTGGTAGTAACCCATCAAAATTTACACAGTCCAAATGCATGACAAAGATTTTGATTGTCCAACTTAAGCTTTATGAAAGTGATCTTCAATAGGAAACTGAGGTTGAATCAGCCGGAAAGGGTAACACATCGCATTTCCCTTAGCAATGGATTCCACAAGTTGGATTTCCACAAGTTGGACAACAATCAATCGCTATACAAAGCGTAGTTAAGATCTACCTTCTGTTCAGGCGTGCTACAAAATTATCATCTATAGTCATGAGTGCAACCCAACCATAACCCAGCTACTAGCAGCGATTGGGGTCTTAAAAACAGGTAAAAGTGACCATAACTGATGAAGGTGTGACATGAGAGTAAATGGTGCTGCAACTGGATGGGGAGATGCCATGAAGACAGGACAACTAAGCCCCTGGTCAAAGCGAAGAATATCCAAACAGTTGATAATCCAACCAAGACAATGGTAAATGGTATGTTACTAGAAAATGTAGTGACATATTTTCAAGAGTAATGTCTCCTTCACGGATGGAGGTGGAGTCAATGGACTGCTGGCAAGAGTTTGAGCAATTTTAAGCAAGTCTTGAATTGTAATGAATTGAAGCAAAATGTCTCTCTAAAGTGTCCTTGGTTTCTCTCGTATGGAATCACCGATAGTTAATAGTTTTAAAACTTATGTACCATAGAACACGCCTCTCCCAAATCCTACAATTCAGGGGATACTACATCAAGAAACCCCATATAGCTCACTTAGATGAAATCCTTAAGTTACAGAAGAAAATATCTGCAATCAATGAGGCATATTGAAGCAATTGCCATTGGATTCGAGAAGCGCACAAAATGGCGCCTATATGATGAGGAAATATAAGCTCAAAATTGTATGTATCCACTAACTTGAACAGTCTGTACCATCAGACTTCTAGGCTGAATTTCATTGGCTACTGGTCTCCAAATGTGTTACAACATGGGTCATTGGAAAGCTTACTTTCTGAACTTTGATATAGAATAACTAAGACATCTCTATCTAATGGAATGTATGGCTGCAAGTGGACTAAACTCAGAACTTGTTCATTAGGATTCTGCCAACTTTGTAGACTTTAACTTGTCTAATACTTTTGAATGACCAAATGACCTCTAATTCACTTAAAACTTGTTTCATATGAAAGATATCTCCTTAAACTTAAACTCAGGATGGAAAATCCTTGCGTAAATCATGGAGATCATGGACAAAAGTTACTTCAAGATCGGTCCTTGTGCATTTATCAAAACTGCAAAGTTGATTGAACTTGTGTATTCTGCCCATACTTGGTTGTCCCTATACATTTAACCTCAAAATGAGTCAAGGGCCTTTCGTAGGACACATTTGTAACAACCCCCAACCCTATGGCTAGGAGTGTTAGTGATTCTTAAATTTTTGGGGCGAAACGGACAGAGTTTTGCCTGCAAACTAGCCACTTTCCAGGCTCAAAGCCTTACATCACATCATCTGCATTGAATAGAAGTATAAAAGGATACCAAATTAAGCTCGACAGCTACACGCCAGAGACCACAACTCTACAGGCCACATGCCCGGAGTACAAGAGTTTACATCTCAAAAATAAACAATTCCAACTAAACGGATGTCATACCATTTAGATAGGTGACTCATATGACCATACTTACCTAAATGCATTTGAGCACCTTCAACTTGTTATTCAAAATATCCATCAAATTTCCTGCTTGAGATCAAACCATATATACTTTGTATGGATCCATCTGACAAAGAAGAATATGTGAGTAAAATATGTGTGAGATAAGCAGACATTACCAGTGCCACAAATCTCTAAGGATATCATAATAATCCTCAATCCACACTAACCAATTTCTCAGTATCTTAACTCCATACTCTATATCCCATAAAGAAAATCTCAACCTGACTCTGATACCAAATCTGTAACGCCCCTAAATTAAACGTGTTTCACTTATCATATTTTTCTTAATAAATCACTCAATTGCTATATGATGAATCCAATGATAGGGGCGTTACCGCCGTCCAAACAGGACAAGGCTTGAAACATGAGTACTATAAATAACATAATTGAGCATAACCTCAAACATATACATACACACCTAATCAATCCAGATATAAACAACTGTTAACCAATATAAGGTTTCTACACCATAGTAAAAATAATTCATCATGAAATCTGCATCTCCATCCATTGAAGAATTCAGTATACAGCTTTAAAGTATGCTTATACTGCATTACTTCTGATCCATACGGATTTCCTTGCTTCACTTATTCTCTTCAACTGATTTGTTAGAACGAAGGCAATTCTCTGAGCATTTGCCTAAAACAAAACATGAAAACATTTCAAATTGTGAGCTGAGGCTCAGTACATGCATCCCTTAATTGTTAAATGATCATTGAAACACCGGTTGAGCCCACTTTGCAATTCATTTTAAGTTAAAATAATGAATGAGATAAATGTCAAATTGTATTGTTAGTTGTTATCTGATAGTGAACCCCTTGATACTGTATGGATAGGTGTACACCTGCCAAGCCGATCGGAGACCTGGCCTGAAGCCGCACGGGTAACTGAAGGGCGAATGCCCTATAGATAATAACTGATGGGGTCACTAATTAACTGATAAATAACTGTGTAAACTGATTCATTGATGTACTTACCAAAACATGATAACGTTGATAAATACACTTTGATTTCTAAAGATACAGGCAATGCACGTACCTGAAGTCTTTAAAATGATGTTTCACTTGATAATACTTATGCACATTGGAAACGATAAACTAGGCCTCAACTCTGTTTCATAAATGTCATTGTAAGTATGTGTAGTCAGTAAATGATCCATACTCGCATGATGGAGTAAGTAAAAATAAGGGTAACAGAAATTGAGTAAATAAAATGGGATACATAACTTGTGCATTTCAAATAATAAATGAAATCGGATGGGGTTATTGAACTTGAAATACAATAAATTGAAGCAAAATAGGCCAAATGGAGATGATTGAGGTGATAATGAAAGATGTCAATTGATATAAATGAAATATGGGTTTCTGATATTTCTGAAATGGATAATGGAAAAGTAGGATGCTTCTGAAATGGATAATAGAATGGTTAATGCCTCTAAAATGGATAATAGAAAGTTCAATGCCATGGGGGGTGTTGTGAGGTTCATAAAAGCTCATATAACACCTTAACTTGGTCCAAATGCACTGATTTTGAGTTATTACTCTGCTCACTTCCCAAATTTCATTTTCATGCTTACCTAACTCGGTTTTCAAACCCAAGTAAGCTTCTATACACTAACAAACTTGTTGAACTCACTACACTCTGTAATTTCTTTGCAACACCCATAATTATATAGAAACTGTTGAAAATATTTCCAAATGTCTCGATTTCTGCATTCACTCATGTTATGGTTTGATGGTCTGCATTAGAAACTCCATATCTTTCACTACTGACCTCCAATTGAGATATAAAGCCCCAATATGAAAATATCATAATGTCCACTAAAACTTTCATTCAGGACACAAATCATGATTCATATAGTAAAGTCCCTAAAATTAGGGTAGAACACAGACGTGTGCAATTTCAATTCAATCTGCGCAGTCGTAGCAAAATGGCTATAACTTTTTCCGCAGAACTCGGATTAAGGCGATTCAAAAGGCATTCGAAATATAACTCATTGATCTATCTACACACAAAAAATCACAATTTTTCAGTGACCCAATCAATACCAGTGTTCCTATAAAGTTACTGTTCCAGTTCAGTTCCCAGTTTTAATGTATTCTACACGGTCTTGAGTAGATTGGTCATAAATTTGTCCACACAACTCTAAATTGAGTAATTCTAAATCCTATTGAAAGCTAACTCATCAAGCTATCACTACTCCAAAAATCATGAATTTTGGATGTGCCAAACAGTACCAGTTTAATCCCGAAGTGGCCCCTGTTTCAGGTCTCTTGACAACTCAATAACCACATATTTGCAATCTTTTCTTTACATAACCACCCATTAAAATCACTCTTTAACTTATATAAATCAGCATAAACATCTTGATACTCATTACCAATGCCAAAGATCACAAAATCTCATTTAAAACAATCAAAATTCAACACTTGAACATGAAGCTTGCATGATTAAGATAAAACCCTAAACCTAGCTTCAACTCCAACATGATCCACCACCAAGATGATTCTTAATTCAATAAAAACAACATGATCCATCATCAAAATAACCAAAACAAGAAGTAAAAACCAAAAATTCAAAAAACAAGATTGAAGTCACTTACTTTGAGCTTGAAATAAGTGAGGATGAAGATGATATTGGGTGATTTTGAGGATTGAAAATTGTAGCCAATGGAGGGAGGTTGTTTGGGGATTGAAATCCTTGCCGGAGAGTGGCCGGAAAACACCACTTTAGGGGCTGGGGGGCCTGCTGCCCATGGGTAGAGAGAAGGAGGAGAGAAGAAGAGAAAGAAAGTGACTTGCATATTTGCTTGATGAAGTAAAAAAAACACTTGGTTGATATTTATTTTGCCTTAATTGCTTTACTTAGCTGAGATTATCCCTAGCAAAATGAGCTTAAGCCAATGGAAATTCAACACACAAGATTACTTAGCCAAGCAAAATGAAGTGGATGCTTGTTGGGCCAAAATTGGCATTAAAAGAGCTCGGGTTGCGAAAAAAATGTCAAACCGGGTGCGATTAATTAATTAAACTTGTTTTCCCAAAACTTGAAATTAAATGTGATATCATTAAAAATAATTTAATCTTTTAAATCATAATCATTGAGGCCTAATGTCAATTTCTCCGAAAAATTATTTTCGGTAAATGAAACTCGAATTGCAAAATAGGGTCCAAAATGAATTCTCCCAACCGGGATAATTAAATGAGATAAATAAATGAGAAAACTGAATAACATGGCTTAATTAAATAAATAAAAATGATTTAGGATCGGGCTATTACAAAAATTGCTCAATACATTAAGTATTTATGATAAATCAAAAAGAATGCGCCTTCATTTTGCTTCCTAATTATTTTGCCTTGTTGTTCCAATCCCTCTCATATTGCTTTTTCCTAAACACGGTTTGAGGCATGTTCCATATAGTGTGTCTCGTTCAAACCGAAAAGTAAAATATTATCTTTTTTCTTTTTTTTTCCCTTGCATTTATGTTTTTGAGACCAAACATAAGGGGAAAAAAACTCTTATTTTCTTATACCTGTTTCCCTTTGAACTTGTTTTATCTTTTTTGATAAAAAAAAAACTTGTTCTAGCTTTTATTTTCTTTCTTGCATTTTTCCCTAGATTCGAATAGGGTCTTATAGATGGGAAAGTTCTTTCTCTTTATTCTATAATACTTTAACACGTACGCTTTCTTCGTAAAGGAATTATAAAAACTAAGGCAAAAGTAATGGTGTGAAAAAAGTTTGGAAAGATTTTTACAGAATGGTCTCTACCTCTAAAAAGTTTGTTATTTTTTGTTATTTTTGGTCAAAAATATGGCTAAAGGTTTGGGTCAACACTTTATTAGCTACCGTGAATCATCCAAGGGTAAATAGGCTCCACAACATTATCCCCAACCAATTTTACAACATGAGGTGAGCGGATTCAAATAGGATACAATTGTTAGAGACAATGACCTCAACGTTAAACCTTAACAATGACGTGATTTCGTTGTCAACGGTGGGTCAAACAATGAATTTATACTTCTACAATGAAGAGTGGTTTAGTTCCTCAATATGGTTGAGGACGATTACCTTATGGGGACGGCGCTTTTGATGCCAAAAGACGGGGACAATGAATTTAATGATGTCATTTTTAATTGGGTCTTTTTGGAAAATTTTTTGGATACAAACGTATATGTATTTGGCATGGTACACATTCTGAAGTCGTATAGTAAATGTGCTCTCAATATGTTGCAATATACTTTTTTTTTTGTAGTAGTGTATCTTTTCTGTTCTACAGTGTATTTTTTCCTTCTCACAGTGTCCCCTTTGTTTTTTGCAATGTGTCTTTTCTTATCTGTAGTGTATGTTTTCTTTTTGGCAGTGTACCTTTTGTTCTCTGCAATATATCTTTTTCTAGTCGGTTGGGTTGAAAGAATTACGAAAATACTTATTGGGTTGGGGGAAATGAAATAGAGGTTGAACCCAATTATATGATGCCTCTTATATAGGTGTATACCTAACTAGGTACATGAGTATGTAATATAGAATTTCTAGTCTTTTTGGACTTATTAGCCCTATTTTTGTCAGTAGATCTGTTAGTTCGAACGGGTTGATTAAATGCAGGTCGGGCATATTGGGGTTCGGGTAAAATACGGATCAGGTGTACTTCAGGTTAGGATAAAATACGGGTTGACTTATTGCTGTTTTGCAGGTTTGGAGCGTCTTTTTTGTGATTTATTTTTTCTTTTATCATATTAAAAACTCGACATATTTTTTATTTAAAATTATCCGTATTTAACGAAAAAGCATTGCAATAATAATTTCTTAGCAAAAATTGTTCATACGTAAACGTCATGTACATGTGGGCAACGAGTTGCATCTCCTTTGAATTGGCTAAGACGACCTATATGTTGAATAAAGTCAATAATTGTTTCACGTTACTTGTGGGTCGGCTCATCTAAATCATGTTAATGAGTCAGAGCGGGAAGACAAGGTAATAACCCATTTAATAATCTGATATTTTAGTTAACTAGTCTACCATTACCTAAACATATACACTTTATTAATTGACAGTCACTAACACGAACACGGCGGCCCATTGCCACCACTAGTGCCACAATTCAAGACTAATTAGAATAAAAACAAAATAAAAGTTAAATAGAGAAGTATAAGATATTAGATAACATAAAAATGTAGATTACTACAAAATATATTCAAAATATGACTATATATATTCATTTCACTAAAACTATAATAGCATGACTTGTGCATTTTTAGTGTCTGCCTTATTTTATATTGATTTTTTGAAAACTAGATAGTTTTTTTTTTTAAAGTAATAAAACTACAAGGTTACTTCATGTCGTTGTATCTCCATTTTTTCAATGTTGTCCCTAAAAGTTGTGTACAATGTTATTTTATGACATTGGATTTAGGAAAAAAAAGGCTGAAAGAGTACTATTATTTAATTTGTCAATGAATGCAATATTTATATAATGTCTCTTTAAATGATTGGATATTATGAATGACCATTATTGTGAAGACTAATAAATTAAGGAAAATAAAAAAATTAAGCATATATTATTTGGGCCAAACAGGTGGGTTTGGGTTAGGTTTGATCCGCTAATTTACAAGGTTTTCGAGTTTGAGTCAAGAAAATTATGTTCAAAATCCAAAATTTTCGGGCGAGTATCGGTCGAATTTTCGAATTGGGTCAGTTTTTACCAGGCCTACTTATAAAAGTCATGTGCTGTATTTGGACGAGCAGGAGCCATTAGTGATGACTTTGGAGAATATGGCAACAATGTCATATGAAGAAAGGCTTATTAATGGCACCAACTGAGATAGAGTGTCTTATAGTGTCATTTTGTCATGACCTCCGAAAGAGCAACATCCTTTTTTTTTCTTCTTTTTTTTTTTCCCTGGTGGGTGACCCTCCTTTGATAATTTATGAATTTCATTGAGCATCTTCAAATGACCCTAGCAAGCTAGAAGATTTTAAAAATAAAAACATTCCTTAATTGAACAAAATTATGTAAACAAATACATGATATTTAAAAATGATGTTCCACTTCAGCTCCAAAGTGTTTTTTTTTTTTTTGGGGGGGGGGGGGGGGAGTATTTCATATCTAAAGCTGTTATTCCTAAATTTATTCCATTTTTAATTAACCAAAATGATCCCTTATGTCCTAAGCACCAAAAATGAGGATTTGGTAACTATTATGTCTTCTATTAGCGGCAATTTTTTTTTTCAATCACGAAGGACATTGTATAGGATTTAATTTGTCCAAATTATAGACATATTCTAAAATTTACACAACCAAAGAAAAACTTATTATGATCAGAAAAATGTAATTGAATCCAAACTGACTACAAAACTAAATATGATAAACCCCAAAACTTAGTTTGAATTGAAATCTTTGATGCAACATACATTTTTAATCTTTGAAACTACGCCTAATAATTTATTGGCTACTATAACTTAAAATGAAATATTTTGCCTAAATTTCATATTTTAAACAGAAATCAATTTTTAAATATTATTATTATTATTATTATTATTATTATTATTATTATTATTATTTCAGAAAGAAATCTTAATAATAATAATAATAATAATAATAATAATAATAATAATAATAATAATAATAATAATAATAATAATAATAATAATAATAATAATAATTAACTTTTATTTAAAATATGAAATTTAGACAAAATATTTCATTTTAAGTTATAGTAGCCAATAAATTATAAGGTGTAGTTTCAAAGATTAAAAATGTATGTTGCGTCAAAGATTTCAATTCAAACTAAGTTTTGGGGTTTATCATATTTATTTTTGTAGTCAGTTTGGATTCAATTACATTTTGCTGACGGTAATAAGTTTTTCTTTCGTACTTATTAACGCTCTTCCTCTCCAAAACTAGGAAACCCTAACCCTAGTTTTGTGTGAGTTCTTTGCCTCCCTCCAGTGAGGCGGCAGTTGTCCGGTGATCCCCTCCAACGTGTGGGTTGTTGTTGGTCGATTTTTGGTGCCTTTCGCCGCCATCCACAGTCTTCGCCTCGAGGTTGGGCGCTTTTTCTACGTAAGGGCCTCCAGTTCGACTTCTTCTTGCTCCTAACGCTTCGTCGTAAACTCATGGCTATTGGGTTAGAGGAGGCGTGGCAGAATCTTAAACTGACCGCTGATGAAGAACAGGTGATTACTGCTAAGGAAGATGATGACACTACATCAGACGAGCTTATATCATTGTGTCTGTTAGGTCGGCTTCATACATCTAAGTCTTTCAACCCCAGGGCCATGAAATCGGTGCTCAGGAATGTTTGGAAACTGTCCAAAGGGCTACTAATCAGGGATCTCGACTCAAATCTTTCCATCTTTCAATTCTTCTTTGCTGCAGATAGGGATTTTGTGTTGAACGAGGGCCCCTGGGCATTCGACAGCTGTATCCTCCTCCTAAAGCAAATGACCAAGCTAGAGGTTCCTTCAGAAGTGGAGTTCAGGTCAGCACATTTCTGGGTAAAAGCCTCTACGTTCCAGAGAAGAAGCAAACTACCTCTTTCGCTCAAGTTCTTGCATCCAATATAGGTGAGTTTGTAAGCTGTGATGAAACCACCATGATCGGGGTTGACAAGGCCCTTTGCTTTAGAATGGACATTGACATCTCCAAACCCCTAAGAAGGGGGATATATATCAAGGTAGCAAACAAGCAACTCTGGATTAGGTTTAAGTATGTCAAACTACCGGATTTCTGCTACGGGTGTCGTAGACTGGGGCACGTCCTAGCAGGGTGCGACCTTGTTCAAGCGAGCGAAGGGCATGACAACCTTCAACATGGCGTCTAGCTGCATGCCTCACCCCTGAAATCGCACAGCCGCAATGCTGAAACGCAGCTACTAGAAGAAAAGAAGTTATTTATGGCCTTCAAGAAGAAGCCAACGTCCTCTCAAGCCCGAATGAAACTAACCTTTAAGGAATCAGCTCCTACTGACAAACAGGAGCAGATATCGCCTTTGGCAAGTGAGAATGCTGCCCAGATGATGATTGATATGGATCTTGTTATCGATCCTACCCTAAAGTGTTTAAACGTAAACAAGAAGATGCCCAACTGGGCATGTGTACAACCCGCAACATGAAGCATGTGAAAGATGCCTTTATGTCCATCTCGAAAGATGTTCCAGCGGAGGTTGCTTAGCAATCCCGCTTGGCGCCATGAGTGTCCTTTGCTATAACTGCCGAGGTCTAGGCGTACAGTTATCGACCTCCGTGGATTATTACGGAGGATTGCGCCTAAGTTGGTCTTCTTGTCGGAGACCAAGAAGAGCAAGGCTCAAATGGATAATATCCTATCTGATTTGGGAGATTTCTTTGGCATTTTTGTGGACTCCAGAGGGAGAGCTGGGGGTCTGGCCCTCCTCTGGGATAAAAATATAGAGGTAGACCTTCTCTCATGTTCATTTCATTATATAGATGTCTCAGTTAGATTCGAGGGGGAGGACATCACTTGGCGATTTTCCGGTATATACGGATGGCCTGAGTCTCACTGAAAATGGAAAGCTCATAACGAACTTGAAGCCTCGATCCCAGCTCCCTTGGCTTGTGGGTGGTGACCTCAATGAGATATTTTTCCATAGTGAGAAAAAAGGAGGCCCTCCCAAATCCCAAGCTTCCATTGACGATATCCGTACCTTCTTTATTGATAATGAGCTCTACGACCTCGGATTCACAGGGTATTAATTTACTTGGTGCAACTACCAGGAGAATGGGATGGTGGTTGAAGAAAGACTTGATCACTTTTGCGCTGACACGGAGTGGTCCTTGCTACTCCCCAATGCCTCGGTATCCCATGTTGATTTTGATATGTCAGATCATCTCCCTATTCTGCTACGATGTAGCCCTTGGAATAATGAGAAGAAGGACCGGAAAAAAAGATTCATGTTTGAGAATATGTGGTTCACTGACCCAACATGCAAAGAAGTTGTTACTAATGCTTGGAACTTAGCTTCAAGCCCGAATGTCGTGGAAAACTTGCTGTCTCATATCCACAAGTGCTGGGCCCAACTTGTTAAATGGAATGCTGCCACCTTTGGCCATGTAGGTCGTCAAATCCCAAACTTGGAGCTACTTTTTAAAACACAGTGTGATGCTATCAGTCGTCGACAAACACTGGGCCTTATCAGAGACTAGCGTAAGAAAGAGGAGATCCTTTGGCGGTAAAGGGCTCGATCGGACTATCTTAAATACGAAGACTCCAACACCAGGTGGTTCCATGCTAGGGCTACATGAGGAGATCAAAAAATATGATTATGGGCCTTAAGGATACTAATGGCGTTTGGCAAACGAAGTCAGAGAATGTAGCAAATATTGTTACACAGTATTTCAGTGAGCTTTTCACTACCTCTTACCCAAGCAATATGGAAGACGTACTGGAATGCATTGAACCAAAAGTGACAGCAGACATGAATGCTTCACTTTTCCAGCCCTACACGCGAGAAGAGGTGGACCGAGCCCTTGCCCAAATGCATCCACACAAAGCCTTGGGCCCTGATGGAATGAATCCTTTTTTCTTCCAGAAGTTCTAAGACATTATAGGAGATGATGTCTCTGCGGTAGTGTTAGAAATTCTTCATGGTTACCAGATCCCACCAACGGTTAAACACACCCTTGTGGCACTCATCCCTAAGAATCAAAGGCCAGAAGTAATTTCAGAATTTCGCACAATTAGTCTCTGTAACGTGGTCTACAAGCTAGTAACAAAGGTGATTGCTAATCGTTTAAAACCTTTGTTGCCCTATATTATTTCCGAGACTCAGGGAGCTTTTGTCCAAGGGCGTCTTATTTCCGACAACATTCTAATTGTCTTTGAAATTTCCATGCAATGAAGGGCGACTCTAGAACAAATGGTGCAATGGCTGTAAAGTTAGACATGTCGAAAGCTTTTGATAGAGTTGGATTGTCCTTCCTGTCTAATATTATGCTCCGACTGAGCTTCTGTCAGCAATGGGTTGATCTTGTTACGAAGTGCATCAAATCTGCCTCCTTCTTGTTCCTCATTAATGGACACCCAGAGAACCACATAATTCCAAGTACAGGCATACGTCAAGGTGACCTTGTCTCCCCGTATCTCTTTCTCTTCTGTTCCGAGGGCCTCTCAGGTTTTCTCAGACATGCAGTTGAACGAACCTCTATTTAAGGCTATTCAATCTGCTATAAATGCCCCGGTAATCTCTCACCTTTTGTTTGCCGATGACACTATAATCTTCTGTGGTGCACAACCGGATTAGGCTGAAGCTCTCAAAGATATTCTCCATAAATATGAACTTGCCTCTGGGCAGACAATAAACTTTGCAAAGACTGACGTTATGTTCAGTAAGGGAGTTGTAGTTGAATGCAGGCACGAGATCACTCTCTGCCTTGACATTAGGGAAGTACTGTCCTATGACAAATATCTTGGCGCCCCCACTTTAGTTGGACGCTCCAGGAAAAACCCTTTTCTCTTCCTGGTTGATCGTATCAAAAAGCGGCTATCGGGTTATATGGATAGATTGGTCTCTTGAGCGGGGCAGGAGGTGTTGATAAAGGCTGTAGCCCAAGCCATCCTAACCTACATCATGAGTCTTTTCAAACTATCAAAAGAGTTTTGTCAAACTATTCAATATTCAATCATTCACTTCTGGTGGGGTCATAATCAGGAGGATCGGAAAATTCACTGGATCAACGCTTCCCATTTATACAAGAGTAAGAACGATGGCGGCTTAGGCTTTTGGGACATTGGTAGTTTCAACGGTGCACTACTTGCAAAACAAGTATGGAGGCTACTCAAAGATGGGAACTCACTTGTTGCTCGGCTTCTACGGGCTAGATACTACCCGCATGGGGATCTTTTCAATACATCCTCAGGAAGCCGCCCAAGCTTTACTTGGCGTTCCTTAATGGATGCAAGGCAGGTGGTTTTATGTGGTTCTCATTGGCTTGTTGGTGATGGGAGTTCGTTGAATGTATGGGACGATAGACGGCTGCTTCACCCACTCTCCTTCAAGCCAGTCACTCCAAAACTCACTGAGTGGTCCAACCTCGAGGTCAGTGACCTCATAGATTATGATTCGGTATCTTGGAAGATTGAGCTGGTGCACCAAATCTTCATGGAATGTGATGTCAAGCTTATCCTAAGCATCCCTCTCTGCGACTCTTGGCCAACGGACAATCTTATTTGGCACCACCATCCGCAAGACTTCTTCTCTATTCGTTGCGTTTATCATATGTTGGTCTCAGACTCCATTTCCGATGCTGGTTCTTCCTCGAACCATGACAATTCCCTTTGGCGAGCAATATGGCGATGCAACATCCCCCTACGTATTCGGTTGTTCGGATGGAGAGTTGTGACAGGGGTTCTTTCCTCTGTCAAGTCGATTTCCAGACGTATTCCTAACTTCTTCATGAGCTGCAGTATCTATGGGCATATTGCAAAAACAGATATGCATGCAGTTTTGGAATGCCCACTTGCGACTCAAATATGGCAAGGCTGCGCTTTGGACCCCTCCCTTTGGGGTGGGAGATTCCGCACTCTCGCTGACTGTCTGGACGATGCGAGACAATCCCTGCAATTAGATCAGCCTGGGGACTTCGTGGCTATCATGTGGGAATGCTGGAACACCCGCAATCGTTTTATCTTCCGCAACCCGAACCAACACCTGAGATCCCTAGGGAAGAAGGCCATTGATTTTGTTGCAAATTACTGTTGCATTCAGGAAAATGAGTCTCCTCCACCTATGACAAAGCACCCCTCTATGTGGCATACTCCCTTGGCAGGTTATCTTAAACTGAATTTTGATGGTGCATCTATCAATAATTCTTTCTCGGGCTGGGGATTTATCCTTCGAGATCACAATGGTAACATTCGCCTAGTAGGAGCTTGTTAGTCTTAAAATGTACCACAAGTGCACGGTGTAGCTGTAGCTAGCACACGGCAAGTACGAGTCGTATTCCATAGGGAACTTGATTCCAATTACTAGAACTAATCAGATTACTCAAGCTAGGCGATCACAATTGGGGTTGGAATTAAACTAAAGGAAACAATAACAACTAAAAGATGGAATAAACAGAAACAGCAGAATAGGAAGCACTCGGATTGGAATTAATAGCACAAATATGATAGCGAATCAATTACTAGCCCTACCAAACATCTCCCAGGCATGCATCATGAATGAATAGATTGACAACTAAGCCCATCTTCTCCATCTCTCAAGGGTCGAAGACTAATCCTAGAACTATAGTCGCCTATTCTCATGGGACTGAAAGTCGAAGGATTACAAGATTTATAATCCCAAATCCCAATTATTATCTTAACTATTTTCATGTTAAAACCCTAATTGTCTACTAAGGCGCACTAGGTAAAGGTTTCGTCTTTCAACGCTCCCCTAAACCCTAATAAAAAGGATGAATGTTCTTTCAAGCATTTCATCGAGCATATGACGTGCATAGTAGAATTCATAATTGCAAAACAAAGGGAGAGAAGGGATTGTGCCAGTTCAAGATTCAACTACACATATTCGGCGTCAATCCCAACCTAAGTTGAAGGATTTAGCCGCACATCACTTCACAATCAACAACCATAATCTCAATTCTACCAAACAACATTCAATTCACAAAAACCTAAAATAACAATAAAGAGAAGATAAAGAATCAGGAAAATGAACTTGAATTGATTCTGCTGAAAGGTAGATCAAACTTCAATGTCGATGAATTCAATACAAAGCAATCAAAATCAGAAGCCCAAATGTTAAACCTAAAAATCGCCTAAAGCGTCTGTGAAAAGAGAGAACTGAATGAAAAACTCAATCCTTTTAAAAACAGCCCCGAAGGAAATTTAAGTCGCGACGCGGAAACGGGGGCGGCATGGTGGCGCATCAAGCACCCTAGTATCGAAGCACATAACGAGACATGACTTTCCTTGATGAGTGATGAGTAAGCAAGACTGTAGAACCTCACTTTAGGATAAAGTGGAACACTCCACTCAATGTGTTGAGAAAATGTAACAAGGGTGCACTCAATACTCTACCCAATCAATCAACTACCATAAGCTTGGTAGAGTTCTTAATTCTCCACCGCCTAATGCAAAATGTAATGTGTAAATCATGAGGACTTGTAAAGGGATGTAATGGGGTCAAAGGTAAAGGGTGAGAAGTGGAAAAAGTTTGGGAAGAGTGGAGCTAACAGTCAAAGACTAGAGAGCAAAAAAAACACTTCCATAACTAATATCGAAACAACTTCACACCACAATTGAGAATTTGAGCAACAAACCCCACAAAAACCTTAAGGGAGGGATTTAGCAATCTCATTGTCACACTTTTATGCCAAACACCTTATTCACAACTTTTCTTTTCCTTTTTTTTTTCTTTTTCTCTTTCTCTTTTCCTTGCTTCTTTATTTTTCATTCATTTCTATTTCTTTTCTTTGGAAGGAGAAAGACATGTGAATGGCATGAGCAACAACAAATTTGAATCACGAATCCTCCCAAACAAACCACTAGTAATGTACCCAAGGTGAACCAACCTTCAAAGCAAACCCAACTCAACATAGAAGTGTCGCTCCACTAGGCCTTGACAAGGATATAGGGAATATCGATAGGCCAAATGTGTAGTGTGTAGGGGGCAACAACAAACACAAGGGGAAAGGCACAAAGGGCTAGCAAAGAGGGTAGTACATATCAATGGGTGGCTTTTTGGCTCATGTGGCTAAATAGAACAAAAATTGCCTCAGTCATATCAACACATACACATGCTAAATGCGATTTCGAAGAGAACAAGACCAAGTTCTAGAGATGCAATCATGGATGAGTCACACATGAAGGAAAGTATGAGACTATATGCAATGAATAGTCATTAGGCTCAAAGTCTCACAAGTAAGTCTACCACAGTCCAACAACTTACTCCAAGGTATATCCCACTTATCAAGGTCAATCAAGCCAAGTCACATGAATCTCAAGGGCAATATGATATACAACATAGGGTAGGGGAAACACAGATGGCAATGTTAGAGCGCAGTTTATAAAAGTTCACACCATAACAGGCCATACTTCAACACACAACTCAACCAGATCAATCAATCATTACCCCTTGTGTTATCTTCATAAGAGGGGTTTTCGCACACATTTATTGAAAAATAGTAAAACTAACTAAGAAAAGCAATAAAAGATAGAAAGGATAGTGAGAAGAAGGGTAAGAAGTAGTACCTGGAAAGCTTAGGGACGCCCAACTCGATCACTTCTCCTTTTGGGATGCAACATGTATCTTATATGCTCTAACCTACATGCTCTATTAAAGGAAAGAAATGCAAAGATATCCTATGAAAATTATATGTCATCCTATCTAGATGATGCAAAATGCAACATGTCATTCAACCAATACCCCAAAATCCACCATTCCACCCAAAGAGCGATAAGCTCACCTGTAACGTCCCAATAATACATAAATCATAGCTGCATTTACCTACCTAAGCTTAACACCAAGAATTCCATGAATAGGCGTCACCGCCGTCCGCAAGGACAAGGCTTCGCTTGAAAATGAAAAATTTAGCTAAAAGATCAAAGTTTATCCTCAAAGGGCAAACACATCCATTCAAACCATTTAATTACATACAGGAAATGTTCTAACTTCTTCGGGTTACATTAAGGTTAAACAACATACGTAACTCAGTTTAAATGTACAGGTGTAACTCCAAAACATGTTGCAGTTCAAATATACAACTGGAACACCAAAAAGCACCACAAAAGGCATGACAACATCTTAGCACTTCTATCCGCCGATTATATGGACGGTCCTGATTTATTTATCACCTTCAGTCTCCCTGCCCGCCTGAGAGCGGTCTACTGAACATTTTCCTAAAACAAAACATAAAAACATTTCGAACTGTGAGCCAAAGCTCAGTACATACATCCCTGTACTGATAAAGATTCAATGGAGAAAGAAATTATGAGGGCCCACTTTGCAATTCATTTGTACTTTAAAAACAGGGAATGAGATGTATATAAAGCTAAATTGCCAATTATTATTTGTTAGTGAACCCCCTTAGTAACTGTTACGATCTATGTATAGGTGTACACCTGCCAAGCCGACCGGAAGACCTAACCTGAAACCCCGCGGGTAACTGAAGGGCAATGCCCTGTAACTGATAACTGATGAGGTCACTAATTATGTGATAAATCACTGGTTCAATTGATTCATTGATGTACTTACCAAAACATTATAATTTCGATAAATACGTGCTGATTTCTAAAGATACAGTCAATGAATGTACCTGGGGTCTTTAAAAGTTAGTTCACAGATTAAACAAATGTACTAAAATGGTGAAGAGGATGAGAGCTTAGGCCTTGATGCTGTTCAAAATCATTATAGGCATAAAATTAGTACAATGGATACCCTTAAATAGAAAAGGCTTATAAAGAATTTGTGTGAACCAGTTAAATAGAAAAGGCTTATAAAACTGATAAAGTTAAATAAAGTATGGAAATGCTAAGTTAAGGCACGGTAGCGAGTTTAGAGGGTAGGGTTTATGACGAGGTACGGAATGAATAATCCACAACTTATACTCCCGACCTCCAACTGAGACATAAGACCCCAGTATAAACAGCTTAGGAAGTCCTCTAAAACTTTCCTGAAGGGCACATAACCAGATTCCTATGACAGGTTTCATAAAATGGGGTTAGAACAATAACATGTCAGGTTTTGGTGCTAAAAACAACCATTCTGTCCATTCTGCCCAGGTTCAGTAAAATAGCCATAACATCCTCCACAGACATCAGATTAAGGCGATTCAAGAGTCATTTTAAAGCTAACATCTAGACCTATCTACCCACAAAAAATCATAATTTTTGTCCTGGCCGATCATTACCAGTTTTTCTCCAAAGTTCGTCCTGTTTCACTGAAAATTCCAGCCTCACTGATTTAGGTTGTTCTCTCACTTTTTCACACCAAACCTCAACTTAAACTCTTTCTTGAGAGAATCTAAGCACACTATGGTACATCCCAACATCATACAAGATCACCACACTCAAATTCACTTCATATATTTATCCAACAAGGCTTACTTTCTAGGCACATAAACACATACCTCAAGGTTAACACAACTTTGGTCCAAACCATGCATTCATGGATAAAACCCTAAATTTGGGTCAACTTGAACCCCATCTCATCTTTCCAACACATCATAAAAACCATAATAAACTTCAATACATTAAAAGATAAGCAAAAACATGGATAAAACAAGCCATAAATATCACTTGAACAAGAAGCTTGCATACCCAAGATGAAACCCTAACCCTAACTTCATGCAAAATCAACTCCACCATAAACCCTCAACAAGGTGATTCTTAATACCACCAAAAACAGCATAATCCATCATTAAACAACCAAAATAAAGAACAAAAAACCAACAAGATCAAAGATCAAAAACACAAATCAGCATAGAGGTGAAAGAACACTTACTTTGTGCTAGCAAAAGAGGTTTCAAGGATCCTTGATGCTTATGAAAGTGAAAGAGGTGTTTGGGGGTGGTGAGTGGGGGTTGTTTTGTGAGGTTTTGGTGGTGGAAAGGTGGCGATATGGTGGTGGGAAGGGGGCTGCCGAGTAGAGAGAGAAAGAGGAGAGGGAAGAGAGAGAAAATTACTTGGTGGAAAATGAAGATAAAAGCCACTTTTTTATTTTTATACTCCCCTTTAATACATGGCTTAATACTTGGCTGCAAATAGGGTAGAAAAGTCAATAATATCATGCTTGATTAAGGCTTAATTAAGAGGATTTAGCTAACCAAATAAAGGTCAAGTCTTGTTGCATCGAAATCGGCTTTAAACGGGCTCGAGTTTAGCGAAAAACTGAAACCGAGTGCATTTACGAAAATATTTTTTTTTAAAGTTTGAGATAAATGGTTGTGGTGCCATGAAAAAGAATTTTAAACATTAAATTCTTAAATATCAAGGCCTAACTCAATTTCCAAAATTGACGAGAAGAAATCCCCGAATTTCAAAGTAAGGGACCCCGTTAGAAATGTCCAAATGAGAATAATAAAAAGAAATGATGTGAATGAAATGAACTCAATCACTTGGGTTAATGACATGAAATTAATAAACAGAAATTAGGGTCGGACTACTACATCACCCCCCATACTTGAGATTTTCATTGTCCGCAATGAAAACGACGCAGAAAAAGGGCAAGGGAGGGGGAAGGGAAAGGAACGAAGAGGGAAATGGGGAGGGGAAAGGGTGGGAGTGACACGAATGTTTTTGTTTTTTGTTTTTTGTTTTTGAAAGCAATAAATGCCTTGGGTTGCCTCCCAAGAAGCGCTTGTTTAAGGTCCTCAGCTTAACCCTTACGTCCAAATAGTAGACGGGGATGATGCGGGAGGTGGCCTGGGGGAGGTGTAATAATATGAAGTAGAATCCTCTACCTCCCCAGTACGAGTAACAGTGGTTTCTGAACGAGTTTGGACGGCTGCAGAAAAGGTGGAAGAGTCGCCAAGTAGTATGGGAGGTCCCCCATTTCCATCAGATATGTCAATCTCGGGAACAGCCTCGAAGGGGGAGATAAGGATAGGCTCCTTAGAAGGCAGAGGGAGGACAGGCGCTGAAGGTGGAGTGGGGGGAGGGAAGTTGAAATCCACCCTCTCCTCACATACAGTGAAGGATGTGGTGCCTGTCTGCATATCAATCATTGCTCCCACGGTCGCAAGGAATGGCCGACCTAAGATGAGTGGGGCCGGGAAGTCCTCGTCTACGTTAAGAACGATGAAGTCGCAGGGGATGAGGAACTCGCCCACCTGGATCGGGACATCCTCCAGAATGCCGACAGGCTGCCGGATGGAGCAGTCTGCTAGTTGAATAGTCATGCTAGTGGGCGTGAGGTCCCATAGTTACAGCTTCTTGGAGAGAGACAGAGCGGCATGAGGCTCACACTGGCACCCAGATCGCAAAGGGCTCTCTCAATCTGCGTATCCCCTATGCAGCATGGGATAGAGAAACTGCCAGGATCCTGCAGTTTTGATGGTGAACGCATCGGTAGAAGTGCATAACAGGATCCGAAAGTGGGGTGTACTGGAGTAACCCCGGGTTCTCCCTTCTTGGACAGGAGCTCTCTTAAAAATTTAAAGTGTGCAGGTGCATTCTTGAGAGCTCCCAGGAAGGGGCTACTGGCATAGATTCGGCGTAGGGTTTTCAAGAATCGCGCAAATCTAGGTTCAAGCTGATATAGCTTGGACCACGCCAGTCACTGAGGGTAAGGCACTGGGGGCTGGTAGGGGCGGGTAGGAGGTGGCGGACTAGGCTCCCCAACGAAGCTCAGATTCTCTTCTCTCGTCTTCCCCTCAGTTCCTACAGAATCAGAAACTGTAACTAGCTCCTGGAGAACCATCACTGGGCTCTCCTCTAACCCCTCGGCCATCGTGGAGATGGCATTGACGTGACCTCGGGGGTTAGTCTCAGGCTGGCTCGGCAGATGCCCTTAAGGTCGGGACAAGAGGCTCACTTATTGAGCAATCTAGGCAATCTGCGTGTCCATCGTCTTCTGATGGGCGGCCATGGCATCTACTCTGAAGGTCAACAGGTGGATTGACTCCTTAAGAGTCTCATTGGTCGTGGTCTGGGTCGCTATGAAGCGCTCTATAAGACTCTCCAGGTGAGATGTAGGTTTAGGAGGTGGAGGGGGTGGAGTGTAAGGAGCTCGGTTGTGGAGACCGGGTGGCTGGATGGAGTTCTAGGGGTGAAGGTTTGGATTTTTGTAGGGAGGGTTCGGATGACTCTTCCAACCCTGGCTATAGGTGGTGGGGTGGGGGTTATTTTGAGGAGGTATGGTATACGTGTGGTACGCATTGACATGTTCAATGCTGGGGGGAGCATTGTAACATTCAATGGAGGTATACCCCTGGATGCCACACGCCTCGCAGTATGCATGGGTCCCCATGGATGGCCCTGAAGATCCACCTGGAGTGGGAGAGGTGCCCACTTTGTCTAGCCTCTGTGCTAGCGCATCCACCCGACTGGCTAGAAGGGTCACAGAGTCGACCGCGTACTTGCCACTGCTCCTGTGCGGGGTGGCTCTATCGCTTGCCCAATGATAATTGTTGGAAGCCATCTCTTCCAACAAGACCTTTGCTGCCTCGATCGACTTACTCATGAGAGCTCCTCCTGCAGCGGCATCCACTGAGATTTTCACTGACTGCTCTAATCCATTGTAGAATGTCTAGACTAGAAGCCAGTCAGGAACCCCATGATGAGGGCACTGCCGCTGGAGGTCCTTGAAGCTCTCCCAAGCCTCATAAAGAGACTTGCCATCCCCCTGAAGGAATGAAGTAATCTCAGTCCTCAGCTTTGCAGTCTTGCTCGGTGGAAAATACTTGCTGAGGAAGGCCTTGGAGAGCACCTCTCAGGTGGTGAATGAATTGGGCTTCCCATTTTATAACCAGTCACTGGCTCTGTCCTTCAACGAGGAGGGGAAAAGCCGCAGCCTAATTGCATCAGCGGATGCCCCGTTGATTTTGATAGTGTCGCACTTCGCAAGAAACTTGCGAAGATGCGCATTGGGGTTTTCAGATGGGTGTCCGCCGAATTGCTTCCGCTCCACAAATGAGATAAGTGCTGGGCTGAGCTCGAAGTTGTTAGCCTCGATCGCCGGGTTAACAATTGATGAGGTGATGCCACATGCCTGCGGCAGGGCATAGTCCCGCAACACCCTATTATCGTCCTGGGCCATCACCGCTACCTCTTTCTTCCTCCTTCTCGCTTCTCCGCTACGTCGGCGTGCGGCTGCTTCTATCTCAGGATCGAGGCGGACAAGATCTTGATCCCTCTGACTCCTCCTGCGCATACACAAGCAGACTATACGCCAGCGTAAACAGTTTCTAGCAAGAAGAAAAAGAATGATAAACTAAAACAAAAGAAAAGAAAGAAATGCCTAGTCTAGAGTATTCGAATCGGTTCTAATATTGAAAGGTGCAAGTTCCACGGCAACGGCGCCAAAAACTTGTTAATTTTAAAATGTACCGCAAGTGCACGGTGTAGCTGTAGCTAGCACACGGCAAGTACGGGTCGTATTCCACAGGGAACTTGATTCCAATTACTAGAACTAATCAGATTGCTCAAGCTAGGTGATCACAATTGGGGTTGAAATTAAACTAAAGGAAACAATAACAACTAAAAGATGGAATAAACTGAAACAGCAGAATAGGAAGCACTTGGATTGGAATTAACAGCACAAATATGCTAGTGAATCAATTACTAGCCCTACCAAACATCTCCTAGGCATGCATCATGAATGAATAGATTGACAACTAAGCCCATCTTCTCCCTCTCTCAAGGGTCGAAGATTAATCCTAGAACTATAGTCGCCTATTCTCATGAGACTGAAAGTCGAAGGATTACAAGATTTACAATCCCAAATCCCAATTAGTATCTTAACTATTTTCATGTTAAAACCCTAATTGTCTACTAAGGTACACTAGGTAAAGGTTTCGTCTCTTAACGCTCCCCTAAACCCCAATAAAAAGGATGAATGTTCTTTCAAGCATTTCATCGAGCATGTGGCGTGCATAGTAGAATTCATAATTGCAAAACAAAGGGAGAGAAGGGATTGTGTCAGTTCAAGATTCAACTACACATATTCGGCATCAATCCCAACCTAAGTTGAAGGATTTAGCCACACATCACTTCATAATCAACAACCATAATCTCAATTCTACCAAACAACATTCAATTCACAAAAACTAAAATAACAATAAAGATAAGATAAAGAATCAGGAAAACGAACTTGAATTGATTCTGCTGAAAGGTAGATCGAACTTCAATGTCGATGAATTCAATACAAAGCAATCAAAATCAGAAGCCCAAATGTTAAACCTAAAAATCGCCTAAAGCGTCTATGAAAAGAGAGAACTGAATGAAAAACTCCATCCTTTTAAAAACAGCCCCGAAGGAAATTTAAGCCGCGACGCAGAAACGGAGGAGGCACGGTCGTGTCCCGAGGCACGGTGGCGCTGTGCCAAAACGCTGCCCGAAACACCCCCAAAACGGCACAAGTGGCACGGGAGTGCCACTTGGCACGACCCAACTGTGCCACATGGGCGTGCCACTTGGCTGTCCGGCCAAGTGTGCTAGTCTGGGGGGGATTGGCCGTGCTTCGTGGGTCCAATTTCGTGGGACTTCCATGCGACGCTTTTTTGTGGCTTTTCTCGCCTTCTTGGCATTCCTTTCTGCTAAATGTTATTCATCTTTCCGGTTCTTCAATAAAGATCCTGAAAATATCGAAAGATGTTATATGAGTTAAAAGTGCGCTAAAGGAGGCTGATTTGACTATTCATAAGCACGATCGAATGTGAAAACGAGGATGAAAATGAGTCAAATAGGGGCTAAAATATGGTATAAAAATAGGTTTATCAGAGCTAAGCATAACTATGGCTCGACAGGGCCAATCATTGAAGAAGCTAGATCGTGCCTGTACGCCTTGAGAAGTGCCTTCCAATTTTGAGCTCGCAACGTTATCGTAGAGGGTGATTGCCTTACACTGATCACTATGCTCAAGTCCCGTCAAGTTCCCGATACTCCATTTGGTTTTTTTTATCAAAGACATATTGTTGTTTGTTACTAATTTTGATTTGGTTTCTTGGTTTTTTTTTAAGAGATGAGGGAATAGGGCAGCCCATAACCTTGCCCATAGACAACCTTTTAGTCTAGAAGGTGAGTTATGGGAGACTGAAATCCCTGAGGACATCTTGACCCGGGCTTCAGACGATATGTGTACTTACGTTGACAATGCTTTAATATATCACTCTCCCCCTTTTTCCTATTAAAAAAAAGAAAGAAATCTTCAATTAACCGGCCAAATCCATGCCCCATGCTGATAATAAGTGACAATGCAAACAGCTCAGATCATCATCTTCTATTTCTATTCTTCTCGTTACCAGATTCATACCACTATCAAAATCCTATAATCCAACGGTCATCTCCTCTCTTCCAAATCACGGGCGGGCAATATCACATTCAAATTTCAAATTTGAAAACTAAAAAAAAAGAAGATAAAAAACAACGAACAAGAGCCCCCACATCTCGAAATTTCTTCTAAATAGCCCAAATAGAATCTCTTTTTTCTGCTACTTTTTCTCTCTTCCCAACCCCTCCGCCCCTCCCCCTTTTACTTGCCTTCTTCACTGCCCCTCACTCAACAACCCTACTCTCTCTCATCCGCTCCCCTCTCTGCTCTCACTCCATCTCCACCCGGTATGTATGCCTTTCTTCCCCTTCAATATTTCAGCGAAATGAACTAATCACTTGTTCCATTTGATTAATCTTTGCCGTAGTTTTTGGGTTTTTACGAATTGTTTGATTTGAACTTCTTGATCGGACGAAACCCTAACGAGTGTTTCATTTCTGGGAATTTGTGGAATATCTGGGTTTTCGATTGAGTGAAATAGAGAGAAGAAATGGGTCAGATCCAGTACTCCGAGAAGTACTTCGATGACATTTACGAATACAGGTGGCCTTACTCTTTCGAATTTTTTTGATGAGCACTGTTTGAGTAGTTTGCTTCATAATTTTTGGGGGTTTGTGTTTAATTATCTGCATATTGGTGATAGTCGGTGTTGATTGAAATTGGAAATTGCAGGCACGTTGTTCTTCCTCCAGAAGTTGCTAAGCTTCTTCCCAAGAATCGGCTTCTGTCAGAGGTTAGTCATTGTAATTTCATTTCGGGTCATTGTACTTGACTGTGTTGGAAAATCAATGCAATTTTCCTTTATATTTCAGCAGTTTTGTCCTAATTCCCAATTGAAAGTTCGTTGCCATGCCCATAAAGTTCAAATTGAGGAAACTTAGATTACTGGGACGGAGGATTGTGCAAAAACAAGGACTGATTCACCAACAATTAGCAATTTTTTTTTAATGATTCCATGAGTTTTATCTGATTGTTGATAGTTTGCAGTTCTTAATCCAGGCTAGGAATGTTCTATTCCTGTGATGCGAATGTGCTGAATTAGGAGAATCATTCTTTGGATTTCAATTTCGCTGATTTATAAGCTGTGGAACCAACATGATTACATGCTAGTCTGGGATAGAGAGCCACTAAACTTTTGTTGATGATTTTTTAGTGATTTGTTATGCAATTGGTTTTCCAACTATCAATTGCGTAAATGGTGATTGGCTGATTGCATATTTCCCGGGGTCTGGAAAATAACAACTCAGGCTAATGCATAGCACTTGGTGTTTTTCAGAATGAATGGCGGGCAATTGGGGTTCAGCAGAGTCGTGGTTGGGTGCACTATGCTATCCACCGCCCGGAGCCACATATTATGCTGTTCAGGAGGCCGCTGAATTACCAGCAGCAGCAGGAGAACCAGGCCCAAAACATCATGGCAAAGTGAAATGAATAAGTTAGGACCTTTGTTGTAGGCATTTCTACATCTCTAGAAATGAAGAGTTGTGTGAGTGTCACTCTAGTGCGTGGACCATTTGGCATCTAGACCTAGTATGCATCTGAACAAATTGGGTATTGAAAACTTGTTGGTACCATGCTGGTGTGGTACTCTACTTCTTGTTTGAGAATGATATGCTAATGTTAACTGACTTTAGTTTCTATGGATTTTTCTCTGATGCTGCTGTTGATGTTAATGTTCATGGCCCCTCTTTTCTGAGTTGCATATTGTCACTTGTTTGTGTGTTAAGTGGCCCTGGTTCTGTTGTTACTGCAGCTCACATGAATGAATGTGAATGGCCTTTGGTGTGCGATTCCTATACAATGTGTTAATCATATATTTGTCTTGCGCTGGGCACTTTGACCGCCATTAATCATTCCCTGTAGCCAAAAGTTTCCTAAATTAATTGACCTTGGATGTTTGATTCTTTGAGGGACTACTAGGCCTCCTCCCCCTCCCATGCGGCCCAAACAGTCTCATAAGAGTATTGTGGGTGTTCATGCCTAGTAGACTTTGGGGTTTGGATCTGGTTTGAATTGGGTTAGTTTTGAGTTGTATCGGAAATTGGGATTGGTTTTCATTACTTCTATTCAGACCATGCAAAAACTTGGGTGCATTCAGAAATCAATTGTTTGGGTTGGTTAAATTTGGGTTTGTTAAAATCTTGCCGTTGTCAGTCAAGCTTTTCATGGAGTGTTGTAGAGTATGTAGGTCACTTTGGTAGTTCAAGGCCTAAATACAAGGCACTCGATGTTGACTGGCGATCTATGCTCAAGGTGTGAGATCTCACACCAATCATTTCCCATTGAGTTTCAACCTAGATATAAGGTGTGAGATCTCACACCAGTCATTTTTCCCATTCAGTTTCAACCTAGCTGAAGTGGCGCATGAAGACTGAAGAGTAAGAGATGCGTTGATGAAATGAAACATAGCATTGGTAGAAGTACAACATGAGACACGCCTCAATTGCTGCAAACCCAATAAACTTTGGGGTTTGGATCAGGTTTGAATTGGGTTAGTTTTGAGTTGTATCGGAAATTGGAATTGGTTTTCATTACTTCTATATGTGGACCATGCAAAAACTTGGGTGCATTCAGAAGTCAATTTGTTTGGGTTGGTTGAATTTTGGGTTTGTGAAGATCACCTCGCCACTGTTATATGACGTCTAGCTTTTCATGATTGAGTGGTGTGGGGGTCACTTTGGTCGTTCAAGGCCCAAATAGAAGGCACTCGATCTTGACAAGCGACGTATGCTCAAGGTGTGAGATCTCACACCACTAATTTTTCCCATTCAGTTTCAACCTAGCTGAAGTTGGGCATCAAGAGTAAGAGATGCGTTGATGAAATGAAACATAGCATTGGTAGAAGTACAACATGAGACCAGCCTCAATTGCTGCAAACCCAATAGCGGGAGCAGGATTCAGGAACACCAGAAATAGGACCCAAAATAAAACGAACCCCAAGCACACTGGATTTGAGATGCAATACATAGGTCATCCTGCGGCAGTCATGCGTTGAAGTCGATATCTTAGCTTCTTTGGGCGTAATTGTACTAGGTCACCAACAGGCCCAGCTACAAGGCACTATTAGGCGCATTTTTTTTAATTTAAAACAAAGGTGGGCAGGCTCATTTTTTGGGTCCTATTGAGTGCTACTGCTACCCGAATAAAGACCATGACTTTGAACAAATGCAAATACCTCATCTTCAATAGAAAAGATTGGAGGTTCAAATTCTACTCAACGTAAGGTACGTTCTCTTCATGTTGCAGAACTTATCCCTGACCCCCTTTTCGGGGATTACTTACCTTTCTATGTCTAAGAGGTGGTTTGGTCTAACCAGAAAACAGAAAAAAAAAAAAAAACCAAAACAAATAGATGTAAGCAGGCAACCGGACGGGTTGTACATTCTGAAGTCCAACCATTAGCTCTTCCTAATTCCTTGCATCAGAAAATTGAAGTCAGAAGGGTACAAACCTTAGTGGGGTTGGTGAACAAAGTAGTGGAGGTACCGCTAAGGTATAGCATATTAGCATGTTGTCATTTATTCCGGTCTCTTTTGGGGGATTGGGATCCTAGTTAAATGATTCACATCAATAATTACGTTTTTGGCCATTGTGTAGATTTCTTCATGCCATTTGTTTAATCAAAGCTTATCGAATGAACTCCATTCAATCATTGCTGCAAGTATTATGGAAAAAGGATTAAGACACGTACAACCTTGATCAATGTAACTTATAAAACTTTTAGTAGAGATGGTACTTGATAGCTGGTAGTATGTCTAATGAAATGATGAAATGTAAAAGTTTATCAAATTCTCTTTTAGCATAATATATGGTTTAAATTGAAGTTAAATTGAGCAAATTGAACAACGCCTGTATAAGACTACTATGAAATTTTCTGTTCTCGCTTGGTTCTTTAGTCAAAAAAATTCATACAAAGTATTTTCAATCATAATTGAATTAATTAACTTGATTAAACGGAGAAAGAAGTTATATATGTGAACTTGCAAAATAAATAAAATTTAATGTTTAATATTAATGAATCTTGAGGGCCAAATTTGATAATTGATTGGACAAGGTTTCACTTGCTTGGCTTCCTTCATACTTTAGAAAAGATATGAAATTAATTGTACTCATTCACCCTCTCTAATTTTACTTACATCAATATAATATTTGGTTATATGTAAACAACTTTATAATGCAAATAATTTTATAATTGTGTTTTCATTACTTTGTTTGGTTGTATGAGAGTATTATAATAAAGAACTATCTTATAATTGTGATTATCACAAACTAAGGCTATTTGCAGCCACTAGGATGAGTTCTAGTGGGGCTCCCAAGTTCCACATGCGAGTGTTTTTTTTTTTTTTTTGGTTGCAGCCGGCTTGTTTCATGGAATTACCTGCATGGAGGACCATGATAGGGTTCCTCCATACATTCCAGTTCTACTTGTTAATTTCTACTTATTGTCTATGTTCATTTTTGTCATATGCCTTTCTCGTACTCTCTCAATGTCTAACCGATGGGCCGAAGGCAAAGCATAAAATCTTCTTGACCAAAATCTAACCTTGAAGCCATCTATTGCGTCTTAATTAGGCAATAGAAGCAAGAAAATATTGTTGAAAAATTGGGCACATACTTTTAACTAACTGAGTTAATCCAAACTAAATGGATAACTAAAGGCATTCGTTCGAAAATGGAGCTATATTGGTTTGAAGAGTGCCAGGTGATAACCAGACATGGTAGATTTTTTTTTCCCGTTTTCGAAGTGCAACATATTAAAAATTTTGGGAAAAAAGAAATTTGATACTCAAATGAATTGATTACTAACCATTTCTTGTGTTGCTGACTTAGAGCTAGTAAAAAGTTGTTCGATCCGAATACCCAAATTTGTTAGACCCGAAAAAAATCGGGTACGGTCATGAATTTTTCGTCTGAATTTTGAATCCAGACAAAATATTTTTTATATTTCTATTGTCCGAACCCGGTTTTGATCCGAACTTAGCATTGTCCAAATTGTCCAACCAAAAAAAAAAAACCAGGTATTGGACATCAATTTTGTTGGGGAGATCCCAGGAGGGAGTCCACTTTAACCAAGGCCCATGACAACAAGCACTGTTTTTGGGGCATGTTTATTATGATAGTGCAAGTTCTGTATACAAATGTGATGCATTCTTGAGTTAAGTTAGAATTTTGAATTAACTATGATTTGTGAATGCATGACATTCTTACAAAATTAAGATGTTTAATGTTCAAATGTTTACTATCACATGCTTATTACATATAAATTCGTTTTATATGTCGAACAATTTATTATTATGTTAAATAGTTAATGATAATGAAAATATGAATTAGTTTCATATATTTGTAGCATTTCCAATATGTGAATACGTAAATTAGTTTTACATTGTTTTTAATAAATATCTATGTGATATTTAAATAAATGTTAATTAGTTTAACATTTTAATTGTGGTCCATATGAATATTTTTTTAATGGAAATATTGTTGTAATTAAGTTATTTAACTTTTCTAGTTCATGATTATATGAGATAATTATGAGTTTAGCGAAATTTTCGATCATATGACATGAACGATGAAACTTTGATAATTTAATTACTTTAGAAAACATGTGCCTAATGTTCGTCCCAATGTAAACTTGTAGATGTGGCAACTAACAGCACAATGATCAATGAACTTTACACTAGTAAGAAGTTAGATGGGTCTAACTATGACATGTGGAAGCGGAAGATTCAGTATCTTCTGAACGAAAGAGACCTGCTGGAACACTTGACGATAGCCAAGTTTCCGCCATTTGACACGGATAAAGATGGCAAGTCCATTGATACTTCTTCTGTGCAGTATCAAGAGAGCTTACAAGCCTACCAAGACTGCTCCAATAAGGATCGAAGGGAACGCTTTACTATGTTGTATTTCATGCACGACGATCTTATTGGAGAATTTGAGCTGTGTCCCACGGCTAAGGACATGTGAGACCAACTCAAAATCCATTTTGGTCAAACATCTAAAACAAGGCTTCGTACCTTGCAGCTAAAATGGATACAATACCAAATGGATTCCAGTTCGTACCATGACTGGGCATTAACGAATCATGAGTGGTATAATTCGTGATCTCAAGGCTACTGGTAAGGAAATTTCTGAGGGGAAGCAAGTCTTGAACGTGATATGGGCTCTCCCTGTAGAATCTCAGCATTGGAATCATGTCAAGACTGTCTTGACTCATTCTGAACATATCAAGACCTTTGCTGAGGTCCAAAGCCATATTGAAATAGAAGAAGAACGCCTGAAAATGTTAGGCACTCCCCATGTGGGTCTTGTTGTCAAGGGAAATAGGCCCAAAGGCAACAAGAATAACAAAGGCCGACAGGCCAAAAAGGGTTTTTGTAGACCTGAAAAAACTGACCTGAGACCCAAAACCCGAACCGAATGACCTGGACCCATACCCGACCCGACACCCGAAATATGCTCACCCGAAAGTAGACCCGAAACCCAAATTGACCCGAATTGAACCATACCCGACCCGAAATTTTCTACAAAGTTGCTTATTTTGGCATGTCGAGCGTATTTGACCAAAAATTGGTTGACCCAAAATCGATCCGAACTGAACCATACCCGACCCAAACCAAAATGACCCGAAATATCACTTAACCCAAACATGATCCAATCTGAACTTGAACCGACCTGTACCTAAACTGAATAACCCATTTTCTAGGTCTAGGTTTTTGCTCCCCTCATAATGGTAGGCCGAAGGTTGGGATTGCTAAGAAGCAAAAGGCCAAAGGTAATGGAGGGATCAATATAGCACATGTGAAGTGCTATAATTGTGGAAAGAAAGGTCACTACGCTTGGGATTGTTCTGAGCCGAAGAGGGTACCTTCTTCCACTTGTTCTCTTGAATTATATGTATGCTCCCATGCATTAGTTGCTAATTCTTTTCCTAATTGGATTGTAGATACGGGAGCAAGCACAAAGTTCGGGACAGAGATGGGTTTGTGGATTTTCATAGGTATCCAGTGGGTTCACAGACTGTCGTGCAAGGTAACGGCAGTGAAGAAGACGTTCTAGGTGTTGGAACATACCAGCTCATCTTGCAAGAAGGAAATAAGTTGCTTCTTTTTTATTCCCTCTATGAACCTAGTGTGCGAGTCTATCTTTTGTCTTTAGTTTCTTTAATGAAATTAGATTTTAGTTTTAGTTCTTGTCCAAATGGTTTGAACATTATGTATGGTGGCAATGTGTTTGGCCACGCAACTTTAAAGAACGATTTCCTTGTACTAGCTTTGGATAATTGTTATGATAATTCTCCTTCTGCTTTTGTCTCAAGTTTTGATTCTGATTCTGAATCTATTAAATGGTATGCTAGGCTTAGTCATATTGGCCAAGATAGGATGAGTAGGCTAGCTAAAGAAGGTCTTTTAGATCAACTCACTAAGGTTCAGTTGCCTAGATGTGAGTTGTGTCTAGCTGGCAAGGCGACCGCAAAGTCTTTTGGTAAGGCTTCAAGGGCGTCAAGCCCTTTATAGCTTATCCACTCTGACATTCGTGGATCGATGAATGTGAAAGCACGTCATGGGGCTTTCTATTTCCTCACTTTTATAGATGATTATTCAAGATATGGGTATGTGTACCTATTATCACATCGCTATGAAACACTTGATGTGTTCAAACGTTTTGTAGCCGAGACTGAGACCCAATTAGATATGAGAGTTAAGACTCTTTGAACTGATTGTGGTCGTGAATACCTCTCACATACGTTCAAAGAATTTTGTGACGAAAAGGGTATACGAAGATAGCTTATGATTCCTGGTATGCCACAACAAAATGGTGTGGATGAACGTAGGAATCGAATTGTTTGAAATGGTTAGGTCAATGATGGTACATGTTAATCTCCCAATTAGTTTTTGGGGGCATGCGTTGCTCACGATAACTTACATCCTTAACCGTGTGCCAAGCAAAAGCGTATCCGCTACCCCATATGAGTTATGGCATGGTAAAAAACCCTCCTTGGAACATTTACGCCCATGGGGTTTGGCTGGTTATGTACACAACCCAACTCACAAATATGGGAAACTTGGTCCAGGGGCCGTCAAAATGGTGTTCATACGATATCACGAACATTCTATGGGATATGTTATGTATGGTGAACACCCTAATAGTGGTATGACAGAAATGGATTTATGTAATGTTGAGTTTCTTGAGGATGAGTTCCCAAGCATTGGTGAAATCATACAAGACACAACTTTGTATGGGTTACCGCTAGATGATCAACTATCACTCGGTGAGGGGGGGATTTAGACACTCACCATGTCACCGATGATAGTATTCTTCTGTTGTCCGGAAGAGATGATGAGTTGTTGGTTGCCCAAGAGAATCAACCTGAGAATGAGGTTCGTCCTCCTTCTCTAGTACATGAACATGAACATGAACATGAACACGAGGTTAGTCCACTTGTTCAGGATAATGACAATGATTCTCTCTCAGCTAAGGATTCTATACCTCTTAGAGATCCTCAGTGGGTTAGACCAGCACAGGCCCTCTACTCCAAAGAAGTGAGTGTGGAAGAATACCTCGATGATATTTTCAAATCGAAGAGGAGATATTCCTGTGCGCTTCTTTAGAGATAGAAGAGTCTACCTCTTTTCAAGAGGCTATTGATTCATCAAACCACAAAGATTGGATGGAAACCATGAGGGATGAAATGGATTCTATGGCAAGAAACAAGGTTTGGGAACTTGTTGATCTTCCTCTCCGCTGTAAATCGATTGGAAACAAGTGGGTTTTCAAGATAAAACGTCGGGCTGATGGATCAAGCGATAAGTTTAAGGCCTGTTTGGTGGTGAAGGGGTTTACCCAAATTGAGGGGGTAGACTATGAAGAGACTTTTTCTTCTGTGGTGAGAATTGCCTCTATTAGCATACTTTTGGCCCTAGTTGCCCATTTGATTTAGAATTGTTCCAAATGGACGTAAAGACTGCTTTTCTTAATGAAAATCTTGAAGAAGAGATCTACATGCATCAACCTATTGGTTTCGTATTGAAAGGTCAAGAGGACAAAGTTTGTCTTCTTAAAATATCTATTTATGGTTTCAAGCAGCCTTCCAGAGCGTGATATTTCAGATTCCATGAAGCCATGATTTCTTTTGGCTTAAACATGGCTTCTGAAGATCACTGCGTGTATGTCAAGAAAACCACAAAGGGGATTATGTTTCTTACCTTGTATATTGATGACATACTATTGGCTGGAAACAACATAGAAATGATCCAAACCACTAAGTAGTGGTTGTCCTCCATTTTCGAGATGAAGGATATGGGTGAGGCTAAGTATGTCCTAGTCGTAGAGATAACTCGGAACCATTCTAAGAAGCCTTTTGGTTTGAGTAAAGAAGCGTACATTAATAAAATCTTAGAACGTTTTCGAATGTATTACTCTAAACTCGTGGACACTCCAGTTGAAAATGGTCTAACCTTAAGTCTTGACCAGTGTCCTAAGACAAACAAAGAAAAGGAGAGAATGAACAATGTTCCTTATGCTAGTGCAGTAGGGAGTTTAATGTATGCCATGTTGTCACGACCAGAAATTTGCTTTGCGGTTGGTTTGGTAAGTCGTTACCAAAGCAACCTGGGGCCTGCACATTGACATGCCGTCAAGAGGATCTTTCGGTACCTACGTGGCACAAGCGATCTTCTCCTTTGCTATCAAGGTGGGTATCTTAAGCTGAGAGGATATACCGATGCTGATTGGGGTGGTGATGTAGACGAATCTAGGTCTGCCTCGGGATATGTGTCCACCCTAGGCAGGGGAACTATATTTTGGTGCAGTAAGAAGCAAGACTGCATAGCATTTTTAATTATGGACGCAGAGCATGTTGCTTGCTGTCTTGCCACTTAGGAGGCAGTATGGCTAAGGAGTTTTCTACACGGTCTTGATCTCACTCCTGAAGTTAATGATCCTGTAGAGTTGTTATGTGACAATACTGCTGCTATCCAATTTGCTAGAGATCCAAAGTTCCACAGAAAGACTAAGTATATTAATAGGCGTTATCATTTTGCACAAAACGCCATAAAAGAGAAAGAAGTTGCCATTAAGTATGTATCTACAAGTAGAATGATAGCAGATCCTTTAATTAAGCCTATTCCTAGAGACGCTTTTAAAGCTCATGTGATGAGCTTAGGTTTATGTAGGACTTAGTTTTTGGATGCATCTAAGTGTACGTATGATGGACATGTTTTTACTTGTATTGAATATTTATATAACAAAGAATTACGTTTCTTTTCAAATGTTCATAAATACACAAGTACATTATACGGCACATTGTTATGTCACCAGGCTTTTGATTGGCCGAGTCATACAAGCAGTCGCCCTGACGCTTGAGTAACGGGTAGGATGAAACCGGATTATATTGGCACTAGGTGTGCAATATTGATTGCTCATACTAGGAGTGTATGAATGGAAAACATAGTAACCTTAGTAAGACTAAGATGAGACTCGGGGGAGTCGAGTATGAAATAAGTTTTCATATCGAAGCCTTATAACTGAATCTTGAGTGCTGAGATTAACATTGGGTATGTTGGTCTAGTAGCTCAGGTTGGTCTTTTAGGTAAAAGCCAAGACTGTGATTCGCATGGCATAGAAGAGTGACATGCCCAGTTTAGGGGGAGTTATGCCATAGCACACTATTATACTGTGTGTGCTGAAAGTCGACCTATCTGATGAGTGATAAGTGAGTTCTTTTCCTTATCACTGTGTGACCCTTATTGGAAATACTCCTTGACTTAGAGTTATAATATGAAGTCGAAGCTTGATATTGCTACCTTAATGTGTTGTCCAAGGGCCAAGATGTATACAGTCCAGCGGAGCACATTAGGAAAGCAGTTATGCTAAGATGAATTATTGTGATTGTCTACGGAAGAATCATTTCCTCATCACCATATCAAGCCCGGGCGATTATATTTAGTATATAATCAATTGATATATCAGGCATAAAGGGACAGTGTATACCAATAACGGTCACAAAAATAAATGGCCATAATCACCATTGATTTGGCAGTTACACTTGGGGATTAATTGTGTATTAATCAGCCATGATTACCCATTAAATTGCTAATTCTGTTTAAGGCTTTGTGCGATTATATATATAGGGGGTGGATTATGAGGTTCATCATCAGGAAATCAGCAAGTTTCTGTAATCTAGTACTCTTTATTCCCTCCCTCACACAAACCTAACCATCTAGCTGAGGTTCAAGTTTTGACTGTGAAACATATACAATTATTGTAGTAGCACCTGTTTGTAGGCAGATATCTAGCAAGCGAAAGTACTTCTCCTTAGACAACAGGTTTGACTTAACATCCTCAAATGATATAGTATCAGAATTACTATATAGCATGATCTTCTTAAAGTGTTTATATGAAGGGGGTAGAGACACAACTAACAAAATAGCCTTATCCTCACCGTCAATTTTCACATCTAAACTTTCAAGGTCAATTGCAATCGAATTGAAATCATTTAGATGTTTTTGAACATGAGTACCTTCTACCATTCTGAAAGTGTATAACCTTTCATTCAATCGGATCTTGTTGGCAAGACTCTTCGTCATGTAGAGTTTCTCCAGCCTAACCCAAAGACCTATTGTAGTTGTCTTATCAAGCACATCTCGCAAGACATGTGGTGCCAAGTACAACTGTATGGCAGAAAGTGCCTTCAACTCCAGTTCCTCCCATTTTTGTCCGTCAAAGAACCATGCTTATTCTTTTGCTGCTCTACCCATTCTTCGTCTGTCATCGTACTGGGCTTTGTATAAGGTCCTAAAAGAACCTTCCACAACCCATGCTGGATGAGAACTGTTCTCATATGCACCTTCCAGAGATTAAAACTAATCCCCCCCATCAAACTTCTGAATATCAACTTTCATGATTGAATACATCCTAAACTAGGGCTCTGATACCACTTGTTAGGAAATTGTTAGGAAATTGAGTGACTTTAATTTGTGGAAGCGACAAGATGAAATAGATAATTAGAAGTAAAACAAAGATAACAAGAACAAAACAAGAACACAGATTTACGTGGAAACCTAATGCGGGAAAAACCACGGACGACAACGAGCACAAACAATCCACTATGAGGGAGTGAGCACAATGCGATCACAATCACAACGAGTGATTCGATTAAGCAACCAGATTACAATATCTCTTATAATCTCTCTCGAAAATACTCGCAACCTCTCTCACAAATCTAAGATAGTGGAAACAGAATACTCTATATGTATTTCTTACTGGTCTGGGATTTAGGGATGATTATTAGAGCCTAAGCAAGACCCTTTATATAGGGTTTAGAGGTATAAGGATGCAAAAAACCCTAGGAGCAACCCTAGCCATCAGGACGACGAAACCCTAGCCGCCATGGTCCGTAGCCCAAACTCCTTGAAGCCCGTGGTGGATTTGCAGAGCCGATTTTGAGCCATTAAACCAAACAAAAAGTGATAAATTTTTTAAAAAGTTATCAATTTTCACCTTACTGACTTTCTTCTCTAGTTGTTTTTCATGTTTCTTTTTTTGTTTTATATAAGTTGATCATCTACGCTAGTGGTTTCTCCTGGGTTTTACTTGAGAATTGGTTAGTAAAAGCATTATATTTGGATTTGTCTTTCAGGTTTTTGGCTTTCTAGTTTTATTAAAATTATATAATTTAATTATAGAATTAACAGTAAAGGGGAAAAAGATGACATTTTCAGTTAGACATTGATAAATGCCAAACACATATCTCTAATTTATACTTGTCAAGGTTTAGATTTCGTATTTTCTATTTGATTCTCCCTAGGCCTAGTCTAGGTCCAAGCTCCTCGGCTATAAAGGTACATACATAAGTGACACCATCTCAAATTTGCCTTATATTAGTTATTACAATTGAAGAAATTTATTTGGGAAAGGAGATATGAGCCTTGTTGCTATATCAATAAAAGAGTAAGCATTTTTTCACCTGAATTTAGGATTGATTGATATTTTGCTTGATTTTACATTTAGCAAATCATAAAATGTCTGCCCAACAACAACATTTTAATTACAATGACAATCACAGTTGCATCTCTTTGCAGGCAGGTTCTCAATTGTTTGAAAATGCATTTTATTCTTTGTTCGGTTTTCTTTTAACACTACTTTAATAATGCTTATATCAATTTGCAGGATTACCATCATTACTTTTTTTGCCACTGAATTGGCCGTAATTTTGGGAGTTGATGCTCGAAAGAACACCACCGCATTTAAACACAAATTCCTTTTTAAATGGGCTCTCATTTACATTGCAATGTGTATTGTCCCACATTGATAAAATTCAAAGAATATGATAGTGAGTGTTGTCCCTCATTGATGAAATTAAAGGGCTTGAGCATGCATATAAGTATGTGAGTTACTACACCCATTGCCAATTGGTTTTGGGTTGGAGCCTCATTTGACCTTGTATACATGACTCGTTTGTTAAAAGCCCAATTGATATATAAAACTGAAGCAAACTGCATGCCCAGTTCAGTCCAACAAAGCACTCAAGTCCTCCTTAGTGCTCAAAGGCTCCATTCCAATAGACTTGGTCCATGTACTGATTTGGAGATCCGATGGCCTTGATTTGGAGATCCAATTCAAAGGCCATCCTAAGCACTTAGGATGTATTACTCTGCTCTTTTGGGAAGGTCAAGAGGCCTTCTAAGGGGTTTCCTCATGGAAATGAGGTTAAGCCCACGGCAAGAATAAGAAAATCTCAAAGTAGTAGCTTGCGCCTATGATCAATTTTTGGCCAGTTTCTTAGTTTGATTTTGCTCAACTTATGGGACTTGATGCTGATGCTATGATCGATTGGAAATGTCAATCTCTTAAGTTTAAGATGTTAGCTTTCTAATAAAACAAGTTGCAAAGCATTTCGACTTCATTTGGTGGGTCAAATAGCAAGATATTTCTAGATTATGCAAACTGGGTGGAATCCAGCACAATCCGAAATGAGGGGTAATTAAGTTACCCAAATTAACTCCACCTTTTGTGAAAATTTAGGGAATGAAAGGTGAGATAAATATTTATCAAACCACCAGCCTTGAAGGACCAGAATGCACCCCCTTATGCTGCTATTATCCAGCCAAAAGGACAAGAAAATTGCTTGGTTGACTGGTTCTGTACTAGTTGTGTAAGAGCAACTTGTTAGGATTAATTACTTGTACTTCTTGCTAGGTTAGGATTTGAAATACTATTTTCAGTTGCATTGTAAGCTTGACACCTCATTTTGACAAGCCATTAGTACTAATGAGGTAACAAAGACACTAGATTAGCATGTAAGTACCTACAGGACTGGGCTGGTTTGATAGCTTCTCTTCCCTAGTGTACTCTCTAGCTTTTGGCTGATGTTTTGCTGCATGAAGGACGTGGGAAGCCCCTTAAAAACAGCCTTAGGGCCTCTGTAATTCATTAGTCATGCATTGAATGAAATAGAGCTTGAAAGCTTCTCTCTCTAAAATCTTAAGTTCTCTTTATCCTTACTTCTACGGTGGTCAGTCTTGAGTGGAACCTTTATAGAATTGTTGGTGGCCAAGCCTTTATGCAATTCTTAGTGGATCCTTAGTCTTGGTTGGTGGCATAGCCTTTACACCAAGTCATATCTCATGCACAAGGGAATTTATAACTAAACTCAAGCAAGCTACATTTCATCCCATCCCGTGTATGCTCCATTTGGTATCAAAGCTAACCCAGGTTGGTGTGCTTGAGTTTATTCCACATTTCGTTGTTGTTTCTACCCATTTTAGTTGTGAAATCATGTGCCTTTATCCTACTCTCCTACTTGAGTAGCCCTTTTTCTACCTCTTAATTCTGAATCCAAACACACCTCATATCCACAAAGAACTTAGCTCCTCCAAATAGCCATGACCATACATTCAATTTCCCCACAAAAAATCCCTCTTTAACTCCTCAAAGAACCCCTTAAAATAGCCCAAATACGAACCCCAACCAAAACCCCTCAAAAGGCTTCTAACCACACAACCATGCAAACCCGGCCAGCAACTAGGCACGGCCACCCCGTGCCCCTCAGCACGACCGTGCCTCCCTTTCCCAGCCTGTTTTTGCACCGTGCTTCCTCTAGCACGACTGTGCCTCGTTCTTTTCAAGCCCTTAACCATTCTCTCATCCTTTCCAATTCCACCATGTCTAATGAAGAAAGCCCCTCCACGGACTCTCACCAACAGGAAAGAGTACCAAGAGGCATGAGCTTGGAACAAGCTCATATAATTAGACAAGATAATGCCATCCTAACTCTAAAACAAAGTGTGAGACAAATTAGTAGGCAACTTGAGCAAATGACCACTCAATTCACGGCCCTCTAAGGAGGCCAACGAGCTCAAAAGCTGAATGTTCATGGGGATGGGGATGATTATTCTAGTGAATCAAGTATGGGAAGTAATCCAAGAAGGGTAGGTAGGAAACCTCCTATGGACGAGTTTAGAGAGATCAAAGTGGAACCATTGGAGTTCAATGGCAACTTGAACCCTGATGAGTACCTTGAATGGATTTAAGCCATGGACTGCATCTTTGAAGCCAAGGGCTATGATGATGAAAGGCGTTTCAAGATTGCTAGCCTTAAAATCATAAGGTAAGCCTCCTTGTGGTTTGAAAATGTCAAGAAGCAATAGGCTAGAGATGTTAAGAGGAAGATTAACTCATGGGAGAAGCTTAAGTCTCTTATGAACAAGAGGTTCCTTCCCGAAAGTCACAAGCAAGACATCTACAACCTACTTTTCTCACTCAAACAAAACAATATGAGTGTGGGCGAGTACATGAGAGAGTTTGAACAACTTCTCTTAAAGGGTGGCATTCATGAACCTCAAGAGCAAACCGTGGCACGGTTTCTTAATGGGCTAAAACCCCTCATTGGTAGAACGGTGGAACTTCAAACTTATTTCACCTTGGATGATGTCTTTAAGTTAGCTCTTAAGGTTGAAAAACAAATGAAGGAAAAGAGAATCTTCGCTATAGCCTTTTCCCAAGGAGCAAGCAAGTTCAAAGCCTCTATTCAAGCCCTTTTCTCACCCTAAACCCGAAGGCACCTCACGGGTTGACAAGGGTAAAGTTGTGGCTCTTCCTTCTTCAAAGGAATTACCTAAGAAGCTTGAGGGAAAGAAGTGTTTCAAGTGTCAAGGTTATGGTCGTTTCCAATACGATTGCCCAAATCAAAGGGTCATGACCATACAAGAAGTTGAAGAAGTTGATGCCATGCTGATGAAAGTGCAAGATGAAGTTAATGGGGTAGATTCATACCCCATAGAAGATGAAACTCAACTTGATGCCGATGAAGGTGAACTGCTTGTTTTAAGGAGTGTTTTACACACCTAAGACACTCCTTATGACAAGGCTCAAAGAGAAATGATCTTTCACTCCCGGTGTACCATTCAAGATAAGGTGTGCAACTTGATTATTGATAGAGGAAGTTGCACCAATGTAGCCTCCACTACTCTCATCGAGAAGCTTGGTATTCCTACTATTTCACATCCCAAGCCATACTCCCTCAAGTGACTCAATGATGGTGGCGACATTAAGATATCTAAACAAGCACTCATCTCATTTTCAATTTGTAAAAAGTATAGGGATAGTGTCCTTTGTGATGTGGTGCCCATGGGTGCGTGTCATATTCTTTTCGATCGACCTTGGCAATTTGATAGGCATGTCATGTATGATGGGTTCAAGACTTGATCATTGATAAGGAAAGAGTTGTCTTAAACCCACTACCCCCAAGCTAATTCCACAAAACTAAGCCCAGGGTGGGAAGTGAGAAAAAGAGAGACCTTTTCATGTTGAGTGAAACACGGGTGGAGAGAGCTTTAAGCAAAGGCAAGCAATTCCTAGTCTTGTTAATGCTTGAAAGCAACAAAAGTGAGGAAGTGACTCCCTTACATCCCAAAATTAGCCTCTCATTTCACAATACCAACATGTATTCCCACAAAAACTACCCTCCATCCAATCTAAGGCATTGAGCACCAAATTGACCTCATTCCTGGTGCTCCTCTCCCTAACAAGGCAACCTATAGGTGTAACCCACAAGAAACCAAAGAGCTCCAACGCCAAGTAGAGGAATTGATGGCTAGAGGCTATGTACGTGAGAGTATGAGCACTTGTTTAGTTCTAGCCTTGTTCGTACCCAAGAAGGATGGTACCTTTCGCATGTGTGTGGATAGTAGAGCAATAAACAATATTACTATCAAGTATAGGTATCCTATACCAAGACTTGATGATATGCTTGATGAACTCCATGGCTCTTCTATCTTCTCCAAGATTTATTTGAGAAGTGGCTATCACCAAATCCGCATGAAAGAGGGAGATGAATGGGAGACATCATTCAAAATGAAGGGTGGGCTTTATGAGTGGCTAGTGATGGCTTTCGGCCTCTCCAATGCCCCTAGCACGTTCATGAGGCTAATGAATGAAGTCTTGAGGCCTTTTCTTGGAAGGTTTGTGGCGGTCTATTTCGATGATATTTTGGTTTAATCTAAGAACCAAAAAGACCATCTACATCATTTGGAGGAAGTTTTCAAAGCTCTAAGAGCTCAAAGGCTATTTGGCAAGTTGGAAAAATGTGAGTTCTTTTCACCCCAAGCCACCTTTTTGGGGTATGTTGTCTCTAAGGACGGAATCTCGATGGATCAAACTAAGGTGGAAGCCATCAAGTCATGGCCTACTCCTACCTCTATCACCGAAGTTAGGAGCTTTCATGGCTTGGCATCTTTTTATAGGAGGTTCATCAAAGGGTTTAGCACCCTCACGGCCCCCATCACCGAGTGTATGAAGAAGGGAGTGTTTGAGTAGACCAAGGCTTCCCATGATGCCTTTGAGAAGCTCAAAACCAAGTTATGTTAGCCCTCTCCGACTTTGACAAGCTCTTTGAAGTTGATTGTGATGCAAGTGGCGTAGGTATAGGGGCCGTCCTCATGCAAGATCAACGCCCCTTTGCTTAGTTTAGTGAGAAGCTTAATGGATCAAGGAAGAACTACTCCATATATGATAAGTAGTTCTATGCTTTGGTAATAGCATTTGATCATTGGTCACATTACTTAAGGCCAAAACAGTTTGTACTTCACTCCAATCATGAGGCCTTAAAGTACTTGAATGGCCAACATAAACTCAATCCAAGGCATGCTAAATGGGTTGAGTTCTTACAAAGCTTCTCGTTTATGGCTAAACATAAGAAGGGAAGCACAAATGCAGTGGCAGATGCACTATCTAGACGACACTCCTTGTTAGCTGTGACAGAAGCAAGGGTCCTAGGCTTCTAATTCATTCGTGATCTCTACCAAAAAGATAAGGGACAGTGGCAGAGGCACTATCTAGACGGCACTCCTTGTTAGCCGTGACGGAAGCAAGGGTCCTAGGCTTCCAATTCACCCGTGATCTCTACCAAAAAGACAAGGATCTCAAGCCTTACCTCAATGGCCAAGAAGGCAGCAAGCATAACCCCTACACTCACCAAGAGGGCTTCTTATTCAAGGGTAACAAGCTTTGTATTCCAAAGGGACCCATCTGAAGGCTTCTTGTTAAAGAAGTTCATGGAGGAGGTCTAACCGGCCACTTTGGAATCAACAAGACCATTGATATGCTTAAGGACCACTTGTTTTGGCCTAAGATGGGAGGCGATGTTCATGAGGTGATTTCCAAGTGCTCTAGTTGTCAAAAGGCCATGAGTCAATTACACCAAGGGTTATACACTCCATTACCTATTCTTAATGGCCCATGGGAAGATGTGAGCATGGATTTCATAGCTGTCATTCCTAGAACTCAAAGGGGGCAATGATGCTATCATAGTGGTAGTGTACCTCTTTTCAAAGATGGCTCACTTCATCCCATGTGAAAGACCAATCTCACATAACCCACCTCTACTTCAAGGAAGTTGTCAAGCTTCATGGCATTCCTAAGAGCATTGTGTCCGATTGGGATCTAAAGTTCTTGTATAGTACCTCCCACCATCCTCAAACGGATGGGCAAACCAAAGTCACCAACAAAACCCTTACTACTTTACTTAAAAGTTTGGTGAGTAAAAGCATTAAGGAGTGGGATCTCAAGCTTCCCCATGCTGAATTTGCATACAACCGCACTCCTAGCTTTGCTACTGTCCATTCTCCCTTTGAATCATGCTATGGAATCAACCCACTAACTCCACTAGAACTCATACCTCTTCCACTTGAGTGTAGAGTGAGTTATGAGGCTGAACAGAGAGCAAGGGAGATGAAGAAGCTTCACCAATAGATTCGAGCAAGGATTAAGAAGACTAATGAGATGTATAAGGCAAGAGCAAACAAGCACCGTAAGGCTATCACCTTCAAGCCCGGGGACTTAGTATGGCTACACTTGAGGAATAAGAGGTTCCCATCAAGAAGGAAGAATAAGCTTATGCGTAGAAGGGATGGTCTTGTCAAAGTCCTTGAGAAGGTCAATGATGATGCCTACAAACTTGAAGTGCGCGGAGACATGGGTGTATCTCCCACCTTCAATGTGGGTGATCTCACACCTTACCTTGAGGATGAAGATGATGAAGATGATTTGAGGGCAAATCACATTAAGAAGAAGAGGATGAAGTAAACTTCATGCCTAATTTAGTTCAATACAGTACTCAAGTCCTCCTTAGTGCTCAAAGGCTCCATCCCAAGAGACTTGGTCTGTGTACTGATTTGGAGCTCTAATTCAAAGGCCATCCTAAGCACTTAGGATGTATTACTCTCCTCTTTTAAGAAGGTCAAGAGGCCTTCTAAGGGGTTTCCTCATGGGTATGAGGTTAAACCCACGGCAAGAATAAGAAAAGCTCAAAACAGTAGCTTGCGCCTATGATTAGTTTCTAGCCAGTTTCTTAGTCCGATTTTGCTAAACTTTTGGGACTTGATGCTGAGGCTATGATTGACTACAAAGGTCACTCTCTTTAATTTTAAGCTGTTAGCTTTCCAATAAAACAAGTTGTAAAGTATTTGGACTTCATTTGGTTAGTCAAACAACGAGATATTTCCAGACTATGCAAACTGGGCGGAATCCAGCACAGTCTGAAATGGGAGGGAGTTAAGTTACCCAAATTAACTCCAAATTTTGTGAAACTTTAGGGTATGAAAGGTGAGATAAATATTTATCAAACCACTAGCCTTGAAGGACCATAATGCACCCCCTTATGCTGTTATTATCCAGCCAAAAGGACAAGAAAATTGCTTGGTTGATCGGTTTTGTACTAGTTGTGTAAGAGCAACCTGTTAGCATTAATTACTTATACTTCTTACTAGGTTAGGATTTGAATTACTATTTTCAGCTGCATTGTAAACTTGACAACTGGTTTTGACAAGCCATTAGTACTAATGAGGTGACAAAGTGACTAGATTAGCATGTAAGTACCTAAGGGAGTGGGCTTATTTGGTAGCATCTCTTCCCTAGGGTACTCTCTAGCTTTTGGCTAATGTTTTGCTGCAAGACGATCATGGGAAGCCCCTTAAAAACAGCCTTGGGGCCTCTGTAATTCATTAGTCATGCATTGAATGAAATAGAGCTTGAAAGCTTCTCTCTCTAAAATCTTAAGTTCTCTTTATCCTTACTTCTACGGTGGTCAGTCTTGAGTGGAACCTTTATAGAATTGTTGGTGGCCAAGCCTTTATGCAATTCTTAGTGGATCCTTAGTCTTGGTTGGTGGCATAGCCTTTACACCAAGTCATATCTCATGCACAAGGGAATTTATAACTAAACTCAAGCAAGCTACATTTCATCCCATCCCGTGTATGCTCCAAAAACTTAACATGGTATCAGAGCGGGTTGCTCGATCTTGATTTTCCACCGTCTCCATTTGATTAAAATTATGTGCACATCTTGGGTCTTGTTAGTAGCCCACACGTGAGGGGCGTTTTGGAGTATGAAAAGTGGGTATTGTCCTACATTGATAAAATTCAAAGAATATGATAGTGGATGTTGTCCCACATTGATAAAATTAAAGAGCTTGAGCATACATATAAGCTTGTGAGTTACTTCACCCATAGCCAATTGGTTTTGGGTTAGAACCTCATTTGACCTTGTATACATGACTTGTTTGTCACATAAAAAAGAACTTGTTTGTATACATGACTCATTTGGTATCAGAGCTTTTGAGAAAAGAAGAGCACGAGTAGCTTCGTTCATTTTCTCATTCAGGTTGGGTCCTTGTCATGAAAAGAAAAGAAGGAAATGGTAAAGAAAGAGAGAGAGTGAGAGTCTCCAACCCCAAACTGCAGAGAGGTCAAAATACAGCCAAAGCAAACAAAGAGTTCAACCATGGCAGCCAATGGATCAACTCAATCACAACCCTCAGTTCTAATTTTTAAGGGGTAAAATTATAACTTTTGGAGTCTTAAGATGAAGACTCTGTTCAAGTCTCAAGAGTTGTGGGATATTGTTGACACTGGGTATACGGAACCTGAAGAGGCACCGGCAGTGCCAAGTCAACAATTGCGAGAGAATCGAAAGAAGGATGCGAAAGCCTTATTCTTCATCTAACTGGCTGTTGATGATGAAATATTTCCTCGTATTGTAGATTCAACCACTTTAAAGATGGCATGGAATACTCTAAAGCAAGAGTATTTGGGTGATAAGAAGGTAATTTCTGTCAAATTACAAACACTTTGTCGGAAATTTGAGACTTTGGCTATGGTAAAAAATGAATCTGTGCAAGTTGATCTGTCAAGAGTGTCTGAAGTTGTGAATTTGATGAAGTCATATGGAGAAAAATAACTACCGAGAATATAGTCAGTAAAGTTTTGAGGAGCTTAACTGTAAAATTTTACCATGTGGTAGCTGCAATTGAGGAATCTAGTGACCTATCTACTTATACTTATGATAAATTGATGAGCTCATTGATGGCTCATGAAGATAGGCTAGGAAGGGTAGAAAAGGCCGAGGAAAAAGCCTTTCAAGTGAAGGATGATTCATTCTCTAAGGGGATGAATGATGGTTCGGGAAATCGCGGACGAGGCAGAAGTGGCTATCGTGGCTAAGGTCAAGGTGGTGGCAGAGTCAGAGGTCAATTCAGTGATCAACGACATCAATTCAACAGGCATATTCAATGTTGTTATCGCAAGAAATTTGGCCATAAAGAAGTTGATTGTTGGGCCAAGTAGAAAGATAAAGCAAAGGGAGCCAACTTTGTCGAAAAAGTTGTAGGAGAACAAAACTTGTTTATGGCTTGTTCTCCGCTTAACAGTGACGTTAATGGAGTCTGGTTCATGGACAATGGCTGCTCTAATCATATGACTAGAACAAGGACATTATTCAAAGAACTTGATGAGAGCTAGAAGAGTGAGGTTCAATTTAGCAATGATAGGCTTGTGTAGGTGGAAGGAAAAGGCACAATTTCCATCAACATATCAGAGGGTAATGTTAAACTTTTACGTGATGTGCAATTTGTTCCTGAGTTAAGTCATAATTTGCTGAGTGTTGGACAATTGATGGAAGATGGTTATTTTCTATTATTTGATAATGGTGTGCACTCTATTTATGATAAAACTTCTGGCCAACATATAGTCAGCATTCCTAAGAGACAGAATAGGATGTTTCCTTTAGAAGAATCAGATAAAAAAAATTGTGCCTTCAATGTTAAACATACTGAATCAAATTTGTGGCATCTTTGGTATGGGCATTTGAATGTGGGAGGATTGAAACTGTTGGCTAGAAATAGTATGGTAATTGGATTACCTTATATTGATGGCATTAACTTATGTGAAGGCTGTGTGTATGGCAAACAGACGAGACATTCATTCCCTGTAAACAAGGCATGGAGAGCTTCGAAATATCTTCAACTAGTGCATGCCGATGTTTGTGGTCCAATGAGTGTTGAGTCTCTGGGTGGAAGTTAGTATTTTTTATTGTTTACCGATGATTATAGTAGGATGAGCTGGGGTTTTTTCTTGAAATTCAAGTCTGAAACATTTGAAAGTTTCAAGAGGTCCAAGGAGTTAGTGGATAAGCAAAGTGGCTGCCCTATAAAGATCTTATGTTTTGATCAAGGAGGTGAATTTACGTCGAATGAGTTTGCTAATTTTTGTGAGAAAAATCGAGTTCACAGGGAGTTGACAGCACCATACACACCTGAGCAAGATGGTGTGGCTGAGTGGAAAAATCGAACGGTGGTTGAGATGGCTCGAAGTATGATGAATGCAGCAAGTCTTCCTAAGAGATTTTGGGTAGAAGCAATCTATAGCTGTGTATATTCTCAATATTTCACCGACAAAGGCAGTCCTGAATCGAACCCCGCATGAGGCTTGGATGAGCAGGAAGCCAAGGGTAATCCATTGATAAGTTTTTGAGTGTACAACGTATACTTTGGACAAGTCTCCATCTCGATGCAAAATCAGAGAAATGTATTTTTGTGGGTTATAGCCCTCAGTCCAAAGTATATAAACTATATAACCCCATAAATGACAAGGTGATAACTAGTAAGGATGTGGTGTTCAATGAGGTAGCAACTTCGGTTTGGACTGACAACAAAATTTAGTCACATGGAGACGATCACCTTGTTTCATATCCCATAGAGTCAGTTGCAGGTTCACCAGAAAATTCTCCTGGAAATTCACCTGTAACCTCACTTGAAGGTTCACCTGAAATCTCACCTGTAACTTCACCTACAAGCATGCCTGCAACCTCACCTGTGAGAGCACCAAAGAGTACATCAGAAACTCTTGATGAGCCTATTCCGCTATGAAGATCAACAAGAGAAAGAAAGCTAAATCCCATATACACTAACGCTAACAGTTCATCTTGTTCCTTTGCTTTGCTTGTTTTAGACCTTATATACTTTGAAGAAGTTGAGAAAGAACCTAAGTGGTGCAAAGCTATAGAGAAAGAGTTATTGGCTATTCAGAAAAATGAGACTTGGGATTTGGTAGACTTGCCAGAAGGAAAAAATGCTATTGGCTTGAAATGGGTATTTCGTACCCAATATAATGCTGATAGGACGATTCAGAAACACAAGGCCCGATTAGTTACAAAAGGATATGCTCAACAGCAAGGCGTTGATTTTGATGAAACGTTCTCTCCTGCGACTCGTTTGGGTGTAACACAACAAGTACTCCCATGAATGTAGGTGAGGCGCTGAGGGCTGAAGATGGTACTGGAAAAGCTAGTGCAAGACACTTTCGAAGCGTTGTGGGTGGACTCAACTATCTTTCACATACTCGACCTGACATCACACACTCTATAAGTGTAGTGTCAAGGTTCATGCACAATCCATCTCTACATCACCTTGGAGCTGGTAAAAGGATTTTGCGCTATATCATTGGAACATCAGATTGTGGAGTTTGGTACAACAATGTTGATAATTTCATATTGCATGGCTTTACAGATAGTGATTATGCAGGTTCTTTGGATGATCGGAAGAGTACTTCGGGTCAAGTATTCTTTCTTGGTTCTGGAGCAGTTTCCTGGAGTTCGCAGAAATAGGATACTGTCGCTTTATCCTCCTCTGAAGCTGAATACATAGCAACAGCTTGTTCAGCTTGTCAAGCAACATGGTTGAGGAAGATACTTGTAGATTTTAGTCAAGCACAGATCGGTGCCACTGACACATACTGTGACAACAAGTAAGCCATAGCAATGTCAAGAAATCCTACTTTTCATAGTCGCATAAAGCACATTGACATTCGCTATCATTTCATTTGAGACTTAACTATGAAGGGACAAGTTCAGCTAAAGCATTGCTGAACAAATGAGCAAGTTGTAGATATTATGACCAAGTCCCTTTCTCCATGCAAGCATGAGTATTTCAGATCAAAGTTGGGAGTAACAAGTTTTGAAGCAAGGGGGAGTGTTAATTAAGTGCTTCAAAAGCGTCAGTAGCTATTTCCCTAATTTTAGGAGTAATAATAGTTTTAGTCAATGTTCTCTGAGTTAATATTTTTCTGTTGAAGATTTCCAACTAGCAAAATCTGGGTAGTGGGTCACTATCCTAGACTTTTCTAGCTGGAAATCTTTAACAAAAAAATACTGACTCAGAGAACATTGACCAAAACTGTTATTACTTCTAAAATTAGGTAAATAGCTACTGACACTTTTGAAGCACTTAATTAACACTGCCCTTCAAAACTTGTTACTCCCAACTTCGATATGAAATACTCATGCTTGCCTGGAGGAAAGGACTTGGTCATAATATCTGCAACTTGCTGATTTGTTTCGTAATGCATTAGCTGAACTTTAGCTGAATTATCCCATAGTTTCAGGGTTTTAGTTGCTATTTTTAGGTGATTAATTTATCAACTTATATTCCTATATATTTGGTCTTTGATTCAATGAAAATGTGCAGCAATTTGTCTTTCTTAGAAAAATACTCAGCTTCATTTCCGTAACTTTATTGCTTTTCAGCTGCTAAGTCCCAACAAGTATGGTATCAGAGCGGATTACTAGATCTTGATTTTCCACTGTCCCCATTTGATTAAAATTGTGTGCACGTCTTAGGCATTGTTAGTATCCCACATGTGAGGGGGTGTGTTGGAGTATGAAAAGTAGGTATTGTTCCACATTGATAAAATTCAAAGAACATAATCGTGCGTGTTGTCCCACATTGATGAAATTAAAGGGCTTAAGCATGCATTCTGTGAGTTACTCCACCCATAGCTAATTGGTTTTGGGTTGGAACCTCATTTGACCTTCTATACATGACTTGTTTGTATAAAACCTAATTGATGTATAAAACTTAACAATATGTAGTTCAGCAGTGGCTTTAGCATACATAATATATAGGATACTTGTTTTTCATACTGTACGACTGTCTTGCGTCCCTCGTCCATTAAGAGAAGATATCTACAATAGTTTTCCAGTAGATACATACTCATACACTCTACGGACTGAGTTCAACACAACAGAATGCCAAATTTGTAGCATGGATTTCGTAGATGGGGATGAGTTATTCATCCTTCCAACTTATAGGCATGTGTTCCACACTGGTTGTAGTCGAAGATGGTTGCTAACCATTGATTGTCACTATCCAATCTAAAGGCACAACTATAAGCAAAGTGAAACCCTAACATTGTAGTCTGCCATTATTTATTGTAAATTTCATGGAGATTATTGACTAAAATTTTTATTTAGAATTCTATGAAAAGGTTATTTGTATCTGTTTACATTCAAAATATGTATCACTATAAACCAAATGAAGTTTATGAAGTCTCATATGTTTCTCTATTGTTTTTTTTTGTTTTTTGGTAAATGTTTTTAGTTAGTTAATGTAATAATTTAATGCTTGAGATATGTTAATAATAAATGTTCGTGCATATTTACACTTCTTTGAGTGCCCCTCGTGGACATTATGAGTGGAGTAATGCCATTTGGTCTTAAAAATACACCTCAAATATTTCAAAGAAAAATGGATAATATGTTTAAAGATCTTAGTAACTATTGTATAGTCAACATCAATGGCATTCTTGTCTTTTCCAAGACCATACAATAGCACAAAGATAATGTCTTAACTATCACCTAAAGATGCATTGATCACGGTATTATTCTTGAAAATAACAAGTGCACTTATGCTGAACAAGAAATCAAGTTTTTTGGTCTAGAGATAAAAGTTGGACAAATCATCCTACAAAACACATTCTAGAAAAAATAGAAAATTTTCCTGAAATGATTGAAGATAGGAAGCAATTAGAAAGATTTCATGGATGTTTTACCTATGCTTTAGACTTCACTAGATATCTTGCTAAATTGAGAAAACCATTGTAGCAAAAATTCAAGAAAGAAGTAAGTTGGATATGGAACTCTAGCGATTCAAAGATTGTTCAAAACTTCAAAAATTTGTGTAAAAGTCCTCCTATTCTTAATTTTCCTAATGAATGAGATGGATTTAATTTTGAGACACATGCCAGTAATGAGCACTGGAGTGTAGTACTCAAAATCAAAGAATGAGAAAAACTCTGCAAATATTGCAGTAGAAGTTTTAATAAAGTAGAATGCAATTTCCCTACGATGGAAAAAGAAATCCTTTCAATCATAAGGGGAATTGAAAAGTTCTTGATCATTTTAGCCCCAAAATTTTTTCTTATTCTAATTGATTGCAAATGAATACTTGGTCTTGTGAAAAAGAATTTATTAAATATGCAAGAGCAATGGTGACTCCTGCATTGACAATTATGGCTTAACCAGTTTTCTTTCTCTATTGAACATATACAAGGATCAAAGAATCCTCTAGCAGATAGTTTAACTTGAGAACTCGCCAATGGTGATCTTCAAAGCATAACTCCTTGATAATTCATATTTTATATATAATTTTGTTCTTTATTTTACCTACTTGTAAGTCTTTGAAATATAGTTTTACGAGTAAATAATGCATAATTTATGTGATTTTCAGGTAAAATAAATATAGAAGAATTTGGGTGGAATTGATTAATTCTACTCAAACCTCCAACATGTGCGAGGCCTGAAGTCCAAGCTCAAGCCTACCAACTCCGATCCCTCCTCTCTCACCAGCCGTGTGGGCCTGTTCAGACAGCCCAACCGAAGCCTAGCAGCCATCTTCCACTACCCAACACCTTTTCTTCTCTTCCTCTCTCTATCAAATAAGTTGGGCCTATCCTAGTAGCCCATTAGCATTCATCCAACTCCTCATTGGCAACCCACTCCTTTTCCTAAATTTCCCACATGGCTAATTGCTAACCTAGTCAAAGCTAGTTAATTTTTTATTAATTCTATACTTATGACTAATCATGACTATGCATGTAACATCCCAAAATAATTGAAATTAATTTCCATTAATTTTAGGGGTATCCTAAGGGGTGGATTTTCCACTATAAAAAGGGCCCTATGTTGAAACATCCATACAGACACACATTTATCCACTTTCGCACTCAAGCACCTTCTTGTCCTTTCATCTTTCATTTTTTTTTTTTTTGAGAGAGTCCTTGTAAGACAAGATCATTTGGGTTGAGGGGTTAAGAAGAAAATAAGCTTTGTTAGCTATTTTCTCTTCTCTTCTCATCTCATTTGTGAGTCAAATTTGAGAGTTTACACTAAGTTTCATAATTTTGTGTAATTGAGTATAAGGTTTGGACATAAGAAGTGAAATATACCAATTTCAATGGTATTTTTCCTAACTATAGTCGGCTAAACTACTCATTTCTAGTACTATGATGGATCACTGGTAATAATATTCTTTTGCTAATTTCTTATGGGGTTATTTTTGTCTCTTTTGCATAATCTTGAGTTTATATTTGATCATCATCTACTTATGCATCTTAACACTAATGTTTAATCATGTTGATGACACTAGTTTAATTTGCTATCTCAAATTAATATTAGACCTTGTAGGCTAATATGATGATTATGCAATTTGGACTTAAAACTATAATTGTTTAAATTGAATAATTTATGCTAGAAATTAGATGAGTTATGCCTAAAAAGAATAATTCATGCTAAACCACTAGATAAATTATTTCACTTTATAATTATAATCATCTTTTTAATTCATGGCCTAATGCTTGTAGCTTAGGTTGAACAAGAGACAAATTGAATCCCCATTCGAATTAGTAAATCAATATTGGCATCAAAGGTGAAATCCAAAGTCCTAGAACTTTCTCCTATTTGATTTCTCTCTACTTTACTACTTATTTTCTCTTCATTTTGTTGGTCAATTTATATTGATAATCCAACTCTGAAATTAAATTATTCTTTATAATCGGAAAGGTAAATTTTAAAAATCGTTATTGTTAATCGTGGGATCGACACCCTATACTCGCTAGTCTACAATTAACCTTGTGCACTTGCAAGTAAAAAGGGTTTTAAAACTACATATAAAATCCACATCAAGTTTTTGGCGCCGTTGCCGAGGAACGAATAGTGATTTTTGAATTTTCTTTCCTTTTATTCTTTTTATTTTTATTTTTATTTTTATTTTTATTTTTCCCCTTCCCCACAAATCTAACAATTTTATTTATTTCTCCACCCTTTTCCTTTTTATCTTTATTGTCTCATTCCCCAATCCCTCCTAATCTAACCATTTTATTTTTTTTGTTCTTCCCTCTCCCATCTAATCTAAGTATCTTCCCTCTCCCTTCTAATCTAATCTAATCTAATCTAACTTTTTTAAATTTTTTTTGCTATTTTATTTATTGTACCTAATCTAACAATCCCCTTCCCTTTTATTTTTTTTGTTCTTTTATTTTATTTTATTTCGTTTATTTTATTTTTTTATCCCCCTTCCCTTTTATCTTTTTATTTTTTTTAATTTTTTTTCTTCTTATCTCTCTCTTCTCTTTTCTTTTTATTTTTGTTTGGTGACTATTGTGGTAATTTCATTCTTTTCTCTTGGTTGCTTGTTGGTATATGCTTGGTAGACGTTCTTTGTGCTTCGATCCTGAATCATACAATCCTGGAATTAAACGCTCTCTTCGTGAGATAAGAGTTGAGAAAAAGGAATCTAAGAAAAAGATGGCTGAAGAATAAACCCCACCACCTAAGCAACTTAAGGAGTATTTCACTCCCGCCACTTATGACTCACCTACAAGATCACACATGCCCACTATTACAGTTCCATTTGGGATTAAATATTCTCTTATCCAAATGCTCCCGTCGTTTTATGGGCTAGAGTCTGAAAATCCCTTCAAGCATATTGATGCATTCTTAGAAATTTGCTCTACTGTGTTTTTACATAATATCTCTGATGATGCTCTTCGCTTGCGGGTTTTTCCTTTTTCTTTAAAAGATAAAGCCAAAGCTTGGTTGGACACTAAGACAAATATCACCACTTAGGATCAATTGCAAAAGGAATTCTTGAAAACGTTTTTCTCTATTGGTAAATTGACTACCTTAAGACGTGCTATAACCACCTTATCACATAATAAAAATGAACAATTGCATGAAAGTTGGGAAAGGTTTAAAGAGTTGTTGCGATGTTGTCCTCACCATGAGGTACCTATGTGGCAACTTGTCCAGAGTTTTTACTTTTGTTTAGATGAGCATAATAGCTATATGGTTGATGCATCATGTGGTGGTAGTTTTTTGTACAAAACTCCTGAAGAAGCTTGGGAATTATTTGAACATTTGAGTGAAAATTCACACTTGCATGCTACTTCCTCACATTCTGATTTGCCTAGGCAATTAGGAAGTAAAGGGGGGATTTATGAGGTTTCACATTCAATTGACCTTTCTAGTAAAGTTGATACTTTAGCTAAGAAATTTGATTAATTGTTGTGCATGAACAAAGTGTCTAATGCCCCTTCTGTGTAAGATGTGTGTTTGATTTGTGCTTGTCCCATGCATGCTTCTGTTGATTATCCGTGCATTGGTAAGTCTGACTGTATGACTGAACAAGTGAATGCTGCCCAAAAATTTCCTCCATCCAACAATCCTTATTCTAATACCTATAATCATGGTTGGAAGAATCATCCTAATTTTTCATAGTGGTCTCAAAATGTTGAGAATCCTTAGGCCCAGTCTAGTAGACCTACCACTCCTGGTTTTCAACACCAGAGATATGCTCCTCCTTCTTCCCATCCAGCTACATCTAGGAGCTCTGAAATTGACAAGGTAATTTATGCCCTTGGTACCTTGACTTTTGTTGTTCAAAATGTTGATACTAAAGTCCAAGGCATTAAGTCTAAAATGCATATTGTTGACTCCCACTCACAATTCATAGCTAAGTTAGAAACCCAGCTTGGGCAACTAGCCATAGCTGTAGGTAGAAGAGAAGAAGGAAAACTTCCAAGTCACCCCATCCAGAACCCTAAAGGCCAACAATTTGAACAATTGAAAGCTGGAATGGTTCTTATGAGTGGTAAAGAAATGGATAACAAGGTGAGTGAGAATAAACATGATAAAGATGAAAGACTTGAGACCATGGAGAGTGATATTGAGATTGAAAAAGAGAATGACCCATCCCCTTCTCCTGCTATGTCTGACCCCATTGTGACATATGAGCCAATGGTTCCTTACCCTCAAGCTTTGGATGCACCGTTCCCTTCCAAGAAAGACAAGCAAAGAGATGACATCCTTGAGACCTTCAAGCAAGTTAAGGTCAATCTTCCCCTCTTGGAAGTGATTAGATAGATCCCTGCTTATGCTAAGTTCCTTAAAGACATGTACTTTTAAAAGAAAATCTAAAGATGACAAGTCTAAAAAGGTTTTTCTAAGTGAACAAGTGAGTTCGATTATGAAATATGAGACTCCACCTAAGTTCAAAGATCCTAGTGTCCCTACCATGTTTTACTGGCAATCACAAAATTAAAAGGGCATTTTTGGATTTGGGTTCTAGTGTCAATTTGATACCATATTCTGTTTACTTGGAGTTGGGATTAGGTGAACTGCAACCTTCCAATTGTACCCTTCAGCTTGTTGATAGGTCGGTTAGGACTCCCAGGGGGCGAATAGATGATGTCTTGGTGCAAATGGATAAAGGATTCTTTCCTGTTGATTTTGTTGTGTTGGACATGGACCCCAGTCATGCTTCTAAGCAAATTCCTCTTATTTTAGGACGTCCCTTCCTAGCCACAGCTAATGCTACCATTAATTGTAGGTCGGGAGTGATAAATGTTTCGGTCATGAACATAAGGGTTAGGCTTAACATTTTTAAAGCTTCTGCTCAACCAATGTTTGAAGATGAATTTGAATGCTTCTTTGTCGATATGATTGATGGAATGATTGAAGAAGCCTTGCCTGCTATTCTGAGTAGTGATCCCTTGGGGACCTATCTTTCCCATGAGGATTTGAGGTTGTTTGATTTGGAAAGTACCATAGGTGAGATGGATTCTATTCTTGACTCCACTTCTTATCTTAAGTCTTCCTCTTGAGTGTCCACATATGAACTTCTTCCCCCTTTGGCTAGTTCTCCTATGCCACCTTCTGTTGTATCTCCTATGCCACCTTCTGTTATGAAAATTCTGTTGTCGACCACTTGTCTAGAATCTTTACTGAGTATACTGATGACTTAGTTGGCTTTTCTGACCACTTTCCTGATGAGCAACTGTTTGTTGTGTCACATGCCCTTCTTCCTTGGTTTGCTCATATTGTGACCTACCTCTTCACTAGGAAGAATCCTCCTCACTGGTCCAAACAAGAGAAAGATAGGTTCTTTTCACAGGTAAGACATTACTACTGGGAAGATCCTTATCTTTTCAAACATTTCCCTGACCAAGTGGTACGTAGATGTGTCCCCGAGAGTGAAATCCATAGTATTCTCACCTTTTGTCACTCTTATGCTTGTGGTGGTCACTTTGGAGGTCGTAGGATAGCTGCTAAAGTCCTACAAAGTGGGTTATTTTGGCCCACTCTGTTTAGAGATGCTCACCAATTCTGTCTTGCTTGTAAGCGTTGTCAATGTACGGGTGCCCTGTCCCGTCGTGATATGATGCCCCTTTCCCCTATTCTGATAGTTGAGATATTGATGTGTGGGGCATTGATTTCATGGGTCCCTTTCCCCCATCTTTTGGCTTTGTTTACATATTGGTTGCTGTTGATTATGTGTCAAAATGGGTGGAAGCACAGGCTACTAGGGCCAATGACCACAAGGTTGTGGTTAAGTTTGTGAAAGAGTGCATTTTCTGTCGGTATGGTACCCCTAAAGCTCTTATTAGTGATGGAGGTAGTCATTTTTGTCATCGATCTTTTGAGGCTTTGCTTAGAAAGTATTCTGTGACTCATAAAGTAGCTACTCCTTATCATCCTCAGACTAGTGGTCAAGTTGAGGTGTCTAATCATGAGATCAAGCCTATACTTGAGAAAACGGTTCGACCCGATAGGAAAGATTGGTCTTTGAGATTGCATGATGCTCTTTGGGCCTATCATACTGCTTTTAAGACTCCCATTAGGATGGCTCCTTACCGGCTTCTTTTTGGTAAGACTTTGTACTTGCTAGTTGAGTTAGAACGCCGTACTTTTTGGGCTATTAAAGCTTTTAATTTTGATATGAAACAAGCAGGTTCTAACCGTAGGCTTCAATTGAATGAAATGAATGAATTGCGTAATGAAGCCTATGAGAATGCTAAGATTTATAAAGCCAAAACCAAAGTTTTTCATGATAAAACGATTTCTCGTAAATCTTTTGAACCTAATCAGAAGATTTGGCCTTTTAACTCTAAGCTTAAGTTGTTTCCTAGCAAATTGAGATCTAGATGGGATGGTCCTTTTGTTGTCCAACAAGTGTTTCCCTCTGGGGCAGTCCAAATTTTGGATCCCCAAAATGGTAGAGTTCTCATGGTTAATGGTCAACGTTTGAAACCTATTATGACTCATGATATTAACCCTGTTTTGATTGAATCCCTCAACTTGGTTGACCCTGTCTACTATGATTAGTGGGTAAGGCATTGTCTGGCTGAAGACATTAACCTTAGCGCTTGTTGGGAGGCAACCCAATCTTTTTAGGTGATTTTGAGTGTTTTGTTTTTATTGTTCTTTTTAATCAAGGTGTGCTTGTGTTATTGAATGTGATTCTTCACTTGGTTTTTGGCTTTTGAGGTTGGCAATGGTTGTGAAGGCACTTTAGGAGTGTGATTGCTTAGCTTACATGGAAACAACTTTCCTCGTGCTATCAGGTTATGTTGCTCTTTTCTCCATTTTCCTTTATCTTATTGTTTTCTACATTGAGGACTATGTAAGATCTAGGTGTGGGGGGAAGGCAAAATGAAAATATTGAGGAAAGTTGAAACTTGAAAATTGTGGGTGAATTTGATTTTGGAAAGCAATTGAGTGTTCTAATTATGCATGTTCTACTCCTATTATGTGGATTTGATTCATGTGACCCATGCTCAGTAGAGATTATTTCTAACTTTGACTAGTTAAAGGCCAAAATTTTTGCTGTGCTAATGTCACTATGTAGTCGATTTTGAGTATGCGCTGTAACTCCATTTACAATGTCGTGATGAGTATTCGATACGCATTGAGTTCCCCATTGACTTTTCAATTCAAAAATTAAATAAATTAAATTAATTGAGTTCTGATTTCGGTACCAATGTTCAGATCCTATCTTTATCCATATCTTTAATTTCCTGAATATGTACTAAGTGTTTATCTGAGTGTTATCTTTATTCCTATCTTTATCCACTCAAGAAAGCACATGAAATCAAGTAACTTCTTCTGAAAATAAAAAGCTCAAAGTCTCAAACAAAGAGAAAAAAAAAACAAAAAAAAAATAAAAAATTGATTTGGCATTGGGGACTTGATTTTAAAAGATGCTCTTGTGATTTTTGTTATGTGGGGTGAAACTTCGTGCTTATGGTTTGCTACTTGGTTTCGTTGTGTACTTAATTTGCTTGAGTCTTGGCCTATTGACTTGGTTGGAATTGGAAATCTTTGATAATGAGTTCTGGGTTGGTAGTGCCTTGATATATGTGATTTGGAGTTGACATTCATAGTTGGGTCACTTGATGTTCATACCTAATCCTATTCTTTTCCTGTTTGATGGTTTGAATGAATACATGCATTGTTGTTGTTGTTCTTTGCTCAAGGACTAACAAAGTTTTGGTGGGGGGAGTTTATAATTCATATTTTATATGTAATTTTCTCCTTTATTTGACCTACTTTTAAGTCTTTGAAATATATTTTTATGAGTAAATAATGCCTAATTTATGTGATTTTCAGGTAAAATAAATATAGAAGAATTTGGGTAGAATTGATTAGTTCTACTCAAACCTCCAACGTGTGCAAGGCCTGAAGTCCAAGCTCAAGCCCACCAACTCCCTCTTTTCTCACCAGCCTTGTGGGCCTGTTCAGATAGCCCAACCAAAGCCCAGCAGCCATCTTCCACTACCTAGCGCCTCTTCTTCTCTTCCTCTCTCTCACAAATAAGTTGGGCCTATCTTAGTAGCCCATCAGCATTCATCCAACTCCTCATTGGCAACCCACTCCTTTTCCTAAATTTCCCATATGGCTAATTGCTAACCTAGTCAAAGCTAGTTAATTTTTGATTAATTCTATACTTATGACTAGTCATGACCATGCATGTAACATCCTAAATTAATTGGAATTAATTTCCATTAATTTTGGGGGTATCCTAAGGGGTGGATTTTCCACTATAAAAAGGGCCATATGTTGAAACATCCATACACACACACATTGATCCACTTTCTCACTCAAGCATCTTCTTGTCCTTTCATCTTTTTTTTTTTTTTTTTGAGAGAGTCTTTGTAAGACAAGATCATTTGGGTTGAGGGGTTAAGCAGAAAATAAGCTTTGTTAGCTATTTTTCTCTTTTCTTCTCATCTCATTTGTGAGTCAAATTTGAGAGTTTACACTAAGTTTCATAATTTTGTGTAATTGAGTATAAGGTTTGGACATAGGAAGTGAAGTATACCAATTTCAATGGTATTTTCCCTAACTATGGTAGGCTAAACTACTCATTTCTAGTACTAAGATGGATCACTGGTAATAATATTCTTTTGCTAATTTCTTATGGGGTTATTTTTGTCTCTTTTGCATAATTTTGATTTTATATTTGATCATCATCTACTTACGCATCTTAACACTAATGTTTAATCATGTTGATGACACTAGTTTAATTTGCTATCTCAAATGAATATTAGACCTTGTAGGCTAATATGATGATTATGCAATTTGGGCTTAAAACTATAATTGTTTAAATTGAATAATTTATGCTAGAAATTAGATGAGTTATGTCTAAAAAGAATAATTCATGCTAAGCCACTAGATAAATTATTTCACTTTATAATTATAATAATCTTTTTAATGCATGGCCTAATGCTTGTAGCTTAGGTTGAACAAGAGACAAATTGAATCCCCATTCGAATTAGTAAATCAATATTGGCATCAAATGTGAAATCCAAAGTCCTAGAACTTTCTCCTATTTGATCTCTCTCTACTTTACTACTTATTTGCTCTTCATTTTGTTGGTCAATTTATATTGATAATCCAACTCTGAAATTAAATTATTCTTTATAATCGGAAAGGTAAATTTTAAAAATCGCTATTGTTAATCGTGTGATCGACACCCTATACTCGCTAGTCTACAATTAACCTTGTGCACTTGCAAGTAAAAAGGGTTTTAAAACTACGTATAACATCCGCATCACTCCTGCCGGAAAAAGAGGAAATGCAAAATGAGATGCCATTATTGCGAGATTGGATTTTTCCTTCTAGTAGAATCTTTATAGATGTTTTGAAATTTGATACGAAAAGTATATCATAGTTTGGATTGTTGTCTTCTGCATATCTAATAGCACAAAAGTTTAGCGTTTTAGAGTTACAAAAGAATTAACTAAGCTGTCCTTATGATATCCAAGGGGAAAAAAAGTTCTCATGTTCAAGAAAAATGGCTCAATCGATGGTATACAGCCTACATTAACTACTATCGTAATTATTCTTGTGATATTTGGAAGTTATGGAGTACTACAATCTTCTTTCCTGATAGATTTGGTGTTGGTGGTATTAGTTTCTTAGTTGACTCAGTCTCTCTACATGACCTCGTCATGAAAGCCTGGCAAGACAAAATGGTAGTTTACCTCATGGAAATTCCAAATCTAAAGCACCCATTCTTCTCAAGACTATGTAAGTTTCAACAATGCATGTTTAAAAGGAACCATTGGATTCTCACATCTGCTGATGACCCAACGAAAATTCTATACATTAGAAGCATGTATGTTGAAGTACATTGTGCAGTAATTAAATAAGAAAATGGAAAAGCTAAACCAGTCCATTATCTCGTTCAATTAGTTGATTTAGACAATCCCAATGATCAACAGCAAGAATGGTTTTCAAAACGATAAGAATTAGTTAGTGATCCTCATTTAGCAAGAGCCATCGGTTTATCCAATATTTATCCTCAAATGTGGGCATTAATTGAACAACGAGAAATACTAATGCATTGCGGGAATGCTACTTTTGCCTATCATAATGAGTTCAGCAATTACATAAAGGTAGAAGGAGCTACTTCAGAAGATGTCTTTGATTATCTCTTTGATGTTAGTGCTGGAAAATTCTTATTAGAAAAAGGAAAGAAATATCTTCATGAATTATTTGAAAAATAGGATATCGAGCATCATCAACTTGAGGAAGATTTTGATGATTATCTGGATAATGATGGAATGGAAGACATTATTGGAGTGGAAGGCATGCAGAATCTTAATATGGATGATAACTCTTGTCAGCATTAAAGGCTCGGAAAAGCTATTGCACTATTATTTTACTATTTTTTCAAGTGCCAGGTCAGTAAAATAATGCAATCTACTATAACCATATGAGTGTGAATGTAGTCATGGGAAATATCAGCGTATGTACAGTAGCCATTAGGGTATCCTATGTAGTTCATCTCCTCTATAAAGGGAAGGATGAATACCGAGAAAGGACATAGCCATTTCAGCATGCTTAACCAAAAGAAGAAGTCAAGTATCTCCATCTCTCTATTAGCAAGCATCTCTATGATCTCACTAGGTTAAGTCCCTCTTCAAATATTTCCAATTTCAAGCGCTCAACAAAAGAAGTTTTCCAGTATGGAATATTATTTAATCAAACCTTATGTCTTAAGTATTATTATTTATTGATTAAAGTCTCACAATCCTTTAAAATATTTAAAACCTTACTACAATCTGAGGTAGGAAACGAAATGGATATGTGTTGTGCCTGATCTAAAGAAGGTGTGGTTGAGATTAGCAATCTCTTTAAACTGGAAGATAGAGGAACACTAGGGTCCTACGCCGACTAAGTTTAGGTAATGGTCGAAACTTTCTAATTAAACTTTAATTATTTTGCTAAGTGTGGTGGGCATCTAATCACATAAAATATAATACTTATAATTTAAGTAGTAGATTGTGATAACTGCTACCAGCAAAGTCATTGTAACAAGTCCAAACATTAATATAAGCTTAGGTTTCTAAAAAAGCCCAAAAGTTTGAGTATTTGTATTTTGAACCTTATTTTCTTAAAAATAGAAATTCCAAACAGTTATGGGTCGAATTTGAAAGAAAAGCTCCTCAAAATCATTGTTTTGTAGAATAGTGGCCACTACTAATAGTTTACCTAAAATAGTAAGTACCTGAAAATACACTCTAAAATGGTTGTCCCTTAAAAATTATTTTCATAAAATTTAGGGTACCCTAGAGTCACAAATTGAATAATCCTCTATTGTAATTGTAAGTCTTGTTGAGGTTAATAGTTATCCCGTCCTTTGCATAATGTTGACATTTTTATTATGGTGGTCAACATCTTTTGCCTTAAATTGTTACATCATATGTGCTTATTAGCCGCCATATTCATTAATTTACAAAGTTAGAACTTCTTAACCAAAGTTTTACGGAGTGCAAAATATTATAAAGTAAGTGATGGACAATCACAATTTAAAAGAAAAACATATTAAAGATGGCACAAGGGGAAAAGGGGCACAAAAAAGGCACACAGAAGACATAAAAGCAAAAGGACCTCATGGATTCATGCAAGTACAAGAGGAAAAAGATAACAATACTGTGAAAACTATTGTTCACAAGAATAGCGGTTGTCTAGCATGGATGTTTGTTGGATCTTATAAATGATTATATATTCACGAAATACTTAAAAATCATAAAACAATTGTTAGTTTATGTATAACAAGTTAATACTCATAGCTTGCTAACTTTTTATTGTTATGGTCATTGTTGTTAGAGATTCCTAATTTTTCTACTCACCTATTAATTGTGTGAATATAATTGATCTGAGCCCCCTAAATTGGAGTTCTATCTAGTGTTTACACAATTGTATTATTACATTAATATCCCCTTATCACTACTTTAAGCATACGGTGATTAAAATACATAAATTACTCCTTATGATGCTTTTGGTTATGATGGTTTTACAATAAGAGTCACATTTTAATAGAAAATATACATTAGTAACGTTGTTCCAAGTACAATTCATATGTCAGTTTAATCTTGTTTTGTGAGTGTAAGGATTACCTTTGTTTTAATAAAAGTTAGTATTAGAGTTATAATGATTATTAATTATTAGTATGTTACTATCATCTATTACAATGTAAAATTATTTAGGGAACAAATATAATTGATAAGTGCTTAACATATATATTATTTTAGGGTCATTTTCCTTCATTTTTAGGGAAATTATGTGCTTTATGTGATAATTTATACTCCTTTCCCATTTTACACTCGAGTATGGTTCTTTTTTGTGTTTTGCAGGATTCTAGACCTTTTTGAAATGTGTGCATTTTGATTCCCCACGGATGCCCTTTAGTTGCTATGCTCGTGGAAGAGATGAAGAACAGAAGAATGACGAACCAGCCAAGACCACGGTCAGTCTGTGGTGGATGCCACGGTCCATGGTGTTTTCATTTCCTACGAGGCTTTTTGTTTTCTCGCAAGCTCTTCGATTTCCTAGCTGTTATTATTCCATTATTACGCATGACGATTCGTCTTCTAGAATTTTACAATAAAAAGGGGGGCTTTTATCCTTACACGCACACAATCATCTCATCTTATACTCCTTTCCTCTCTTCAAGTAGATCAGGATTAGTTTAGATTAGAGAGAGTGTGAGATTGAGTTGAAGCAAAGACTTGCAAGGATTGCATCTTGAGTTTACATGACGATTCAAGAGCGATTTTTGCTTAGCAATTCTTCTCTCTTTTCTTCTCTTTTCCTCTTTAGATTTATCATTTTAGAGTAGTTATATGTTTAGTTTAATCATGTGTGAGTAGTTTTATTTTGTCTAGGGATTTAGTGCTTTATGTACGTATAGTTGGATCATGTTTTAATCTATAGAATTGTGATTATTTTCAAGATTGGTTTGATTTCGTTCTATCAAATGTTATTCATGTTATGAGTAGATTTTTGGTCGGAATTTGCTTGCACAATTGAAACAAATGAGTGAAAAACTGAAAGGTGACATTTGGTTGTTGGACTGCTTGTTAGAACCTATTGTTGCATTGTCTCGAAAGAGAGATTGTCAAGTTGGGAGGACTCGAATTAAGTAATCAAAAGTATTAAACTTGGATTAAGTCAAATTATCTTGAAAGACCGACATTTGCTTAATTTAGGGAAATTTAGTCGATTTCGAAAGAATAGACTGAATTTTTGTATAGATTGCAATTCCTCGAAATTAACATTTTGATTCAATTCCCTTTCATAACTACGAAAATTCCTAGGCGTTTTTCACATATTTGATTTAGAAAAGTTTGTTTGCAGTTATTAATCAAAACCACTTGAATTAGAATTTTGCTTAGCATATCTTGAGGGGATATAACTCAATAGATCAACCTAGTCTCTACGAGATCGATCTTGATTGCTACAATGCCACTGTGCGCTTGCGGCCATATTAAGTTTTTGGCGTCGTTGCCGGGGACTAGTGTCGAATATTGGATTTTTCCTGATAGGTTTGACTAAACATTTTGTTTTTCTTTAAAAAAAACGAAAATAAAAATTGAAAAACTAAAACAAATATGAATTTTTGAGAAACAACAATGGAAAATTTTCATTTCCCCTAATTCGAGCGTGAATTATTTTGGAGATATTTTAAGCGATTAAGTGCTTTTCTTGCTCAACATGGCTATCGTGTTGGTAAATGGAAAAGTTTGGACATTGTTGATGAGGTTGTGAATAGTAAAACCTGAATGCTTTTATAATATTGGGGTTTTCATGGTAAAAATGTTGATAAGGCATGTTATTTGCTTGAGTGGATTGCTTGGGATTCGTTCGAATTTAAAAAGGCTAGTCGTGTTTCTAGATTTTCATTTCCTGATCCTTGTGTGTTTTATGCTAGATTGTATTATGCCCCTTTTTGGTGTGATTTGTGTAATGCTTCTGACCACGATATTAATTCGTGTCCTTATTACGCATGCTATGCTCAACTTGAATTTGTGTCACCTTGGGACAGTGTTGATGTTGTCCTAACCTTACCTGAATCATCCTTTCCTTTAGCTCGGTGCATAGGGATCGAGTGGGTGATCCTTTTGGGTTTTAAGCTATGTTTGATGTTGTTGATGCATGTTTTGAGCCAAAAGCTATTTTTGATAAGGTGCATGATCTAGTTGAGACTCCTTTGGAGGAGTCACATGATTTATTTATGCATGAGGAGTCTCTTAGCCTTGGTTTTGACGATATTGTTATCCCTGATCCTCTTGTTCATTCCCATGTTTTACCTATGTATTTACAACCTTCTTCTTCCCCTGAGTATGACATTGTGGAGCCCATTGATAATTCTATGATTTGTAATGCTAATATTGATTTGGGCTATGAGGATAACGAGTTTAATGTGATTGGTGGGAATGTTGATGATTATGCATCCTTAGGTTACTTTAGAGGGTATGATCCCTCCATTGACCCTTATTATGTATGCCTAGAGGACTGGCCTAAGAAAATCATGTGGACTATACTCTTTAATCATTCCTATGATTTTTCTCAGGCTATTGATAAGGTTAAGAGGATACTTGTTGTCTTTGGTGTAATTTTGGTTATTGCCTCTTACCTTTTATTTTCTGAATTGTGGTCCTAGGAGTTTGATAAGATCTTGTGCGCTTTAACAGTGTCTGCTTTCATGAGCAAAGTCTTGAAGATATAAAGGAGTGACTGATGCTCCATTTGCCCTAATTGCGTGGCGAACTTAGCTTATGTGCACTCTGCACCTAACTTGGTGAGATCATTATGTTTTGTTTCCTTTCCCTTCTTTTACTTTCTTTCCTCTGAATAATAATCTTTTATCTAAGCATGGGGGAAGGGTAGTTCTATGTTTTGCTATTTTGGTTATTAGCTTGCATACATGCTAGAGCACATAGTTTTAGGTTTCTTTTTTGTTTGCATGTTGCATTTAGTTGATTTTTAGATTTGCATATAGGATTGCATGTAGGGATGGTGTGGATTGGTTCGAGATAACCTCCAATGATGTTTTTGCTAGGCAAAATAGCTTTCATGAACTTGAGTAACTTTTGATGTGTAATCCCTTTTGGTGTAAAATTTTTTGAAGGTTTTGTAAATATTTCTTATTTTGACCATTGTCTTGATTGAGAACTTTGTTATCCCTTGGAGTCTTTAGCACTAATATTTGTATATGGAGTCATTTATGAACTTAATGAGACTTTGGTAGGTATCCTGCGAGATTTTGAGCCTTATTTGGACTAATCATTATATTTAGTCTTATGTTTATTTCATGTGTGTGACTCTTCCATGTAGCATATCTAGAACTGACCTAGATTCTTGTTCAAAACCACATTAGCACGTGAATAGTTGATGATATGATAGAGGCATTTCTTCCTTTGGTCATTTTAGCCACATAGCCAAATAGCCTACCTTTGCATTATATGTTTATTCCCTTTGCTAGCCCCTTTGGGCTTATATCCGTTTTTGTTGTGATCCCTTCATATTAGCCCTTGGCCAAACACATATTCCTACCTTTCAGCCAAATCTATGGAGTATCACTTTATTTATCTAGTAGGTGGTTTTGGGGATGATTGAGTTTAAGGTGGCTTTGGTATGTTGGTTTGTTAAGAGATTGATGATATTGAGCATTTGCTTTGGTTCCCTCTTGTTTGGGTTGTGTGTATATATGTTCAGTTGTGAGTTGATAGTGAGTGATCCTATGCCATTCAATAATTACAATTTTCGTATCATTTCCCCAAAACAAAAAAAGAGAAAAAAAAGGTTATGTTGAAGAAAAAGAGAAAAAGGAAGATGAAGTCATCTTGCAAGCAAAAAAAGCAAAGAAAAAAAAAAAGAAAAAAAGTTATGTTGAAGAAACGAAAAAGAAAGGTCATGTTGTGCAAAAAGAAAACAAAAAAAAGGAGGAAAAAAAAATGATCATGAATAAGTGATTAGCATTGTATACATACATAGTTTGAATTTCTTTCTTTGTCAACTCATTTCCTACAAGATTCATTGGGATATGTTCATTATGTTGTTGGGTTTGGAGTGACGGTAAACTTCATATTTGCTTAGTGTTTAGTTGGTTGCTCCCTAGTCACTTGGCTAAGTAGCTCTACATTTCCCAAATTCATTTGTCCACTCCTTTAGCCCCCACTGCATTCTAGTGGTGGAGAATTTGAGAGCCTTGTCAAGCTTATGGTAGATTGCATCTTTGGAATGAGTCTTAAGTGAACCTATGCTATATTTCAAACACATGAGCCGGAGTGATTCACATTTCCCCAAAGTAAGGTTCTACCGGTCCATTTGGCTCTATTCAATTCCATGTGATGTATGACATGCTTTGTGGTTCTTTGGGGGTGATCAAGTTTGATGTCGAGTTTATGGTCTTATACTTCTTCAAAAACCTTTTTCTTCTGATTTTGAAATGTGTTGTGCACTATTTGGGGTTGTCGTTGATTGTCGCTCTTGTTTGTGATATGCTATAACTTGCTTATTTTAAGGAGGTTGTTATGAATTTGAGTCCTAGATGCATCTCCCCTTATCAGTTTTCTTTGGTGTTTGCTTGAGGATAAGCAATAGTTTAAGCTTGGGGGAGTTTGATAAGTGCTTAATGTATATATTATTTTAGGGTCATTTTCCTCCATTTTTAGGGAAAATTATGTGCTTTATGTTATAATTTATACTCTTTTTCTCATTTTACGCTCGAGTATGGTTTTTTCTGTGTTTTGGAGGATTCTGGATCTTTTTACCCTTGCTTTGACCCTAAATGAGTGTATTTTGACTCCCCACAGATGCCCTTTAGTTGCTATGCTCATGGAAGAGATGAAGAACAGAAGAATGACGAGCCAGCCAAGACCACAGTCGATCCGTGGTGTCTTAATTTCCTGCGAGGCTTTTTGTTTTCTCGCAAGCTCTTCGACTTCCTAGTAGTTATTAATCCATTATTACGCGTGGTTGTTCGTCTTCCAGAATTTTACTATAAAAAGGGGGGCTCCCATCATTACACACACACTATTATCTCATCTTATACGCCTTTCCTCTCTTCAAGCATATTAGGATTAGCTTAGATTAGAGAGAGAGTGAGATTAAGTAAAAGTCAAGACTTGCAAAGATTCCATCCCAAGTTTGCACGACAGTTCAAGCGCAATTTTTGGCCGAGCAATTATTCTCTCTTCTCTTCTCTTTTCCTCTTTAGAATTATCATTTTAGAGTAGTTAGATGTTTAGTTTAATCATGCGTGAGTAGTTTTATTTTGTCTAGGGTTTTAGTAGTTTATGAAAGTATAGTTGGATCATGTTTTAATCTATAGAATTGTGTTTATTTTCAAGATTGGTTTAATATCATTCTATTAAGTGTTATTCATGTTGTGAGTAGATTTTTGGCCAAAATTTACTTGCACAATTGAAACAAACAAGTGAAAAACTGAAAGGTGACATTTGGTTGTTGGACTGCTTGTTAGAACCGATCGTTCCATCGTGTCGAAAGAGAGATTGTCAAGTTGGGAGGACTCGAATTAAGTAATCAAAATATTAAACTTGGATTAAGTCAAATTAGCTTGAAAGAGCGACATTTGCTAAGTTCAAGCAAATTTAGTTGATTTCAAAAGAATAGGCTGAATTTCTGTATAGATTGCAATTCCTTGAAATTAACCAATTATAGAAAGGAATATGTTTATCATTTTGATTCAATTCCCTTTTATAACTATGAAAATTCCTAGGCGTTTTTTCCATATTTGATTTAGAAAAGTTTATTTGCAATTGTTAATCAAAACTACTTGAATTAGAATTTTCCTTAGCATATCTTGAGGGGATATAGCCCAATAGATCAACCTAGACACGGTGGGATCGACCTTGATCGCTACAATGCCACCGTGCGCTTGCGTCTGTATCAATGATCACACCTATTGTCGTAAGAGTCACCCTTTGCGAAATGTGATAGCTATCCTCCCATAATGAAGGCAGTAACATGTTCTTATCTGTAACGATTACCTATTGCAAATTAACTTATATATTCAAATGTTAGCCCGATTCGGCTCGTAAAATCACCTTCCATTTGGTAAGAATTTAAATTTTGATTTCTATTCATGTTGTTTAAATAGAAATTCAAGTACTTGATTTAGTCACATCAAAAATTTCTAGTTTCTGCCTACAGTCCAAGGCCTTTAACTGTATTTCAGGGCCTTGAAATCTAGCAAATTACCTATTATTTCTACCTCCTTTGACCATAAAGCAATTTCCATGAGTACTTCAACATTTCTCAGACATCCAATTTTACAATTTCACGTTTTATTCTCATATGGATGCAAAATGCCCTATAAAATAAACTTATACCTTTCTCAAAATACATTTAGAAAATTTAGCTCCATAATCGTAATTATTTGCCACAATTGATTGTCTTCTTACTTTTGGTACCCAAATTTGTGTGTTATTAGGAGTATTTCTTTTAATAGGACAATGAGTTGATATATCTTCTATTTTGCAACAATAATTGCAAGTAATAGAAGTCTTACTTTTATAGTAAGTTGATTTAACAAAGAAGTTTTTATAACACTTCTTTTTATTGAACAGATTAAAACGGATTCCTTCTTTGTTAAATGACGCTTTTTGTGCGCTAAGAATTTTATTTAAATTCTCATCTCCTTTTGAAAATTTTAAGACAATTTTTTGAAGATCGGCACACTTCACTTGGAGCTCATCTTTTTCATTCTCAAGGAGGACAACTTTCTCTTGCAAACTTTTTAAATCATTAGACACTAAATCATTTGATTTTTAAAATTTAACATTTTCTTGAAATTATTCAAAATTCTTTTTCTTTAAATCTTTAATTTTAAAAATACGTCCTTCTTGACGTCTAATATAATGAAGTAAGACTCTTATTAACTCACGTTTAGAATAATTGTGAAGAGAGTCAGATACCTCATCTAGAATGTCATATTCCATTTTCTCATCTTCTTCTTCATCATCGCTTGTGCAAGCTCATCATCATCATTGTCACTTGCATCCCGATCTTTAAGTTCTTCATTTGCCATTAGACAAAAATAAGTATTCTCTTTTTCGCCACTCAAGTTGCTAAGCATATTATCCCTTCTTGAGGAATTGAGATTTTCTTGGCTTGTTTCTTCGTATAGTAATTTGAGTTTTCTCCAAAGATATTTAGCTGTCTCACAATAGCAAACATGGTTAAATATTTCATCATTTAGAGTACATTGCACAATATATAAAACTCTAAAATTTTTCTTAAGCATCTCGTAGTCATCTTGAGTGTATTCACTCTTTGAATTGATAACAGTACTTCCATTATCTCTTGTCCAATTCTCACAAAAAGACCATTCGAAATGATGTCCCAAAAATCAAAATCGATGGATCTACTAAATGATTTCATCACGCACTTCCAAAGAGAAAAAGTAGTTCCATCAAATATTGGTGGACAATTAATAGAAGCATTTAATAAACTAGCCATGGATCTAACTATAGAAGAGGAAAAAACATTGGCATATTTATTTGAGACAAGATTTCAGGATTAAGGATTGATTTGGTGCTTAATACTTGTTTTAATTATGGAAGGAATTATGGAAAATGTAAATGTGGGCAAAACACACTATTTATAAAGTTTCGGTCATGCCTAGTCCTCTACCCACGAGCACGCCTTGCCAATGGAATATTGGACCTTTTTCATTTATTAGATCGGTTGATTACACGCGATTCACTAATTATACAACCTATGAGTTGACCCTACAACTCTAGGTGTCCCAATGTACGCTTTGCTCTCCAACCATACTTGGGTAGCCGGCCTTTTGACTAATCAATCCAACCCAATACACAGAAAGATAACAACTATAAGATACACTTCTTTCATAGAGAACAAAAAAAATATGCCAATGTAAGCTCAAACTCTTATCAAATTCCTCCTCTTGATTTGCAAGTGTACTGCTTGTCTTTTACTCTTGTGTTATGTCTTTTATGTTGTTTTTTTGTTGTTTCATCAGCCTTCAATCAGCTCCATTACAGCAAACCCTTGAGAGAGCTATTAGACACTGGTCGTTAGGGCTATCCGATTTTTTAGTTCGGTTCAAGGCCTTGAACCACAATTCAAAGTCCTTGAAAAATCTGCATCTTCAGCAAATATGTCCTTCCAATGGCTAACTTTATTTTTGGCTGATTAGAGATATTCTAAGAATCCTTTTTCAATTGCCTTCCATAATTAAAGCACGTATCAAGCACGAAATCAATCTTGTCGAGCAAATATCAAGGTAAATCAAATTCTTTTTAGGCAAATATCCATAATAAAGTGGCATGTCTTATCTCTTAATATCATAATCAAATTTGAATCACAAAATATAATATCATCAAGATCATATATTCAAATTTGAATATTAAACTATCTCAAAGATATTGTGACACATAATATAAAATCAATTATGCTAATATCTATTTACAATCATAACATATTTAAATACTAGAAACACTAAGGTAGGTCCAAATATAACATCATAAATAAACCAATAGACCAACTCATTTTTTTCTTTCATCAAAACATATTCATAAAATACATTGTAAGCTTAAGGAATATAACAATCTCCCCCTTTTTGATAAAGACAAAACCCAATAAAAATAACCCATCAATACAATTTTGAATGTTACACCATGAATGCTTCGCCAACTATTTCTCTCCCTTTTTGTATTTCATCAAAAAGATAGCACAAGAAGGAGAAAGAAAAACTGAAGCATATAAAAAATTATGACAAACACATATAGCTTCCCCTTAATAAATCAATGACATATAAAGATGTTTCTCCTCAATCTGTGACACTAGTGAAAATATAAGGGATTAAACACTAACATTTTGATCAAATCATATATCCTAACATGCATGCACTAACTTGATATTCTCATAAGCATTACTGGGGATCAACATATAAGAGCATTAATACAACAATTCTCTCCCCTTCAAGAATAAATCAAGGTTATAGTAGAATAATCAAGTAATAGAATTCTTCCCTTATAAAAATAAGCAATATCATGTATGTAAATATTAGAGATAATAACAATCATGGACCCGAAAAAAAAGATCACATACAAGACATCATCTAAGTATAAAAATAATTACATGTCACAATAGCATAAAATATGATGGGATATTAATAATGCTCACATTCCAAAGATAGTTAAGTAAATTAAACTTCAAAATTTTGAAATCAAAATGCCACAAATAGAAAGTAGGTCATGCAAAGTAACATCGCCTTATGTTTACCAAGAATCCAAATACTGGCACTATTCAAGATGTTGGCATAAAAATGCAAACCATTGAATTTTAGTTATTTACAGGCAGTGACATCCTAAGTTCTACCTAATTTTCAAGGCCTTCGATTGTATTTCAAGGCCTTGAAATCCAGACAATGATAAAACTATGAACTTATCTTATTTTTACTTTTGGCAAACCATATCTTACCAAATACCATTGAAAAGCTCAAATTTTTTCTTGTCCACTTGAATTTTCAATAGGATTAAATACTATTGGAAATTGATTATTAGTACCTAAATGAAGAGTTAATAACTTCCCACAATTCAAAATTGAAATGCTTTGATCAATTTGTTGCTTTTTTTTTTCTTGGGTTCAAAATTGTTAGAAATACGAAGAATTAGTGAGATAAAAGCTTTCTTTCCCTCAATCTTGACACATTTTCTTGATTTAACATCACGATCAAGAATTTTTGAAAGTTGAAAATTTGGTGTTGTACTTAAATCATAAAAGATGTTACAACTTAGAGATAAACTATTATTTGAAATTCAAACGTGGATTTTACCTCACACTTACCACTTTGGAGAATAGACAAATAACAAGAATCTTTATTTTTCTCACCATTTTCAAGCAACTTCCCAATTCGGCATGCTTGACATCATTATGTATAAGGCCATGAATTTTATCGCCACTTTCGTATTCTTGCTCTTCATGTAGTTGATGATCCTCCACTCGCTTAACATTTCCATCCATTATGATTTCATCCTGTGCCACAAATTTTCTTAACACCACATTTTGATTAGTACCAACAAATAATAAAGAGTCTCCCAATTTTTCTTGGCACTATCACAATATAAGATAAACTTATAAATATCAATGGTAAGAGCACAATACAAAATATGTAGAACTTTAAAATTTTTGGACCTCCTCTTATAATCATCTTTAGTATGTTCATCTTCCGATTTCTTAACAACTGTTGGACCTTTCACCATGATCTCCTAAAGATCGAGACCCTTGTGCTTGGTATAAAGTTTCATTGTTTCCTGCCATAGAAAGTAATTAGGACCTTTAACAAGTGGAGGGCAATCAAATCAAAATCATAACTAGCCATGAGATCGAACTAGTAGACAGTAAAGTCTTGAAAAAATAGTACTAGCTCTTTCACCAATTGTTGGCCCAATTTAGCTAGTTAAATCACCCTAAAGGGAGTGAATAGGGTGATGATCAAAGTCACAAATAATTGAAACCGAATTGCGGAAAATGTAAATGTGGACAAAACATACTGTTTATACAGGTTCGGCCACTCCTAGTCCTCTACCCACGGGGGCCCCTCGCTTATGGGATTTTGAACCTTTTTCTTTTATTAGGTCGGTTGTCTACACACAATTCACTAATCGTAAAACCTATGAGTTGACCCTACAACTTTAGGTGTCCCAACATACGCATTGCTTCCCAACCGTGCTTGGGTAGTCGGCTCTCTAACTAACCAACCCAACCCAATATAAAGAAAGATAACAACTATAAGATACACTTCTTTCGTAGTGAACAAAATAAATATGCCAATGTAAGCTCAAATTCTTCTCAAATTCCTCCTCTTGATTTGCAAGTGTAGCACTTGTCTTTTCCTTTTGTGTTAAGTTTTTTCCTCGGTTGTCAATGGCCAATGTACATTACTCGGATACAATTCATTCTTTTCTAAACATATTAGCCATGTTGTGTTGGCGGCAATAATCACATATGTATTCAACTCTCACTCACTTCTCTATAAGGTTCTTTTGAATAATAGTCATCTTGAGATGTCGAATTACCTTTTATTGATCTAATAGTCATACATTCTTCAAATAATAGTAGCTAATATGCTATTAGTCATACCTTTGTCCAGTAGTGATGTATTTAATGAACTTTGAGGTTGGAATTACATATAATAGGGTCCCGAGGTTTAATATTGTAATAGTACATAATAGGGTCAGCCAATAAAAAAGTAAAGTAAATACATCCTTGAATGAACAATCTTTTTAAATTAAGAGCTCCAAATTAAGAAACTTGTTGCAAATGCCAAAGACACAACCAATGTCTTATTCAGGGAAATACCTTAAATACAATAATAAGTTAACAAAGAAATGACCAATTATTTTAAAAATGTGTCATTTATAAATAAAGAAATAACCATCTTCCACATGCATAACATTTTGTAGGTGAATTTTTGTAGTTTTACTACGAACCAATAATATATTTAAAGTTGATTTTTATGCTATTGCACTTTACATTTCGAGGCGACTTTAAATATAATAAGATACTAAAATTAAACTAGTCACAAAATCTATTTTGTAGGGCACTTTTAATAATTACAGGGTAATGAGTAACTTTTTTGAAATATTACTTTTAGTAATGTATAGAGTCATAGGTTAAAGCTAGAATAGTCATCAACTCGAAGTTTAGTAGTTATGTATCTTAGAAAGTTTACCTTAAGTAGGACCATTATTGCATGTAATCACAACACACATTTTTATGAGACTTTTAATAAATTTTGGGGGGCAATAATATATATTTAACGATGGCTTTTAATATGTACTAATTTACATTTTCTAGCTGATTTTTTTGAGGGTAACTAATAATTTATTTGAGGGAGACTTTTATTTAATGATTTATGTTTTCTAACTGATTTTAAATATAATCATGTGCTATACTTAAATTAACCATATGTTCCATCAACTATAAGAAAATCAACACACAAAGCGTCATCCACTAAAATATCTCGAATATACTATAAGATTTCAGAATATTAACCAAGTTAAAAGTCATCTACTGATTCAACTAAAAGACGGAACAAGGAAAATGGTGTTCTTATACCTATGTTGTGCTTATGAGCAATGAATGATGAGGACAATCAATTTTGTAATTGAGAATGGTGATGAACAACAGTGATAATCTCTAAATGATGGAGGCTACTGATTTCTTGAATGATTCTGTATTGATTTGACCAAAGAATGATGTTGTGAGCAACAATAGTAGGTACATCATTGAAAATAGTTATGGACAACGGTGATGATTGATGAAGGACTCTGCTAATGGTCTCGTCTCCAATCTAGGATTTGTGCCCCTGGGCAACTTGTGGACGTCAAGTATATGAATTTCTAGAGAGAAAGTATGTGTTTCATGGTTTTAAATAAGCGTGCACCTCAGTCGTGCAAATTGTAATGTGGGTCTTGCAATATGAACGTTGATGTGGCTTCTCCATCTCATGATAGAATAATATGAGACAATTTTTTATAAGACTTACTGATTTTTTAACTCAACTAGGAAGCAGGGGGAGGACAATGCAAGAACAGGGTGACTAAGTCAAAACACATGTACGGTGATGATTTACACTACAAAAACGATGCCAAACTCGGATGGAAAAAGCGACGTGAGGGACGGGCATCAGAAAATGTCAGAAGACCCGACGGAAAGATAGATGGGCCCCAACAGTGATGATTTCACTACAAAAACCGTCGCTTGCGGTCGAAATTTCCGTCGGTCGACTTTTGCGGCGCAGATCTCGAGGTTCGCTTTGTGGGTTTTGAATTTTGGGGAGGGTTTGGTTTCGCCGGGCATTTGAAGTATTAGAGAGAGAAAGAGGTTCGAAGAGAAAGAGAGGGAGGAGAAGGAAGAGAGAGAAAGTGAGGTTTGAAAGTTTTAGTGGCCAAAAAATTGAACAGTAACTAATTTTTTTTGTTAATTTGTTGTTTAAAGTTGAAATAGTTAAGTTAATTGATATTTTTTATGGTCTTGATTTTTCAAGTTTTGCCGCCGCCGATAATACACTTGATTTTTCGGGTTTTAAAGGTTGGTAGAATTGTTTCGCTTTAAAATTGTGTTAATTTGATATGTGATGTTCATTTTTGTGAATTATAATCTTGAAGCATGTTTGTTTAATTTGATGTATTTATTTTTTCTTTAGAATATGAATGTGAATTGTGTTAGTTTTTTATTTAATTTGTAAATATGTTTATTAGAATAAGTGGAATAAAACATGTTAAGTGTGCACATATGAAATAATTATTTAATTATTTTAAAATGTTAAATATGTTAAGCATGTATAATATGTTTTATTGATGTGAATAATTTAAGTAAAACAAATTTGTTTATTATAAAATGTTAAATATGTTAAGCATGTATGTTTTTTGAGGTATGTTTAATTTTTTTATGATTTGTTTGATATGTTAAGAATTTTTCTTATATTTTAACAATATTTAGGTATGTTAAGTATATATTAATTTAAGTTTGCTAAGTATATTAATAGTATTTTGTTATTTTTGTTTGGGTTTGTTTAATTAAATGAAGTGTGAAATAAGTAGTTTAATTTGTGGTTGATGCTTAATGAGGCTTATGTGGAAAAATAATATTGTTATGTGAAATTTATTATTTTCAGCATATATATTTAATTAAATTAATTGTTGTATTTTGATAGAGAAAAAGTATAATGTAACTCTAATTTAATATGTAATGTCTGTTGATTTGAATTATTGAAATAGTTGTGAGTACTTAAGCATGTGTAATATATGTTTTGTTTTGGTAAATGGTTTAAGAATGTTAAGTATGTTTATTTTTTGTTCGATTTGTTGTGTATATTAATTTTTGGTAAGTATGTGAATGATATTCTTTTTTTTGAGATATGGTTAATTTTTCGTATGATTTAGTTGGTTTAATATCAAATTTATTTTTTTCGCAAAATATGGATGTGAATTATGTTAAATTTTAATTTTATTTGTGAAGTGTATTTATTTGAATAAGTGGAGTAAAATATGATAAGCATGTACATATATAATAATTATATAATTATTATGAAATGTTGAAGTATATTAAACATGTGTAATATGTTTTGTTTTAGGGAATACTTTAAATTTCCTAAGTATGTTTGTATTTTGTTTGATTTGTGATATATATTAATGTTTTGTAAGTATGTGAAGTGTATGTGTTTTTTAGGTATGTTAAGTATATATTGAGGTGTGTTAAGTATATATTAATTGAAGTTTACTCATTATGTTAATTGTATTATATCTTATTAATTTTGTTTGGATTTATTTATTTGGATGAAGTACGAAGTAATAATTTTATTTATGTTTGATGCTTGATTACATTGATTTTTACAAATAATGTAGTGATGTGAAATTTTGGTTGAATTGTTTAAGTATGTTAAGTTTTTTTTTTGTTTAAGTATGTTAAGTGTGAAATAAATTATGTAATTTATGTTTGATGCTTAATTAGGTGTGTTATGATATATTTAATAGTTCTATTAAATATATTTTTATGTAATACATATATATATGTTGAACTGGTTAAAAAGATTTCTAAAAGATTTTTATTACAATTACTTGTAGTTTACATAACAATTAAGGAAATCATATTAGCAACATATGGATGGGCCGTTGCATCATCAATGGATGTATAGGAGAAGAAATCCTAATGGACATGGACTTAGAGATGAGTGGTTGATGGGAGTTAATATGTTTGATGAATTTGTACGAAATCAGGAGGAGTATATAATTAATGGAGTTTATAAATGTCCATGTGTGAAGTGCAAGAATATGCAATATTTTGCACCTGACGTTGTAAAGTCTCATTTGTATAGAAAGGGGTTTGTGAAGAATTATTGGTGTTGGACAAGTCAAGGGAAAGAAGATAATTTGGAAGTAGGGGGTGCAAGTAGTTCACATTCTATGAATTTTGATTACGATCACAACGATGATAATCATATGGAGAACATGTTTCATGTTGCCTTCCAAGCTAATGAAATGAGCATGAGTAGCCATTATGACATAAATCTTGAGATATTTTACACTATGCTTGAATCTGCCCAAAGTCCGTTGTATGAAGGGTTTAACATAAGTGAACTTGAACATCTATGAGGCTACTTAGTATTAAATCGGGGCAGAACATGTCTCAATGTTGTTTCAACGAAGTTGTTGGCCTGATGAAAGATATATGCCCTTCTGAAAGTGGCATTCCAAAAAATTATCATCAGCAGCTCAGAAAAGTTAAAGATTTAGGTATGGATGTTCAAGAAATTGATTGTTGTCTGAATGGTTGCATGCTTTATTATAAACAGGATGAGGGTTTGTCTGCATGCAAATTTTGTGGACATGCAAAACAATTACCAAAGAAATCCAACCAATGAGGTCATAAGGATGTTTCATATACTAAAATGCACTACCTGCCTTTAATCCCAAGATTGCAACGACTGTATGCCTTAAAAAGGACTGTCGTCCATATGAGATTGCATCATGAGCACCGCCAAGAATCGGGTGTTCTCCGGCATCCGTCGGATGGATTAGCTTGGAAGCATTTCAACCAAAGTATCTAAATTTTGCAGCAGAGCCTCGGAATGTAAGGTTAGGTCTTTGTGCTGATGGTTTCACACCGTTTTCCATATCTGGAAAATCGTATTCTGTGTGGCCAATTGTTGTTACACCTTATAACTTTCCTCCAGATATGTGTATGACTACTCCATACATGTTTTTAAGTTGTATTATTTCGGGTCCAACAAATCAGAAGAACAGGATTGATGTGTACTTGCAACCCTTAATTGATGAGTTAAAAATGCTGTGGGATGTTGGGGTGGATACATTTGATGTTTCATACGGGGAAACTTTTAGATTGCATGTCGCGTTGATGTGGACAGTTAATGATTTTCCCGCCTATGGTATGTTATCCGGTTGGAGTACTCATGGATTGTTAGCATGTCCGGTTTATATGCATCAAAATTGTGCATTTCAGTTACAGCATGGCCGAAAGCCATCTTGGTTCGATTACCATCGTCAGTTCTTGCCTCGAAATCATTGTTTTAGAGCTAATAAAGTTGCTTTCCGTAAAGGAAAGAGCATACACATTGGCCCTCCCCAAAGGATTTATGGTGAAATGTTGTCTGATATGGTATCGACATTACCTAAAGTGACTATAGATATCCATTTTCAAATTCTGGGATTTGAGGAAAATGAACATAATTGGACAAAGTATCTTTTGGGAGTTACCGTATTGGAAGCTTCAACTTTTGAGGCATAATCTTGATGTTATGTATATTGAGAAAAACTTCAGTGAACTATTATAAACACAGTGATGGATGTTCCTCGAAAAACAAAGGATGAGATCAAAGTAAGAATGGATATGTCTATTCTGTGTAGTAGGAAAGAGTTGAATTTGACTACAAGAGGGTCAACTGATAGATTGTTTAAGCCAAAAGCCAAGTTCGCACTGTCATTACCTCAAAAAAGGGCTGTCTGTCAATGGTTGCGGGAGGTTCATGTGCCTGATGGTTATTGTTCTAATGTGGAAAATTGGGTGGATCCATCTAACACAAAGTTGCAAAATATGAAAAGTCATCATCATCATGTGTTTTTGGAGAATTTTCTTCCAGTAGCTTTTGCTGCTCTTCCGGAAGATGTGTAAGGACCCTTGGTCGAATTGAGTGAATTTTTTAGAAACCTATGCTCCAGTGAGTTACATGTTAGCATGCTGGAAGAGATGAACAAGAATATTGCTATAAATCTTTGTAAATTGGAGACAGTTTTCCCTCCTGGTTTTTGAAATGTCATGGAACATTTGCCCATTCATTTAGGCAAAGAAGCTTCGTTGGGTGGTCCTGTTTAATATCGATGGATGTATCCTTTTGAGAGGTACTTTGGCTGGTTGAAGCCTACAGCAAAGAATAAAGCTCGTGTAGAGGCATCTATGGTTCACGCATACTTAGCATTTGAGATAAAATATTTCGCCGAGTATTATTTTCAATCAAGCTTGCATTGCCCAAGTATTGGGCGTAATGAGGGTTTGCAAGAACCTGAACCACAAATGCGAACTCTTTTGGTGTTCAACCGTAAGGTTACTCCATTTGGAAATTGAGGAAAAAGATATCTTACTGAGTCGGAGTATCGTGCTGCTCGCCTTCACATTTTACTGAATTGTGATGAAGTGCAACCATATTTGGAGTAAGTATATATATCAATTACTGAAAGTTTCATTTGAATGCTTAATAATTGTTGAATAATTAATTAATTTCATTCGTTAAATGTTACAGTTGGTTCAGGCATCAATTTCGCGGTCATAATCCAAATGCGAGTGATGTGGAAGTTGACTTGTTTATCGAGACAAATTTTGCACAGTAGTTTGAGTATAATGTAAGTAATTTCTCTTAAGTAACCTTCAATTCCTACAAAAAAAAATTGTAACTCTAAAGAGGATTACCTTCTTTTTTTCTTCATAGGTCAATTCTTATCGAGTGTTTAATGATGAGAGGCAAGATTTTTTTGTGAACTTATCTCATGGACTGATTATGGTAGTGGAATATTTTTCTGGGTATAAAGTTAATGGTTATTGGTTTCATATCAAGGCTAGAAATGAAGGTAAAGCAACATATAATTGTGGCGTGTGTGTCAAAGGAGTTGGCGAAGGTAATGAAGTATCAGGGGATTATTATGGCATACTTCACGAAATTGTTCATGTTAAATTTCCCGGTGAGCCAATTAAAAAATGTGTACTTTTTAATTGTGAGTTGTTTGACCCGAATGTTCCTCGGGGGCTACGTTATCCTAAATTTACCCCATATCCCGAGGTTAATTATACCTGACGTTACAGAAAGTTTGACCCATTCATATTTGCTGATACTGCAACCCAAGTGGTATATCTTAAGTACCTTGAGGGGATACCAGGAAAAGCGAATTGGTGGGTAGTTATACCAAACAAACCTCGCGATGCTCCTAAAGATAAGGCTAATCTAGAACTTGCGTATCAACAGTTAGGAATGGCAACTATGACTGTAGATAACGTAATCGCCACAATATTAGTCGATGAAACTGCACAAGTTGATAATGTTGATGGACATGATTTGGGTGATGATCATGATGGGAATGGTAAACATGATGATGGTGATGAAGAGGATGAAGAAGGTGAATGGGAGGATGAAGTTGAACACACTGATGATGATGATGATGAAAATATGGCATTGCAAAGTGGAGATGATGATGATGACGATGTGTCTCACAATGATTGATTTAATCTTTTCGTTGTATGGATATTTATGTATGTGTATGTAGTTTTTCTAAATTGCAAGCCCAAAAAAACAATTTTATATATTTATTGTAATTTTTTCACTGACAAATACTATGAATATTTGCGCTGTTGATTTTTTTCATTTTGTTCTTATTTATTAGATGTCTGGAGTCAATAGTGGGCGTGGTCGAGGTCGAACGGTTATGAATGATGTGGGTAGAGGAGCACCACAAGCGACCCCACAGTTTGATCTTACTGATCAAAACTATGAAACAAACACTTTAGTGGAATGTTTGGAGGTTTTCTTGATCCAACTTAACCATTCGGAAATTATTTTGGTAGTATGAATGAGCAACCCCATATGCAACTACCTTTTTTTTTAGTGCGGGTATGCAGTCACCAATCTAACCCAATGTTCCTTACATCTATGGTACTTCAGCTATTCCATTACTCTATCAACAGTTTGGTACTGTTAGTCCACATTACAACAGTAATCAGATTATGGGTCAATCTAGAATGCCAAGCCACTCAGTCGACAACGAAGGGGTCCAAAATGAAGGGGTAGGAAGAGATAGACAAAGTCATGCACCTGATAGTGAAACTGCAAGCACAAATAATAAGATATATTTACAACCTGATGGTGATACATAAGTTCATTACAAATTTTCTAACTTCTTCAGTAATCATATTTTTTTCATGCCTACAGTAATTACTTTTAACAAATTCTTTTTTTTTCTTAGTTTTGTTCCATATCAGGGCGTAGTTCAAAAAATTATTGAAAGCTTTGCAGGTAAGTACCCACGTTCTTGGACCACGTGGGGAAAAGTTCCATAATCTCAAAGAGACATATGGTTTAATAAGTTCAAGGTTAATTTTCTATACAAGGAATTTATAAGTCGTCATTGGATTGTTTGAGATGTTTACTAATATACTTCAATTTTCTCACAGAAACACTACTACTGGCATCTAGACAATGAAACTCATATACAACGTAACTTTGAGTACAGAGGTGCAACTCGACTTAGGGACACTCTTGGGTATGCCTAGAAGTACAACAAAAGGCCAAAGTGGTTACCACCTAGTGTTTGGAATGAGATGGTCAAACATTGGAGTGAGGATGACAAGTTCAAGAAATTGAGTCAACAAAATAAAAAGAATATATTGAGTGATACAGAAGGTTTTGGTCCTTCATTGCACATATGTGGCTCAATTCCGATTAGTGAAAAGAAAGGCGTCTGGTAAGTTATGTGATTATTAATAAGCGTATTTTTCATATATAATGTACGGTATGGATTGAGGTTTTGGTCATTGTTTACATTTAATTACTCGTTATATATTTTTGTTAGGCCAAAGCGTTAGGTGGCGAACCAACATGTGAGGAACTGTTTAAAGACACTCACTGCAAGATCAAAGACAAAACTTTCGTTGATAAAAAATCTGCAAAAAAATATGTAAGTTTGACTCATTTTTTTCAGAGATTATTCATAAGTTATAAGATTAATTGTTTGTTTAGTGTGAAATTAATAGTTTTATTTTTGACAACTTTCAGAAGGATTATCAAAACAAATGAGAGGAGTACACTCAATCTACAACTCAAGGTAGCTCCCAACTGCCCCCTATGACCCCAGAAGAGTTTTGGGTTAAAGAAAACATGGACAAAAAAGGCCGCGTATATAGTTTTGGCACGAAAGGGGTTAAGTTGAAGAAATCAGCTACAGTTGCAGCATGTCACTCATCAGCTGAGCATTTTGATCCAAGAGAGCAAGCGCAACTCCTCAATCAGAGCATTGCCAAGCAAGCAGAGGCTATAAGTAAAATTTTCAAGAAACAGGGGAAGACAGAGCGGATTATGAAAAAGGTTTTAAGATTTCTTAAAGGACTAAGTGCAGGTTCTTCGAGCCAAATCAACTTAAACCCTAATGATGAAGAAGACTCCGAAGATGACAATGACAATGATCCCACAAATTTATCTGATTCTAATTAATGTACATGATCTGCGTGCAGATCCAAAACAATTGTATTTGATGGATATTGTAGTGAATGTTTTTAGCACATTTTTAATTTCAGATATAAAACTTTATATTTGGTAATTATTAATTATTTCATGAGATGGTTTAAGTTTGTGTGATGATTTAAGTTTTTTTTATACAACTAAAAGTGTTCAAAAAAAAATTTTTTGAGGGGGGGGGGTTCCGTCGGAATTTCCCCCTCTGCAATTTTGCCTGCGCTCCAAAAAGGTAGTCCGATAGTTTTTCCGACGGGTGTTTTGCGTCAGAAATTCCGTTGGATTCCGTCGGACCATTTTCTGCGATGAGCTGAATCCCGACGGGTTGTTTTCCGTCGGAGATGCTTTTTTCCGTCGGAAAAACTGCCTTTTTCCATCGGTATTTCCGTCGCAGATTATATGTATTTTTGTAGCAATTTATAGTGATTGTTATGATTGGTTTTTGATGACAATTATTATAGCTTTTAGCCGAATTTAAATGTGGTGCCATTAGAAGATGTTACCACAGTCATAACTCTTTCCAATATGTGAAATAAATATTTTTTCACAACCTATACATTGCAAAGGTTTAAGTCGATAGCCTTTTGGTTACTAAAAAACCTCAATATATCAAGACATCGAATCATAATAAGCGCAATATTACTTGTTAGGTTCATTAAAATAAAATAAGCCAAGTCTTTTTTATAATTAGTAATACATGACTTTGTATGATGATATGCACAGGAATACAATTGTTTCATTAATAAGGACCGCCATAAAAGACGACTTGCTCCATTTCTTTAACAGGCCCCTCATCATAGATAGTAGACCTGACAAAACTGACCCGAGACCCGAAACCCGAACCGAATGACCCAGACCCATACCTGAACCGACACCCGAAATATACTCACCCGAAAGTGGACCCGAAATCCGAATTGATCCGACTCGAACCATACCCGACCCGAAATTTTCAACAAAGTTGCTTATTTTGGCATGACGAGCGTATTTCACCAAAAATTTGTTGACCCGAAATCGACCCGACCCGGACCATACCCGAACCAAATCGAAACGACCCGAAATGTCACTTAACCCGAACATGACCCGACCCGAACTTGACCTGATCCGTACCCGAACCGAATGACCCATTTGCCAGGTCTAATAGACAGCATAGTTTTTAATATCTCTATATTCTTCGGTGTCTTGAGTATCAATTTGTTTATGGTTTTCGGGCCTGTTTCTTTCGTGGGTAAATTGGGTGGGTCAAAATGGTGAAGTGGGTTGAAGTTGGTTGAGGTGAGTTGAGATAGGTTGAAATTGATATTTTTTTTTTTTAGGTGGGTTGAAATAGGTTGAAATAGGTTGAAGTTGGTTGAAATTGGTATATTTTTTATGTGGTGGGTTGAAATGGGTTAAAATAATGAGAATATAATTAGTGTGTGATAATTTATGAAGTTATACAAATTTTGTGAAATTTTTGTTTGTTATTTTTCATTTTTCATTTTTTTGATTTTTAATTTTTAATTTTTAGTTTTTTATTTTTCATTTTTGTTTTTTTTTAATTTTTTAATTTTTTAATTTTTTAATTTTTTAATTTTTTAATTTTTTAATTTTTATTTTTTTTTTAATTTTTAATTTTTATTTTTAATTTTTAATTTTTAATT
>JACYFF010031957.1:22225941-22241898 GCA_017589665.1 Selenicereus undatus
TAAAAAAAATAAAAAAATAAAAAAATGGAAACTAAAAAATAAAAAATAAAAAATACATAAAAAAGTAAAACCAAAAAAAATGAAAAATGAAAAATGAAAAATAAAAAACTGAAAATAAAAAATCAAAAATCAAAAATCAAAAAAATATAAAATCAAAAATAACAAACAAAAATTTCACAAAATTTGGATAACTGCATAAATTATCACACATTAATTACATTGTTATTATTTTAAGCCATTTCAACCCACCACATAAAAAACATACTAACTTTAACCAAGTTCAACCAAAATCAACCCACTTTAACCTACTTCAACCTATTTCAACTCATTTCCAAAAAAAAAATACCAATTTCAACCTACCTTAACCCACCTCAACCTACTTCAACTTACTTCACCCTTTTACCCACTCAATTTACCCACGAAAACAACATGCCCTAAATCTCACATGATACTTTACAAATTATTAAAATTATGAAGGGGGTGAGTTGAAGTGGGTTGAAGTAGGTTGAGGTAGGGTGAAGTGGGTTGAAATTGATATTTTTTTTTAAGTGGGTTGAAGTAGGTTGAAATAGGTTGAAGTAGGTTGAAATGGGTAAAAATGGATTGATCCACGAAAAGAACAGGCCCTTCATCCAGCGCAAAAAATCTGCTGCAAAATGCACTCATTTCTGTGACTTCTGTGGCGTAACGGTCGTTCCCCATGGATGGAAGACGTTGACCGGGTGGACCATATGCTTCTCCCCCAATGGCAATGTAAGAAGCTGAATGTGCTAAGGCAGTAAAAATTTGTTGCGGCCAAAATCCAATGATGGCGTTATCATCACCAATTTCAAACCACCAATTTCCATTTCTAGCATCCTACACTTTTCTTTACGTTAGTAAATCAATATATAATGTGAAATAATAAAGATGAGTTTGGACTAGAGTAACTTAACATCTTCATACTACAAAATACATAATCCTTATGCAGATGTGCCATTTACAGTAAATTAAGGCAATTAAGAAAAAAAAAATCATTTTGTATATGTTTTACTTTTTTTTGGGGGGGGGGGGGTTCAAATTTTGTGAGTTGCTTGATCGATAGATCAAGTTAAAGTTAGGGAGCAAGGAAGGTAAGGGCGAAGGAAGAGAGCAAGAATCTATAGTTGTAGCATTTTCGACTAATGTTTAGTGATTTGTACGGTTAATGACATTTAGGTTTAGCAGTTAGCATTTTGGAAGTCCTTGCGAGCGGTTGGAATATCGAGGACCATTTAGGAATGTTTGGGAGCATTCCAGTCCATTCGTAATTATGATGACATTTTTTTTTTTGGCAAAGGATTGTCAAGAACTAACATATAGCGTCAATGCATGTGCTACCCAACTCCAACTTCGAAGTGTTACGTAGGTTTCTATTCATAAATCACAATTTTGCCCTTACTGATTGATTTTTACAGTACTAAAAATAAAGGGGAAAAAATGTCAAGCTAGGCCTGCCCTCATGAACCAGAGATGTCAATGGTAAAAAAAAACATGTTTAATTGATTGCCCAGGGGGGGGGGGTCGATTGTGTCCACAATCAAATAATATTCCTCAGTATATGATAAAAATCTTTGTCCTTTTATTTTTCAATCTCTAGTTCATGCCAAAAATATTGTTATTATTTTTGTTATTTGACTAACCCAATTGTATTTCATTAACGATCAGTGTAATACCAGCGGTTAGTGTTTGAAAATGGTTGGCAGTGTTTAAAAATAGGAGTTAGTGTTTTGGAGTGATTGAGAAAATTTGAAAGTGTTTAGGCTTAAAAACGCGTAAAAATGCTATTGTGAGCGGGTTCTAAGAAATGCTATGTTTTGAAACTAAGCGAATCTTCTTAATTAGTGTGCTTACAGGACAATTATTACGCACCCTTAAATCATCACCTTCCATGATCATGTAATTTTTCTAATATCATCAAAACCAAAAGTAAAAATTACTTCTAATGAAGTTTGATCAAGAACAAGAGATTCAATCAATTTGAATATGATCATAGTTTGGGGAGAGTCAATGTGAACTCTCAACCCTTACATGATCTTCTACATATTGATGCACCCTTTATTACATTAGCTGCCCCTGTATTTATACATCAAGCTAAGGTGCAAACATATCTTGTAACTAACATGTTAGTAACAAACTGTGTATAGCTGGCCAATTGCCTAACTGCATACCAACCCTGTGACTGTAGCCTCCTTTTTATGTCTTGTATAGCTATCTTTCTCTTCTACACTCCCCCTTAACTTTGGAGGTGAAAATATTATGAACCCCCAGCTTGGAAAGATGATGATGATGCTGAGCCATAGTCACTATCTTGGTAAAAATGTCAGTAAGATGAGCTTTGGTAGACACGTGCATGGGCTAAATTGTCCCGATCTTCATCTTGTCCTAAATGAAGAGGCAATCCACCTTAATATGTTTTGTCCTTTCATGGAACATTGGATTGGCTGCAATGCGTAAGGCTACTTGGTTGTCAGACTTAATTGTAACAAGGGCTAAACCTGAAAAACAAGGTCTTTCAACAATTGGAGAAGCCAAGTGACTTCACATGTGGTTGTGGCAATAGCCCTGTATTCAGCCTCAGCTGTGGAACAAGCAATCAGTGATTTCTTTTTGGGCCTCCATGAAATAAGAGAGTCAGCTAATAGAACACAATAGCTTGTCATAGATTTTCTAGAGTCGGCACACCTTCCCCAATCACTATCATAGTATGTTGTCAAAGTAGGTGCCGATTTAGAAGAGAGTAAGATGCCTTGGCCAGGAGATTGTTTGAGATATCTCAACACTCTCAAAGCAACATTAAAATGTGCTTCAGTAAGTGGTTGCATATATTGACTGAGCACTTGAATAGTATAGGTAATATCTATCCTTGTAATAGTGAGGTATATCAATTTTCCAATCAATCTTCTGTACTTGTCTGGTTCAGACAGTAAATTTCCTTCTTGGGTCATGGATGTGTTGGGATCGATAGATAGATACACCAATATTGAGGTAAACATACTAGCTTCTTTGAGAAGATCCATGACATATTTCCTTTGGAAGAGAAAAATACCTTGATTGGATCTTGCCACTTCAATTCCTAAAAAAATATCTAAGTTCACCAAGGTCTTTGACGTGAAACCATTCGTGTAAATGATCTGTAACTTTCTAAATAACTAAATAAGAGACATAGAGCTACATGTAATAAGCATATCATCCACATAGACTAATAATAGTATATGACCTTTACTAGTGTTCCTTGTAAAAGGGTTGTAATATGCCTTAGACTGATGAAAGCCAAATGTTGACAAACTGAATGTTAGTTTAGCAAACCACTGTCTAGGGGCTGCTTTAGCCATATAGGGACTTGTGGAGCTGGTAAACTATTGTTGACTGTGTAGGATTTGCTGGTTTTGGGTCTGAACTTCATAGAATGGGCTCCCGTTGTCCTCTGTATCCTTTTAGGAAGTTTCATGTAAACTTCTTCAAATTCACGATGCAAGAATGCATTTTTTACATCCATTTGATAGACATTCTGGCCTTTTATAGATGCAGCAGCAAGAACTGATCTGACTGTGGTTATGTTTGCTAAATGAGCAAAGGTTTCTTCATAGTCAATTGCCTTTGTTGTCTACATCCTTGGATAGCAAGCCTTGGCTTATGTCTTTTAATTGTAACTTCTAATCTATACTTTATTTTGAATAGCCACTTGCAACCTATAGCTCTTTAGCCTGAAGGGAGCTTGGATAGACTCCGAGTCCCATTTCTTTCCAATGCTTGAGGTTCCACATTCATAGCATTACACCATACTTGACTTTGAAAAGCTTCTTCAAGGGTGTTAGGGTCTCATTGTTGGTCAATAGTAGACATGAAAGCTTGATATTTAGGATTGAGATGTGTAGAAAAACCTGGTTAGCTATAGAATACGAGACTTTATTCTGAGTTGTAACTGCAGCAGTCACACAGTCTAATAGCCAATGGGGATTCTTTAATTCCCTAGCAGTTCTTCTTAAGCCTGGCATGGATGTGGAGGATACAAGATCCGTCTGATGCATTGAATGCCCCTGATCAGAGGCTTCTTTCTTAGCCCTATGTGTGGCTAAGTTATCAGATGCTGATGACTCATTCTGTGTATTATCTACTAGGTCTGTAGAGGATACTTGAATATAAGAATCATCAAATATATCTGTGGTGTCATAGTGACTGGTGTTGGTTGCATATATGCTTGTGCACTTTCACAAGCATATAGGTTATGCTTCTGCAATAGGTTATGCTTGAAGGCAGGCACATAGAGAACATCTAGCAACACTATATCAGTAGATAATTTGACTTTTCCTATTGAAGATATCTCAGATGTATTACCATTGGGCAAGGTAATTTTGGATTTCTCATAAAGCACCTTGATATCACACAATTGATATGAGTTATGTAAGTCATATGGGCTGTAGCTTCTGAGTCTAATATCCATTTTGACTTATTAAGTCTAGCATGTATACGTAAGATCATGCCTGCAAAGTTCGTGTCCAACTCCTTATCAGTTTTTGCCCCACATTGCTTATTCCCTTGTGTCTTAAACAGTAATTTCAGAAGCTGAAGTTGTTCAATTTGAGTTTGAGTTTGGGAAGCATCTGCAGTTTGAGTTTTGTTTGCTTCTTCATTGGCTACGAATCTACCTTCATTAAATCATTTAGATTTTCCTTTGTATGCTTGAGTCTCGTTATTCCTTTTCTGGGGGAACTTCTTGGCCTGTGGATACAAAGACGGATATCCAATCACCAACCAATACTTCTCTTTTGTATGTCCCTCATTTCCACATTGACTACACCGGTTGACATTACCATTTTTGCTAAACAATGAGGTTGTTTCAACCTCTAGGTTTCCAGTTTCCAATATCTCTGTCTGACTCTCTTCTTGCTGAATCAGAGAACATGCTGTCTGATCAACACTTGGCAGTGGTGACATAAGAAGCAATTGACTTCTCTATGGTCCATATTTGTCATCAAGACCATTTAGAAATTGAAATAACCTATGTTCTAGTCGTTATTTAGCTAATGATTTTAGGAATGCAGTAATCTCATTAGTAATAGCAATAAGTTCTGGCAGCTCATTCATATCCTCTAATTCTTCCCAAAGACACTTCTCCTAGTGTAATATTCACTCACAAATAAATGATTTTGTTTAACCTCATATATTTCGTTATTGATTTTGTATTTTCTTGAACCGGTGCTCAAAGAGAACCTTTGCTCAAGTTGCACCCAAAATTTTCGTGCAGAGTTCAAGAACAATATGGATTTCCCAATTGAATCAGTTATACAGTTTCGAATCCAAGTAATGATCATACTATTGCGAGTATCCCACATTCAACTTTAATATCATCATCAGTGGGTCTAGAAATTGTACCTTGAACAAATTCAAGCTTCCTTTTGGTAGCAAGCGCAATTTCTACATTTCTCCTCTAGGATCTGTAGTTATTTGCACCTACCAACTTTTCTTGCATTGATAGAGAACCTGACCTTTGGAGGGATGTAGGAAAAAGGGATTCTGGAGATCTGCAAATGCTAGATTGCTTCAGTTCCTCTCTGTAGACATTTTGAATCAAGATCTGAAATCTGAATCACTATGGTGGTAATATGGTATGGCTTGATCGATTGAAGATGCAACTCAATCAATCAAATATGAAAGAATCAGGAATTTGTGAATTCAGATTTTAGCTTGATCTATGATGAATCGAATCATAAGAGTGAATTAAAAGAAAGAAAAAACAATGTGATTTAGATTTTGAGTGCTGTGATACCATGATGATGTCTGATTAAGAAAATGAGATGCAACCAATTTGAATATGATCACAGTTTGGGCAGAGTCAATGTGATCTCTCAACCCTTACTTGATCTTCTTTATATTGATTCACCCTTTATTACATAAGCTCCCCTTGTATTTATACATCAAGCTAGTCTGCAAAAATATTTTGTAACTAACTAACAACGTAGTAACAAATTGTGTACAGCATGCCAATCGCCTTACTACCAACCCCATGACTGTGGCCTCCTCTTTATCTCTCCTACAACTATCTCTCTCTTCTACAACTTTGGAAATAAAATAATCCAATTAAATAGAGGATCCAATAAGAAAAAAAAGCACAATATTTGAAAATCATGATTTTCTTTTAAACGACAATTGGTATTGCATGATACCATCTCATAAATAATTTATCGTGAGATGGATTACACGTTCAATAATGACCACTCAAATGAAAAAGAAAAAAAACTTGTAACATAAGCGTTCTCATGATAAATAACCATGAGCCTATCTAACACAAAAATTTCTATTAAAAGAATCACTTTCGTCGACCCGAAGTAATTGTTCCCTCTTATTTTTTAAGAAGTAACAAGATGACATCATTTCCTACAATTATTCGCATTAAAGTCTTATTTATTTTCAAAAACTGTAAAAATTAACTCATTAAATGATTCTCTTAAACATTTTCATTACCTAGATAGAATACTTTAGAGTTGGAAAAGTCTCACCCGACATGATAACTCGACATGATAACTCGACTTGAACTTAAAGTTACTGAGAGAAGCCTGAACCCGACATGAACCGAACTGATTTCAACCCAAAGTCAACACAATTTGAAGGTATAGCTAGAAAACATTTTAGTTTTCAATTTTGAATATATCAAAACTATTTGCAAAGCTAATACAAAATTAACCTGTTTATTAAATAGGTCAACTCGAACTGAACCATTACTTAACTCTAGAATGCTTATATAAAGATGGATAGAATAATTTATTCTAAAATATTCGTACCCAAACTCATCAAAATTTTTATGCAACAAAATGAAACTTCAGTGGCGCAAGATTTATGATGTGGATTTTTACCTGGCAAACGAATATGTTTATTACATATGCTACTTTTCCATGTATGGATATAGGATTTAAGACAAAATCGATTGGCATATCTGGCCTAACACTGACAAATCCAGGACAAAGCGTATTAAAACAGTGTGATTGACCAGCCTGCAAAAATTACACTTTGTAGTATTAATTTGATATAGTTCGGCAGCTTATTTATATTGCAATCAATATGACAAACAAGCGAAAGATCAAATAATAAAGGAAAGAAGGAAAAATGGAAACGTACGTTTAAGTATTGGAAGAATCTTGTTTGATTGTCTTTATTCAGGATCGTATTAACCTAATTCATACAACAAAACAAATACATTCAAATGATTTAGAAAATAATAATAAGCACCGGGTCTCCACAGAGAGGCAAGAATCGATCTACAATAGGGTTGTATATGAGTCAAGTCAGCTTGGGAAATCTTCGGATTCAGCTTGATCATAACTCAGCTCGAGTTCGGTTTGACCAAGGCTCGACTCGGCTCATATGCTTAGCGAGCGAATGCCAAGCCTAGCATAGTTAGGGTAGGCTCAGCTTGGCTCGTGAGCTCTTTTATTTGTTTTGGAAGCAAATTCCATCACGCACATAGTTGTAATTATAATTAGTATATTGATAAGTCAACTTTAATGTATGTCATTGATATGTCATTGTTTAAAGTTCAACATTATAATTCTTTAAGGCTCCATTTGGACCTTGGAAAATTTAGTGGAAAGAAAAAAAATTGAGAAACTAACTTTTTTTTCTTGTGTCTAATTTAGAGAATATCACAAAGAAAAAAAAATATTGAGGAAAATTAGGTAGAAAAATTGTTAATAATAAAGTTTTCCTCATAAAATTGTGAGGAAAGTTTGGGAAAAGTTCCCAAAAGAACTCCTAACCTCCTCCAACCTTGCACTATTTAGATGACATCAATATGTTTTAAATAATTAATCAACATTCAAATTTCTCATCCAAATGCTTGTGTTTTTTCCTCAATCCGAACAAGAGAAAAAAACTCACTTTCTCCCTATTTTTTTTCTTAACATTTTTTTTCTTCAACTTTTCTTTCCACCAAATTTTCTAAGGACCAAAAGGAGCTTAAAATTCAAATATACTTTAAATAATCGCATGAAGATTTGAATTATATATGAAAAAAATCACATTATGCTAAGGCTTGGCTATGCTCGAACTCAACTTTGTCAAACTTGACTCTGCCAAAGCTCAACTAGGACTTGGTCTAATTCGAATTCAACTTGATTACTTAAAGAGCTCAGCCTAGCCACGCAAAACCCAGCCAACCTTGGACTTAGGCTCAGCTTGAATACGCCCCTACGTTCATACTTAAGGCCCTGTTTGGACCTTGGAAAATAAGGTGGAAAAAAAGTTGAAAGGAAAAATAATGAGGAGGAAAAAAAAAGAGAAGGAAAGTCATTCTCTTTCTCTTGTTTGGATTAGAGAAAAAAACAAGGAAAAAAAATAACTTTCTACCAAACTTTTTTTCCTTTGTTTGGACTGGAGAAAATGAAAAAAGCAAAGAAAAATATATCTTGTAAGATTAAAATGTGATCTCAAAGTTGCCCTTTACTAGCCATGCCAATGCCAATGGAGCTCCTACAAATAACACCGTAAAAAATAGAGGAGACACAAAATTCGGTTACCTCTCCAACCTTCTCATTTCAACGCAAAATTCTACCTCAAACTCCCTGATTTTGTTACAATTCAAAAGTTTACGAGAATCCATAGAAATTTACAACTTCAAATCAAATTATCCATAAAATTCGGAGTTCTACTTGAAAATAACAAACACATAAACAGAACCAATAACATCAATGAGTTAAGAGGAATGAGAGCTCCAAATTTCCGAAATCCCAAGCTACTCCAAGAACTCATTGCCAATTTGACTTTTAACCACAACTCATGGCGAGCAACTGGGCAAGCAAGAAACGCTCTAGCTGAATTAGGGTCTGCTGAAAGAGCTTGATAGACCTTCATTTGTGGTATCTCACTCAAACCTTCAACCTATAAACATAACATCAAAGGAGATTAGATTTCAGCCTTGCAATAGCTAACAGTGGTGCATTCCTCCGTGTAATACACTGTAATGACATCAACAGCAGTATGCGCTGGTGTGAACGGAGCATAAAGCATCCTGTTTAAATGACCAATATTACTACAACCAAAATCTACGAGAAAGTTAAGATGTCAAGAGATGTTTCTGGTCATGAGACAGAATTTCTGTTTACTCCGAGTAATCTTTGACTTCATTGGCTACAATACAAGCTGCCCACTTTCTAAGTGCATTCGATCCTTTGTTATTCATTATTTCTATGTTTCTTTTATATTTCTTTACATTGAATTATTAAGTTTTGAACTTATATTAGTTTTGTAGGGGATATTGAAGGATCTTCTTACTTCACAGAGGACGACGATGTTCATGCTAGTGTAAATGATCATGAATATGAATATGAGGGTCTCAGGAAAATGAAGACAGTGAATAACATTACGAGTTCCCCTGGGAATCAAATAGGGATAGGGGGTAGAAGAGGTGGGAAAACAGGAAAATAAAACAAAGGCTACACTTATATATTCTTTTTAAAAAAAAATTTATTTCTCTGCTTTTGAGACTCAAAGTGTTGAATTGTGTTGCTTTCTATGTTTTTGCTTCCTTGGAGAGATTTTCTCCACTCTCTTTCAAGTCAAAGGAGATGGGAGAGAAAAACACATGTAATGTTGTTTTTCTAGATATGGAGTGTAAACATAGGACAAAGCTAACCAACTTCTTCCATTTTATATAAAAAGAAGCAGAGTTGCTCATACTTGAAGCCGAGTTGAAAGGGGTCAGAGCCTCAGATTAGGGCAACCAACCTCCCTCACCCTGCTTTTCATCCTGATGACTACATGTACATAGTATGTGTGCATTTTGAACTTCTTTAACAGGCTGTACAAGAGTGTCTTCTCTAGTTTTCCTCCTGGAAATTTGCTGAGAAATGGGTGCTGCGCTGATTTATGGACATGTTTTACTGTAGGAAGCACTGATACATGCAACTTCTTTATTTAGAATATTTTGAAAAAAAGGGGAGATGTTATTTCACAAAGCTGGCCTTTTATTATGAGAATCTGAACATTGTCCTATAATCTTTTTTTGGCTTCATGTCATGGTCAGGTCTCTTGTGATGGTGTATAATTTGAGACTCAAAATGTTGAACTGTGTTGCTTTCTCTGTTTTTGCTTCCTTGGAGAGCTGAAAGGGATCAGAGTCTCAGATTAGGGCAACCAACCTCCCTCACTATGCTTTTCATCCCGATGATTGCATCTACATAGTGTGTATGCATTTTGAACTTCTTTAACAGGCTGTGCATCAGTGTCTTCTCTGGTTTTCCTCCTGGAAATTTGCTGAGAAATGGGTGATGTGCTGACTTATGGACACATGGTTTACTGTAGGAAGCATTGATACATGCAACTTCTTTATTTAGAATAAAAAGAAAAAAAAGGGGTGATGCTATGTGCTGGACATTTCTTCGATCGACATGGGAGTTGTCATACAGAAAGATTTTCAACTGGTACGTTGTTGGAGAAGTACTAGATTTTCCTTCATTATTATTGAACTTGTATAATTTGGCTTCAAGTTGTATCTTTTATTTCCTTCATTATTATTGAACTTTAATGTTTGGTATACTCCGGGCGAGTGGTCCGTAGAGTTGTGGACTCCGGTGTATAGCTGTTGAACTTATTTCTATGTTCTTTTATACTTCTACTCGATGCAGGGAATTAATGCAAGACTTTAAGTCTAGGAAATGATCAGTTTTCATGTGAAATTTTGTCCGTTTCACCTCATAATTTAAGTATGAATTTAACAAATTATTGATACTACTATAGTTTTTATAGAGTATACAAATTTATGCATTTTATATCTCAAGTTCTACAATAAGTGAGTGTAGAGGAGTTAATTTCACTATCTTGCTAGTAAACTTTTTCAATTTAAGATGGTCTTGGATATTTCATTTCTATTGAAATTAATTTGTTGCGATGCAATTTATTACATCTCTTGCCATGAGGGGATGGGGAGAAGAGAGTGTGATTAGAGGTTTACGTGAAAAGGTAATTTGGTTGGAATGTGTGTGATAACTTGTTTGTTTTTGTTTATTTTTAATGATTAATTTGACATCATAAGGGAGAATGCCGTTAGATGATTATAAATATTCTTTATTACTTATTAAGATTTATGCTTTTGTGCTTGTTTAATAGGGGATATTGGATGGTGTTTTTTCTTCATTTGAGGATATTGATGATGACAATGAAAATGGTCATGCATTTGAAGAAGAATATACCGTAGAAGTTAATGATCAAGAAGAAAATGATGAGTCATAGTTTGAGTTCTCTTATGTGGTTAACTTTTATCATGACTTATTTTTTAGGTAGACCAAGTAATGTGTATGAGTTTGCACTTATAGTTTGAACTTTATTTTCAATGGAAGCAATTGTTGGAGTTATGTACTTATTTGTTATGAACTTTTAGCGAATGTATAGCATTTTTGAAAACTTTTAAATAACGTTGTACTTTTGTTTGAATTTATTCTTGTATTGTTGATAAATATTGTACCTATAGATTTGATTTTGTATAAATGTATTTGTTGGAAAAAACAGTTCTCACTTGAATGGATGGACTATTGGCAGTAGATGTTTCGAATCAGGAGATTTGTGAAGGAACTGAATTACCAACATATTGCAACTTGATGGAAATTCTTTTTTGGCGGTATACGATAACACCAACAGATCTTCTTGTTGGACAAGATTAAAAAAGTGGAAAAAAGAAAGAACTACCAACAGATATAGTACGTTGGTGAATAATTTATGCCGTCAGTTGATTTAGAACCAATAGAAGCATCTGATGTTGACACTTACCATCACCAACCTATTATGTCTCTGTTGGTAACATGATGACATTCACCCACGGATTCATTCTGTTGGTATTAAGGAGCAATTGTGGCAGATTACAATATCTGTTGGTAAAACTAATACCATCACCTCTTTTTACGAACAGTCTAGCAACAGACCAATTTCTATTGGTATAAGGTTTTACCAACAGCAAATGCACTTATTACAACAAAACTATCCATATTGGTAAAAACCACTTTTTTGTGGTGGGTACAAGAGAAACATCAGCAGAAGCACGCAAATATGAATTAACAATTACAAAATATATAGATCACTTAGGAAATAATCCACTCAGTATCACAGGCTTCACACCACAGAAGCAAAATACCCAAACTTCAGTATGGAGGAGAATAAGTATGGACATAGTCCAAACTACTGCCAGCCCATCACAACCACATAAGGCACCACACAACACAGTCAATGAGACCAAACAAATGAAGCTCAAACATCCTAACATTGTAGTGAATAACTATAAGGTTCCTAACAAGAACTGATTAATCAAAATCCAAATCGAACCCACATATAAATATATAATTGACCATCCCAAATTCCCAACAATGATTGACCTACCTTAGACCAAGATCAGAAATCCATTCTCTCCGGCCTTGCTATGGGTATGGAACCCATTTGTGGCCAAGCCTTTGCGGCCAAAAGATACAAACTCCTAGAAGGCAATTACACAAACACCTAGTGTGCAATCTCATTGGACTACCTAAAGGGCTGGAAATCTCTCACCAACTTGGCTATCTCGAGCTGCATTTCAGTCTGTCTCGAATGGTGGTGGTAAGAAATCATGATTTTACTATGTGGGTTGCTCTCAAACCCTCAAGCTACGGTAGCATCAATGGGGATTTTGATTCAAACAACGACATTAATCTACATTTTTCCATGATCTCTGAGCTTCAGCGTATCAAAAAGAATCGGAAACAAACTAGGTGCAAACCAACCAAACAGGGCAAAAATTACCGCCATTGTAGGACTCTTATTAAGCTTTATACTGAGCAGCCAGATTATAGACATACACAAAGAGAGAGAGAGAGAGAGAGAGAGAGAGAGAGAGAGAGAGTTACCAGATTATAGTCAAAGAACGTCGTCGGAGTAGAGCATCGCCGGAGGAAATCTTGGTAGCCGGAGGAGGTGAGGAGAAAGAGGGAGGTTGCGACTGCGAGGAGAGAGAGAGCGAGAGTCGAGGGGGGGGGGCTTGACCGCATGAGAGCTGAAGTGAGGAGGGGCATTCGAAGAATTTTCCAGTGTTTTTCTTACATTTTTGTGAGGAAAATATCTTGTACTGTATTTTCTTAATTTTCTTCCAACTTTTCTCTCTTTTTTTTTTCCTTTCATTTTTCCTCACTCCAAAGATGGGAAAGTTTTTAATTTTTTATATTTTTTTTCTTTCCAAGCTACTTTCTTCGGTCCAAACAGAGCCTAAAGCACTTTCTTCCCTATAACTCAGGACATACTCAACGATGAGTTCCATAAGTTCAAGCATTGGACTATGTGTCATAACATTGGCGACTCAGCCTTTTTTTTTCTTTCTTCCCTATAAACTCAGGACATACTCAACGATGAGTTCCATAAGTTCAAGCATTGGACTATATGTCATAACATTGGCGACTCAGCCTTTTTTTTTTAGTTAAACATGTGTGTGTGGACTGAAAAGCATATTATGCATTTGCATAGTTTTAGAACTTAAATTACACATAAAATGGCCCTCGTGGTTTCATGTTCGCTCACTTGTCAGAACTTTTGGAAATTGACACTAATGTGACATTTGGTTAAATGCAATCAACCTTATAATGCAAACAAATTTATAATTGTATTTTCATTATTTTGTTTGGATCGATAAAAGCATTGCAATAAAAGAACTATCTTATAATTATGATTACTACAAATTAAGTAATCATGAGCGCATTACAAAATTGATTGTATTATATTATCATTACATTACATTCAACCAAACATCACATAAGGGATTCGGAATAAAACATAAGTTACATATAGATATTAGTAAGTCCTGTTTTTCTTTTTTTTTTTAAATTTCTTTTTTTAAAAAAAACTTGAACTTCATTATGTCATTAAGTAAATAAAAAAAAAACTCTTGCTTGGTCGATAAAAATTCCTTTTTGAGCCCTCATTTTTTATCGACATTCTGAATTAATTTGCTTTCCTTTATTTTACAATCTGGTGAAAAAGTTCTGATAAACCAAAAAAAGCAACTCTAAAATGAGAAGTTTCAATTTAGAGGGATATATTTGCTAAGAAAGGCATCGAGATATCAAGAGAGAGAGAGAGAGAGAGAGAGAGAGAGAGAGAGAGAGCGGGGGAAAACATATAGGCAAAAGAAATATATGCCTAAAAGAGAGAGAGAGAGACACATCCACATGATTTTGGTTGACTCAATATTTACATTAATATTCAATAAGGTTTTAAAGTTCAATTTCCCCACCCCTTTGTAGTTCACTGGCATCATGGCTCATCTCAACCAACAACATCCCAAAAAAAGAAGAAAAAACCAAACTTCTAATGACCAAAGATGCCAACTACTCACTAACACTAAACTTTTTCTTATTTAGTAGTGATCATCTGTGGTTTTCATGAAAAGCAGATTAACTTAATTAATTTGAAGTTTTGAACTCAGTTGTGCATCTAATGCATGCAGAAAGGTTTCTGGCATTGCAAGTAATTCAAGAATCGCACGTACGTTAAAGGAGTATTCTCTGTAAAGCAAATCAATCATTAATCCTACAACTTGCTTTTGCAACAAGTAACGCCTATGGTGCTGACAAAAAGCTGAAACTTAAGTGACTTGCGCACATAATTTCTTTCTAAAAGCTTTTTTTTGGGGTGAGATTAGCATTTTTGAAGGACACTAGTGCTGGGGCCCGGCCTGAACACGGGCTTTCCATCACACATTCTTTCTTCAAACGCTTATACAGGGTGCTAATATTTTATACGAACTAATGACCCCAATTTTCTCAATCGAATAAAAGAGTTGAACATCATCATAGGGTTTTTCGCTAAATTATTAACCCAAATACCAGATGTTTCATATTTATATAGGTTGAATTTGATTTTCACTAAAATTTTAGCTTTGTTCAATTAATTTGGACTGTAGTATTGTACATTGGTGATCTACTTATTAGATAAAAATTTTTCCATGGATTGATTTTTTCCAGCATAAAATTGTCTCAAATTAAAATTTCTTCCGCAACTATTTTTTATGAGGTAAGAGCTTTGTCATCCTTGTGAAAACTTAATCTTTCTTATGTTAAATGAGTATTTTATATGTTGGTGATTGGAAATTGCATTTAGGTTACATGCTTGTTTCCTTTTCTTTTCTTTTTTTGGTCAAATAGCAATTAATATATGTTCCTATAGTGCTTTGAATACCTGTCCAATCTTAATAAGGAAAAAAAACTTATATGAAGTTTTTGTTTCCCTTTATTCATAACAAAAATTTATTACTAGGTGAGAAGAAATAGTGCAAAAACAAGCAAAATTTATTTAAGTTGGGTAAAAATAATCAGGGTTGTCTAAGGGCATGTTCTTTCCAACTTATGATAAGTATTTATTAGTAGTGCTCATTACTGAAACATGCTGAAATATGGTTATTCATGCTGAAACATGCTGAAACAAGCTAAATGCTTGAATATAAAAAATGTAACTAGTATTTTCAATAAGTACTAGCTAAAACCCGTGTGTTGTTCCGTGATTAAATTCCTGAATAAGTAAATAGTATTTTAAAAGTATCGATGAATAATTGTTGGGTCGACGTAAATAAGTCGATATAAAGAAATAATGAGAATTTTAGTCTAACTCAAAAGAATTGGGGCAAGTAGTGTAAACATTATCACAACTTTTTTTTTCCATTAAGACATTTTTTTATAAAAGAAGTTTCAAGCATACATTTTTTTATGTATGTACCGAAGCATTGCATCAAATTTGAATTTTTAAATATAAAATAGATATTTTAAAAATAACATTACATTATTATTAATGTCAACTCTCTATAGCCTTCACAGAAAAATTATTTGTTATTTCTAAATTGTCTTGAAAATTTGCATGTAACTGTGTGTGTATATACATACCTACATACCTCCACACACACACACGCACACACACGCGCGCGCACACACACACACACACACA
>JACYFF010031957.1:22246898-22260263 GCA_017589665.1 Selenicereus undatus
CAGATTCTGCAGAGGACTTGGATGTTGTTTTTTGTTTCTTGGTCTTCCAGGAGATGAGACTCTTGCCAAGAAAGGCACAATACCCTGTCAAAGATTTTCGGCTAAAGACACAGCTGCCCCAATCTACATCTGTGTATGCGGAGAGATCCAAAGAATTATTGGAAGGATAGAACAGTCCAACATTGATCGTTCCTTTGAGATATCGGGCTAAATGTAAGGCGGCTGCCATATGAGGTTCTCGGGGCGCACTGAGAAATTGGTTGAGAAGTTGTACAGCATATGAAACATATGGGCGAGTTATACTGAGGTATAAGAACCGGCCAATTAGCCTCCGGTACTGTGCAGGGTTCGTTAGTAATGTTCCAGTATAAGTGGAAAGTTTTAGGTTGGTGGGCAAAGGAGCGGAGGCTGCTTTGCATGCAGAAAGACCAATATCTTGTAGGATGTCAAAAATATATTTCCGCTGATGAAGAGCGGTGCCTTCAATAGTCCGTGAGACTTCAATGCCCAAGGAATATCTCATGAGTCCCAAGTCTTTGATAGTAAATGCATGATGAAGCTTGTCCTTCAGATTTTTAATACCTTTTTCTTCATCACCAGTAATTAGGACATCATCAACATATACAAGAACAGCAAGAAAAGTGCCAGATTGTAGTTCTCCTTTAGTGAACAAAGAATAATCATTTTTTGATTGGAGGAAACCATTATTGGTTAAGAATTGAGTAAATTCTTTGTTCCATTGGCGAGATGCTTGTTTGAGACCATAGAGCGCCTTGTTAAGCTTACACACTTTACCCTTAGCTTTCGCATATCCTTCTGGGGGTGTGATGTACACTTCCTCCGCGAGGGAGCCGTGTAAAAAGGCATTGTTAATATCTAGTTGGTGTAGAGGCCATCCTTTGGTGGTGGCAAGGGCAATTAAGACTCGTATAGTAGATAGCTTGGCAACAGGGGAGAAGGTGTGTTTATAGTCTTCATCCTTGATTTGGTCAAAACCGCGGACTACAAACCGGGCTTTAAAACGTTCTATGGTCCCATCAGATTTAAACTTTATCTTATAAACCCATTTTGAGCTAATGACCCTTTTTCCAGGGGGTAATTTGGTAATTTCCCATGTGTGGTTAGCCTCTAGGGCTGCAAGTTCTTCATTCATAGCTTCGACCCATCGATGATCACTAATAGCTTGGTCGTAAGTGTAAGGCTCCTTAATAGATAAAACATTGAAGAGAGATATAGTGTACTCAGGTGAGGTTTCGGAAAGATCACCGTTCTGAAAAAAAGGGTATAAAGGAGCATGACATTTTGTGGTACAACACGCATAGTCCTGCAGCCATGCGGGGGGGGTTCGAAACTCTCGAACTTCTTCTGGGTATAGGAGGTGCAGAGTGTTCTGTTGAGGAAGGATCAGTGACTGATGGTGGGAAGGTAGGGACAACAGGGGAAATTTTTGGGATAATGGGTATGTGCTCAGCCCTGTATGGTGTATGCTGTTGAGAGAGATCATGGTTAATCGGCAAGTGACAAGAATCATCCGGGACAATTGGATAAGGGGGAAACGTCTGAGAGAGAGTCGAGATAGGATGCTGTTGATGGAAGGGAAATATGTGCTCTTGAAACTTAACATCGCGGCTAACGAACACTTTATGAGTTTCAAGGTCATATAGTTTAAATGCCTTTTGCCCCGGAGGGTAGCCGAGAAAAATACATCTCCTGCCCTTTGGGAAGAATTTGTCGAGATTAGGGGAGAGATTTAAAGCATAGCGTAAGCATCCTAGGACCCGTAGGGAGGAAAGGTTGGGTTTGGTATTAAATAGAGCTTCAAAAGGAGATTTCCAGTTGAGTATACTAGTTGGCATTCTGTTAATCACATAGGTAGCAGCAAGAATACAGGATCCCCAAAATTTAAGAGGTAAGTTTGCATGAATTTTCACAGCCCTAGCAGTCTCTACGAGGTGCCTATGTTTTCTTTCGACCCGACCATTTTGTTAGGGGGTTCTGGGTACACTTCGTTGATGAAGTATACCATTATGTTCAAAAATGGATGAGCATAAAGACTGAAAAATCTCTATACCATTACCAGAACGAATACATTTAATAGTTATAGCAAAATGATTTTTAACATAGTATATAAAATTCTGAATGTGACTAGAAACTTGTTGCTTGTTTTGTAACAAGTATACCCAATTGTGTCGTGTACAATCATCTAGCAGAGTGAGAAAACAATATGCCCCACTTGTGTCCTCAATTTTATATCGTCCCCAAAGATCAACATGGATAAGGTCAAAGGGCGCAGAAGCAATTGACTTACTAATGGGAAAGGGGATGCGATGGAACTTGGCAAGTTGACATGTATCACAAACAAATTTCTTAGTGTCCGAATCAGACATACAAATTCCATCAAGATGTAGTAGTTTGGATAAGGAAATATGACCCATCCTAGCATGCAACAACTCTAAATCTTTGATATCTAGTTCATGAGAAACATTAAAAGAACTTTTATTAAGTAAGGCAGAGGGAGCAGTTCTTGTTTTGTGAGTCATAGAAAGCACATAAAGCCCTGCATTCTTAGTCCCAGCAGCTACATCCCTTCTAGTGATAGGGTCCTGAAACACAAAACCTTTCTTAGCAAAATGAGCATATAGGTCAGATGCATCTAATAACTTGCTGACTGAGAGCAAATTGTGCTTAAAATCAGGGACATAAAGAACATCTTGGATAAACAAGTGACTGCCAAGATAGACATCACCCCTAATCTTAGCAACTTTAGTAGAATTGTCTGGCATTTTGATAAACATAGGGTATGGCAGGCTTTTCTTATTAGTAAGAATGCCTAATTGAAAAGTAATGTGATCAGATGCACCGGTATCAACAATCCAAATCATATTTTTCACAGAGGGATTATGAACAAAAGAGGTAGCCAGGGTGACCTTACCTGCAAATGTGTCACTGACTGTTGTAGAGTCTGTGTTATCTGAGGAATTTCTTGCTCTCAAGGCTTTAAGCACTTCTTGGCACACAGCATGAACCAGGGGGATGCTCATAGAAGGCTGGGCCACGACAGTTGAAATGTCATCATCGAAAGGGGACTCTGATAACTGATTGTGCCCTTGAATAGAAACGTGAGCAGCAGTGCTGGGTTTGGATCCAAACTTTTCTTTGTACCAATCAGGATAACCATGTATCTTGAAACATTGATCAACTACATGACCCTTAATCTTGCAATGGTCACAAAACCTGACATTTTTCCCTTTCTTGACATCCCTTTTCTCCACACCTTTAAAGCCCTTTCTTTGAACCGTACAAGCCTTAATTTCTGATTTGTTATTCATCATCCCACTGACTTGTTTTTGCTTTTCAATCTGCTGAATTATGTAATAGGCACGGTTTACTGTGGGGAGGGGTTCGATAGCAAGTATTTGCCCCCTGACACTATCATATCCCGAATTCAGCCCCATGAGAAATTGTATTAGTTTGATCCTTGAATCTCTTTCTTGCAATTTCTTGATCAGATCGCATTTACAAGAGGTCATAGCACCACAAGAACAACTGTGTAAAGCATCCACATCTTGTAATTCATCCCAGAGTTTTTTCAGTTTTGAAAAATAAAGAGAAAGAGATTCGTTCTCCTAAGAGAGTAGGGTGAGGTCTCTATGCATTTGGTAGATCAAAGGCCCATTGGCCTCACCGAATCTCTCGGCTAATTCCTCCCACAATTCTTGGGTAGATTGCATATACATAAAACTCTCAGCAATTTCAGGTGAGATAGAGTTCAAGATCCAGCACCTTACCATATAGTCACAACGAAGCCACTTCTGTAATTCCAGCGTCCCTTCTGTCGGCTTTGGAAGAGAGTGATCCACGAACCCTAGCTTGGATTTTGCTCCTAGAGCCATGCGCACAGACTTGCTCCAACTCGGATAATTCAGGCCGTTAAACATCTTGCTTGTCAATTGCATGCCGGGGTGGTCAGAACCGAACAGGCAGTAGGGATCGTCGGCGGAACCATCCGGACCACCAGTTGAGATTTTGGTCTCCATTTATGGAGAATTTCATAAGATCGCAAGAAGATGCGAAGATTGATCAAGATTGGAAGGAAAGGCAAGAATGGAAATCGAGAACCGTGAAGCTCTGATACCATGTAGAGTTTTAGGGTATTAGGCTAAGCGAAAACGAGAGAGGAAGAAGAAGAACCATCTTGTCTAATTGCAATTAGGATAAGCACAATACAATTACATCGTGAACCCCTTCCTTATAAGAAAGAGAATGTCGGTACAAGAGGAAAACAAAATTACAAATATGTCCCTTAGATTATTACATAATTTCTACAAGTATATATATTGTCTACTGAAGTGTTCGACTTGAATGTATTCATCTTTACTTACTCTTCTTATTGGGACCGTTCCTGTAGGACAACCTCCATCTTCCAACTTGATATCATCAAATTTTATGGCCTTCACCCGAGACAAAGTTCTGAATTTTGTGACACTAGGAATTGAAGTAGGCCTCATCTAAAACACAACAAATCAATTGGTTAGGTGTTTATTAGATAGAAGAAACAATATCTTTGGTCTTTACATGAAAGCTAAGCTGAATGTATCATATATATAAAATGTTACAAACTTGAGGATGAAAACTGTGCTTTTTCAAAGATGGATGGTCGAAAGCAGGTTGCTTGTAGAAATCCGCACAACCATATATATCTCCGTATCTTGTGTATAAAGTCAAATTGTAGTTATTTAGTAAGCTAAAACATTCATAGGAAAGAATTTGGTGTTGTTCTCTGGTGAAGAGGCCAAAAGACATATCATTAACAACGTGAAGTTATGAGCTATACACATCCTGAAAAGCGCAAGCTAAGAACACAAGTCTCCTCATGAGTATCATATGGTGTTCTGATAAAAACCTTTAGGTCAGGTGTATTGCTCCTAGGATTTGAGACAACACTCTACACGATAGTCAAATATTATTGTTGCTTATTAATGTGATGCGAATAAAAGTGCGATTTTCTTTTAAATATAAATAAGGTTTTACAAACAATAAGGCCACTATCGAACTTTAAATGTCCTGATGCCCTGGTAAAAATAGATAGATAAGCCAAAATCCCCCACCCAAAAAACAGAAACCCAGAGAAAATGAAAATGGATGAAACCTTGACTATTTTGACGCTAGGCTTCTTCATGAGTTGAAATTCCTTCTGCCAAGCTAGTTCTTCTTTAGATGCTGTGATGCCCAGCGTTACATGACTAATCAGAGCCCACCACAAAATTGCTAAATAAATCGATACTTATAGCTTTGCACTATCCTTTCCGATTTCTGGGGCTTTCTTGTATAAATATTTTCGTATTCTTTATAGTAATTTGTAAAACAAACTATGTAATTTGGTCAAGGTTTATATTTATAGGTTGACAGAGTACAAGAGATAAGTCTCATATCTAATCAGATTTCTTTCTCAATGGAAAGCATTAAATAATTGATTTACAGGATACCTAATTGGATATTGTGGCTATTTTCTTTAATGGAAAGTTTCCACTTTCATTAATTGAATGCTAGCACATCTTATTAAAAAAAAAAAAAAAAAGAGGCTAACACTACTTGTAATATGCACTGATATCCTGGAAAATAGATCTCAGACCCTATATTCTCTTGAATTGTCTATTGATGAAGTGGCGACGATCTTTACTGGTTTTCTTATGTTTGTTGTGGGTAGAATAATGTTTCGTTGGTTGTTTCATTTGGTTGGTTATATTTTAACTTGTACGTTCATCCTTTTATGGCTTATTAATAATTGAAAAAACAACATAATGTTTAATATAAGTTAATAATAAATAATTTTAAATCTACAATATTGAAATAAAATTGAACTTTTAAACAAACTAATACAAATATGGTGTATAATAGCTACATTATGACTACAAATTATGTCATAGACGTGAAACAACCTTGTAAACTAGTTGAAAAGACACAAATCTCCTAAATTTTTTCTTCTTTATTGAACCTCAATACTCTTCTATTTCACAAGTCCCTACGCCTAATAAAATTCATAAAAATTCTTGTGAAAGAGACGGGGTCCTGCTTAGGACATAGTGTGAGACAAAGATCGATGTTGTGGGTAATTTTTAGTAGTTATGAAGGGTAACTAATCACTCATTTAGACTGAGTTTTGTTAAAGGCATGCTAAAATGACTTATTCATAATTTGTAAATCAAGAAGTCACCCTAAATTGAAATATTGGTCACCCCAATCCATCTAAAAGGCCATCCCTTAAATAAGAAGCCTATCTCAATATAATTACTTCCATAAAATGGTCTCCTTAAGAATTCGTGAAAAAATTATTATTCTGCCACGTGTCCTGGATCTATAGTCTCAGTACAAATGCTATAAGTGCTAATGATTCATCTTCTCCTAAAAACCACAATATTTGAAGTGATTTAACCAATCCCAATTATTGTATTAGGAAAAAAGAAGCAAAAAAGCTTTGTGGTTAGTCAATCAACTGCAATATCTGGGCTCATGCAAAGCAAGAGGCCCAACAACCCTCATCCAGTGTCATCATTCAAGAACAGTATCCAACTACACTTTTCTAGCCAGCCTTGTGCGTATAACCCCGAAAGTTGGTTAATTTTCAAGCCATGATTCATTCAATTTGCATGGTTAGTTTCGGACTCCTTAATGAGTTTAATTTTCATCCATGAAATCTTAGTGTGAGGGTTAACATGTTACTATTGAAATGTGTTTCGTAAAACTCTTAGCACGCACAACCTTGCTAGAAACCTACGATTGAACTGTTATCTTCTAGATCTAGTATGAGCAAGTAATGGGCTTCAATTTTGCTGAATCGTATATGGTTGAATAGCGTAAGAAGTCAATTTCCTAACAAGCTACAGTAAGTCTTTAGATTCCGAGCAAAACGCAAGTTATGAAGCAAAAAAGGAGCAAGGGTCAGTTTAGATCTAGATTTGCACATTTTTTATTGTGAGTTTTTTGGGCAATCAAATGAATGAAGAGCTAATTAGTGGTGGGTGATTAGTGGACATCTCCAATTTGTTTTCCTGTGAACATATTTAGTAATTTTCTCTATCTAGATTGATCAAGGATGCCTGTAAGAAAAAACTGGTGCAGAAATCAGCTCCTTATTTTTTTGTTAGTGGTCCCCTTTTTCTTTCAAATGGGTTGTACATTGTGCTAGCTTTTCATTGGGCAATGGTAATACTCTAAGCACATTAGTTAGCACCCTTTGTAATCCGCTTTGATTGGGCAGAGGTTTGGAAAGGAGCATAACAATCTAGTACTATACATTGTGCTTATACCTCATACAGCTTAGCAGGAAGATTTAAAATTTGAATGATATGATGTTGTTGCTAATTCTCTCTTGACAAATCTTACATTTGTTTAATGTGGGTGTTCCCTTTATCTTAACTTTAGATGGTTAGGCTTTGAAGGGTTGATTGGTGGATTCATTAGTCTAAGTAGTGACTTGGCCTTTATATTATATATATCTTTCTTTTTTGCATGTTGGTTATCTTACTTCTACAAATGAAAATTCATAAAATTTTACTTGTTTTGGGTTTGATTTTTACTTGATCGTATAATCTTGTGTCTTATCTTAGGAGTTGCGATTCGATCTAGTTCACATGGGTTGATCTTTGCTTGTTGGTGGTTTATCCAAGTTGTTATTTATTTTGCAAGTTCTTGATTATCAAGTGGTTCATCTTGTGGGTTTGTGTCTTCACTCTCGTTATGGGTTTTTATCCTCTAACCTCTTGGAGTTCATGATAAGATTTCTACCTTTATTTCATCAAGGATATCATGTATGGGTCAATTAATGTGAGAGAAAAAAGATTCTTATCTGGGTAAGCACCAAACGTTCAATATTTGCATTTGTTTGCTACTACCATTTTCCTTTGCTATTTTAGCTTTTAGATCTTCTTCTCAACTTTTTTGTTAGTCCACAAAAAAGGAAAAAAAACTCATAAAGAGCCCTAACACATTTCCACACAAGCCCAACCTCAATATCACAAAAGCCTTTGCTAAAAGAGTCACGAAAAACTTGATCAAGTACTCTAGGCATGGTTGCATCGTGTGGATTGGCACACCCGTGCTGCCACAAGTGCAGCAAAATTCCACCCCAGACTTGTGGTATCATTTGCCTGTGCTTGTTGGTCTACCCATGCCACCTGATTGCTTCCAGTTTTCCATCTTTTCAATCATTTTCTCGCATTGTTGATTTACTTAGGCAATTGTAATAATATTATGTCTTGACCAAGCTCCTCATATGGAAAGAGAAAAGTTTAGACTTGATTTTGAAGATCAAGTGAGGGAGCTTTCAAGTTAAATAGCACGAGGGAAGCACATTATGATGAACCACCTTATTTTAAAGGCAGGTTGGACCCAATCACTACTTGAAATGAGTTCAAGCACTGGAGGGTTATCTTAGGGCAAGAGGTGTTGGTGTAAAATTCGGTTTGATGGAAACGTATCTCAGTTTATCATAGACAAATTCAGTGTCAAATTAATCAAGGCTTCTAGACAGGTGTAATTACTCTTTTCCTAAAGACTCTATTTACCCCCACGTGTAGCAGAGCTACCTGAATAGGTGTTTGGAGTACAAAGAAGCTTCCCCTATCTGCGTGTTGCACTCACAAAGATAGGTCCCTAAGTGTCCAAGACATGACAAAAATTTTAGGGATTATGGTGATAGTATAACTCTCTTAATCATCCCCATCAAGGCATTACCTTTCACATGCCACCATGTCACATATTTATAGAGATATTCACACATCTTCATGAAGGGATATCATCCTTTCACAAATACCATTTCAAAAGGGACATATCTCTTCATAAACACACCTTTTTCATTAAAAGGCACCCTTTCATTAAAAGGTGTAAGTTAGTTAATCATCTAAACTAACTTGTAACTCTTAATAGATAGTTAATCAAATTAATTATTTACCAAAAGGTACATTGCTATAATTAATTATCAAGACAATTAATTGTTATTTAGGCATAACTCAAAAATATAATTCCATAACTATTTTTATGGAAATAATTATCTTATGAAATTTCCATCTAATGAAAATTACTCCAACAATCCCCCACCATTTCCATAACAAATGGTTTCTCGAATTTCCGAAGGTCTCGTGCATCAATAAAGGTGTCTTGCGATTACACCCCCATCTTAGTGACATTTCCATCAAATGATCAGGATAACATGGTAGGCTACGCTTTGAACTAGCTATCCTCTCTAACCACTTGCATCTAAGCCACACACAAGACTTCCATTCCAGATCACTTAGTAATTTGACACTATTAACGACTATGTGTCCCGTATCCATTTCATAAGTGCTCTAGAGCCAAGCCCAAGCTTGACAGAAATGGCCAAACTTCATACTTACTAGGTAAGTCTGAATTTGGCTTGACCTACACTTTCTTCAAAACTCTTTCATTTCAAACTTGCTCTTCTGAAGAGTCTTGGCTTTGGTCCAATTGGTGGCATGAACTCTTCTTTCACCACCGGAAGATAAATGAATCTCAAATCCTGGTATTCCACATTCCTAGTTGTATCATTGAGGAGACCTCATCAATACCCTCATAAAGTATTAATGGAATCATTTGAGTACAAGAAACGAGTCACACAATTGATTAAGTATAAACAACCTAATCAAATTATTTTCTATACCGACTCAAATGTTCTCCATTGAGGTTTATTAAGAGCAATAGCTCACCCTCCATTTAAAAATATGGGTTATTTAGCACTCCACTCGGATGGTAATTGTAATAAAGAGTGCTAACAAATCACAAAGATGGTGTACCTTCAATCATTGAACTTAAGACTCGATGTTTCCACAAGCGTTAAGTTGAGGTTCCACCATGAGTGACTTAGTGTGAGCTTTGCACCATCCATTCCAAGGTCATTGGATGCGTTCTATGACTTTGATAACAATAACTTTGCAAACATCGCATGAATTGAAGTTATTATATTAAATACACATGTATATTTATTTGTCCATCCGGATTCATTGCCTTTGTAAGTCTTAATAATGGGCCCACAAGACTTGCAAAGTCAACCATCTATTAAACCAAAGTCCAGCTATTAAAATTTGGATATCTCAACCTCTAAACAAAGTTTATACATGAAAATATTTTTATGTTTTCATTTAAGTACAACTTGAAATTATAGTCATAATTTCAATTAATAGACTTAAAAAACCATATTTCATCACCATATAAACATAGTATACCCCCACAATTTGCTCTAAATTAGAGAAAATAATTGTGCGGGTTAACAACTCCGTTATATGGACCTTCATATTTTAATATACTAAAACCTTTGAAAATAAATGAAACACCATATTTATTTTCATGAAAGATGAAACAGTTATTCTCCAAAATTCCAATTCTTAAAATTGGAGTAAATAACATTCAAATGTCCAGAATAAAACATAGACATTTAGAAATCATAGTACTAAAATATGCATTAACAAGTCCAACCAAAGCATCCATGGACTTATACTTTTAGAAAATTAGAATTACACAAAAATCAATAAATCATATTTCACATTTATTTCTATAAAGGATGAATAATTTATTCTTACATTCACATTAAATATTGATCCATAAACCATGTTTTATGAATCATGCATTTATCAAATGAATATTGCCAAAAAGGTTTTCAATGTCCAATAAAATCCATGGACATTTATGTTCTTAATATGCAAGAGAGCACAAGAGAATAACCTGTAAAAGGTGTATTTCTATAATCCCATGAGAATAAAACTTTTCGGCACTATCATGATAAATCAATGTTATCTAGACAATTATGATCGATCACATTACATGAATGATATAAAATATCAATAACCACAGATCGTTGCAATCTGTAATATATTTATTTAGTTCAATTATATCATCAATTCACATGCACATAATCTTTTGCCAACAAAAGCTACGCATCATTTGCATATTTATTCATTAAAGAAATAATAATTTAATTATTACTAGAAGATAATAAAAGGGCTAATGTTTTCAATCAACACCACACCAGGTTTCGCACAAACTGGCATGCATGATGGGTGATAATCAACTTTCAACTGTCTTCTATCTCCAGTACATTAATCAAATGCATTGTATTTGAGACAAATGCAAAAGAGGAAAAGTGAAAGCAAAAATGAGAACCACTTATCTCTTAATTAACATGCTGTATCCACTCATCTAATTGCGATGTCTACGTGAGAATCCCATCAATAGCCAAGTCGTAAAATAAACTATTGTATGCACACTTGGTTATGTGGAAATAATTGTCGTATTATAGCCATTGCCATGTCCAACTTAAATTGTGTAAGTTCATGGGCTTTTCGAAAGCAATTTATCTATTCGAGACTATAATATAATACATTTGATATCATACTTATATCAAATTCTCACCATAGAATTATAAACATGATTATAGATCTCCCTAGATCTCATAATCAATAATTACATACAACAATTTTAGACTATAGACATTACATTGTTGTATGAACAAATCACCATTAATGTTGATTCCATCAAGAGAAAACCAATATAAACAACACACCATAGCCATCGTATCCCTTTTACAATCATGTCTCTATCTCCATCAAACCCTCAATTGACGCATAAATAATCGACTTCTTTGTATCAGACGAATTAGAGTCTTTCGATTGTTGGTGTAAAATTCGGTTTGATGGAAACGTATCTCAGTTTGTCATAGACAAACCCAGTATCAAATTAATCGAGGCTTCCAGGCAGGTGTAATTATTCTTTTCCTAAAGACTCTATTCACCCCCACGTGTAACAGGGCTACCTGAATAGGCCTTCGGGATACAAAGAAACATCCCCTATCTATGTGTTGCAGTCACGAAGATTGGTCCCTAGGTGTCAAAGACATGACAGAAATTCTGGGGATTATGGTGATAGTATAACTCTCTTGATCATGGCCATCAAGGCATTACCTTTCACATGCCACCATGCCACATATTTATAGAGATATTCACATATCTTCATGAAAGGATATCATCCTTTCAAAAATACAATTTCAAAAGGGACATATCTCTTCATAAACACACCTTTTCTATTAAAAGGCACCCTTTCATTAAAAGGTATAAGTTAGTTAATCATCTAAACTAACTTGTACCTCTTCATAGATAATTAATCAAATTAGTTATTTACCAAAAGGTGCATTGCAATAATTAATTATCAAGATAATTAATTATTATTTAGGCATAACTCAAAAATATATTTCCATAACCATTTTGATGGTTATAATTGTCTCATGAAATTTTCATCTAATGGAAATTACTTCAACAAGTTGTTCAAATGAACAACATTTTAAGATAGGCACCCAAAACTCCAAAGCTTTTTCCCTTTACTAGTATAAGTACTTTAGGAGGGAAAAAGCCCTTAAATGCAAGCTTAGAATCAAGACTTGTGGATGGCTCAATTCAAACATGAGTATATGGGTCTATCAAGATCTACTTTTTGAAGAAGAACTCTTAAAAGAAGAATCAACTGTTATTCAAGAGGATAAGCAATCTAGAAATGAATGGCCCTTTAAAGTGCTTAGCATGGTGGAGCAAGTCGTCCTTCTTGTCCCTTAAGATGATGAAGAGGTTTAAATGAAGACACAAAGGAAGCCAAAGTTCGTCTTCACTTTTCATCATATCAGTGACCCACCCTCTCTCACAAATTGAAGGTAGCTCTCATATCCAATGATTTTGGGATATCTTACAAATGATTATATTGGTGTTTTTAACAACCTAATGTGGGCTAAATCTCATATCAAGATAAGTACAAAGTTGTTTAATAACACCCATGTATTCAAGAAATTTGCAGTCCTTAGCACCAAGGTGTTGTTGAACTAAAATGGGTGCAATAATATTTGTTAATTGATTATCTTTGGGGATGATGTATTTGGATGTAAGGATTTAAGGGCAGATTTTTTTAAGAAAGCGAGTTTGATGCGGAGCAAGAGACTTAATACCCCTTACCTAGCATCACCATTAAAAACTAGTGTCCAACAACTCTTTTCCTGGCTAGCATTCTACACATTTGCTCGAGTGTTAGCTAATTTCAAGCTATGATTTGTCAAAATGGAAGGCACATGTAGGCTTTGGACTGGACTATCTAATAAGTCTAATTTTCATCTTTAAAGTCAATAGGTGTTAATATGGTTTACTTTTAGGGGTGAATCATGCTAAATAAATCTTTTAGCAGATGATGTCTTGAAGTCAGAATTCATTGGTCATTTTCTAACTCTAATTTGAGCGAGCAATTTAGAAAAACCATACACACACACACACACACACACACACACACACACACACACATACACACATATATATATATAGG
>JACYFF010031957.1:22260663-22320902 GCA_017589665.1 Selenicereus undatus
ATATATATATATATATATATAGACACGGGTGTATGTATGTATATGTATATGTATATATCAGTAGCAAGCCTCTCAGACTGTAGGTTGCAGCTCAGGAAAAATCCTTAGGAGCATTGTGTTTACAGGAAAATGAAAAGGGAAGGGAAATTGCACTGTACTAACTAGGTAGTACGTTAGTTGGTGCTGAATTGATGTACTCCCCGATTGAAATGATGTGCTTGTCGCTTATCTTTGCCATTCAGAATCTTAGACATTACATGTAGGCCTATACGGTGCAAGTAGTATCTAAAGCTGATCCCATTAGGTACATCTTATCTAGGCCAATCTTAAATGGGTGACTGACAAGATGGGCTGTAATCTTAAAGCAGTACGAGCTTGTCTATGTACCAGAAAGGGCGGTTATGGGGAAAGCATTAGCAAATTTCGTAGCAGATCATCCAATTCTTAATGATTGGAAGCTAAATTATGATTTGCCAGGGGAAGAAGTGTTCTACATCGATATCCTCCCTCCCTGGGGAATGTATTTCGATGGAGCAACTAGGCAAGATAGTGCTGGTGCAGGAGTGGTTTTTGTCTCCCCAGAAAAGCATATCCTCCCATATTCATTTACGCCTGCTCAATTATGCTCTAACAATATGGCAGAGTACCAAGCGCTCAGCTTAGGTCTTCAAATGGCTATTGAGATGGGGATTAAAGACGTCAACATATATGGTGGCTCGTAGTTGGTCATCAATCAACTACTTGATGAATACGAGGTTAAGAAAGAAGACCTTGTCCCATATCACAAGTAAGCATTACGATTGCTGAACAAGTTAGACATGGTCAAGTTAGAGCATATGCCGAGGAGTGCCAACAAGATGGCTGATGCACTTGCAAGCCTCGTAGCCACTTTGCCATTAGGGGCAGAGGAAGAAGTGACCATTCCAGTATGTAGCCGCTGGGTTGTTCTGCCCGATGATGAAGACTCAGAGGAAGATGTCAACGTGATATGTGTTCTTGAAATAGATACAGATGACTAGCATCAACGTATAATTGAGTACTTAGAGCATGAAAAACTTCTGAATGACCCAAGGCATAAGATGAAAATATAGCTTAGAGCTCCAAGCTTTCTTTACTACAACAGAACGCTCTATCAACGCTCTTGTCTTGGCCTTTGGTTACGATGCTTGGATGAACGAAGCAAAGCAAGCAATGGCGGAAGCTCATTCAGGTGTGTGCGGACCACACCAATCAGGGCCTAGGCTACACGATCGCATTAAGAGGATGGGTTACTACTGGCCCATTATGGTACAAGATTGTATAAGTTATGCAAAGACGTGTGATGCTTGCCAGTTCCATGCCAACTTCATACATCAACCTCCAGAACCTCTCCACCCAACGGTTTTATCTTGGCCTTTTGAGGCATGGGGGCTTGGTGTCATTGGACCAATCATGCCTAAATCATCTGCTGGTCATTCCTACATCTTGGCTACCACTGATTACTTCTCTAAATGGGCGGAAGCAATTCCACTAAGGGCGGTTAAAAAAGAAAATGTGGTCGACTTCATAAGAACATACATTATCTATCGATATGGTATGCTGAGGTACATTATCACCAATAATGGTAAGCCCTTCATCAACAGCCTGGTGACTAGCCTGAGAGAGAAGTTTAAGTTTGCCCAACACAAGTCTTCCATGTACAATATCTCTACAAACGGCATGGTAGAAGCCTTTAACAAAACACTTTGCAACTTACTCACAAAATTTGTCACAAAGTCTAAGCAGGATTGGCATAAAAGACTAGGGGAGGCCCTTTGGGCGTATCGAACCACATATAAGACGCCAACACAATCGACCCCCTTCATTCTAGTGTGTAGAGTTGAAGTCGTTCTACCATTGGAGCTCCTAGTCCCCTCACTCCACATTGCCATTCAGGAAGGTTTGATGAAAGACGAAAATCACAGGCTTTGCTTAGCTGAGCTGGAGGCTCTTGACGAGAGAAGACTTCAGGCACAACAGAAGCTAGAATGCTAGCATGCTCATCTATCAAGAGCGTTCAACGAAAAGGTTTGGCCGTAATCATTCCAAGTTAGGGATCAGATGCTTGCACTGAAGAGGCCAATGATCATGGCCCACAAGACAGAAAGGAAATTCACTCAGAAATGGGAAGGACCTTATGTTGTCCGTGAGGTATACTCAAATGGTGCCTAGATGGACAAGGGGTTCGAGTATGACCCATAAACGGCAAGTTCTTGAGGCGTTATTATCTTTAAACTAGGATGTTGTAAAACTGCTACGTAAGAGCCTAAATTGCTCGTTAGTTCAAACAAAAAATCTTCGTAATACTCCTAGCCCACAAGAGTATAATCTGTTAACGGGAAAAGCAAACTCAAATAAAAAATCTTTGTAATAATCCTGGCCTGCAACAGTATAAACTGTAAATGGAAAAAACAAACTCAAACAAAAAAATCATTGTACTACTCCTGGCCCACAAGACCATAAACCATGCACGGCAAAATAAATATATAAAAAAATATACTTTCTTGAACTACGTGATGACTTGATCTGATTGGAAATTACAATATTTCTGTAAGTACGTGGGTAGCTTGGTAAACAAATCGCTAAGTACAGTCAAACATAATAAAAAGGGATAGCAGGGGGAAACCAAATTGCATATGAAGGAGGACACAAAGTCCATTACAAATGTTCTTTACAAAAAAAGGAGAAGGAGCAAAACAAGCTGAGTGATACATCAATTGGTGTCCATCAAAGTGTTAGGGTTGAGTGAGGATTGCAGTGATAGCATAACTTGCTCATGCCTCTCCAACCCCTTTGCATCATCAGGCGAGAAAGTGGGCACCATCTCAAGGTCAACAAGAGCTTTGGATCTGACATCAGCTTCCTTCTCGGCAGCCTCCAGTAGGGAAGATTGGACCTGAACGTTGCCCTTAAGCTGGCGCTCCTCTTCCCAGGCAAAGCATAGCGCTTCCTCCAAATCAACAATTTTCTGCTCCACTCCTTTGAGTTTCTCCATTGAGGCATCAAGATCTTTGTGGACCATGGAAAGGCGTGAGTGCGCAAGATCGACTTGCTCAGTACGGAAGACCTTCTCCTTCACCACATCATTAGGGTGGCGGCATGAGGAAGTTGCTTTCTTTGATGATAAGAAAGCTAATACAGGACTCCCATAATCCTTCACCTTCTTCCTCAAAGCGGTCGGGTCTCCAGAAAGCCGCTGAATCCCCTTATAAATCATTGGGGCTCGTCGAAGTCTTCCATCTACATCATCAAATTTTGCATTCTTCAAGCTACTCAGGTACTCAAACCCTCTCACTCGTATGGCAGTGGTGAAGATACTTTGGGAGCCAGGTATGGGATGGAAAGAAGTAGTGCAGGGAGCAGCAACACAAGAGGGTCTTCCTTTCGAACCCCCAGGAGTGCCAACATCAGCAACAGTAGAGAGTAACCCCCTTGTGGCTACCTCAAGAGAGCTGGGTCCATCAACTGGAAGCTGGCTCAGCTCTGGGTTGGTGATGCATACAAGGCCTGTGTTCCTCCGGAAGATGAACTCTCAATCTTATGAGGTGATGTCTGCCTCCCCACAATTACAATGTCCTTGCCTAAGCTTGGGGTTACCTTGGGAGTAGATCATCTAGCTGCACGGCTAACATCCTTAAGTAACTTCTCGCCGAGGTCGAACTCCCCAATCTAAAAAAAAAGAGGGGTTAAACAAAATAAGTATGAAATCATTCTGTACTAATGAAAACCAAAGGAACAAGGGAAAAGAAAATTACAATAAAAGGTGAAGGAAGGGAGCATACGTCCTTAAGATTGGGTGGCTCGCCTGAATAGCTCTGGACGTCCTCAAAAAAGTCATCCCCAAGGTTGTCTCTAGCATCTCTGGGTTCAAAGTCTCGCACCTCTTGCGCCCGCCATGTCTGAAGTTCGCCTTAGACTCTGGCTGGCTATTACCATCCTTTGCCAGACATCGCTCTCTATTAGCGAGTTGAATTCCCGGGGACCCATGAGTGTCATCACTAGACTCCAGTCCCTCAGCATCTACATCTACCACATGATCTTTTCCTTTCTTCCCCTTAGCCTTCTTCGATGACCCAACCTCTGCATCCGTCTCTTGCTTGGATGAATTTGTTTTCGTACTCTTCTGCAGGACAGAAGCATTAGATCGAAGGTCATTAATGGTCACATTGGACCACCAAATTTTGTAAGGTGAGTAGATATATTGATTCAAGGTCAAGGAGTGACAAGGAAGAATGCCCTGAGACATAGTCTCCAATAATAGGAGTTGCTTCCAATATAGAAGGGCGTCATCATGTGACACTAACCGGGTGCGAGGATCCTCGAGAAGCATTCTGAGAATCCCCTTGGAGAACCCAAATTGCTTGCTAAACTGATACAGGCTGTAGGGTTTAACATAAAAGGTGGAACCTAGCGAATAGGAAGGAAACCATCTCGAGGAGAGATCAGGTAGCTCGACTTATCCCCACCCAAATCTCCATCATCAGTAAGGATCTCCGATCGATTTCTTCCCAACAATAGACATCCTAAGTCAGAGACTCTTTCCTTATGTATAAGCTCGCGAGCATCCCCAATGTCGTTGCGCATCATTTGTAACCTGGAGTAGCGCACCATCAAAGGACCAGCAGAGGGAGGTTGCAATACATGGTGAGTCTTGAAATAGTGGACAAGCCATCCATGAAGGTAGTGGTAGGGAAAGAATGACCTCGAATAAGAAGACTTTGCAACCTTAGCGGTCCCATTTAGGCCACGATAGATGTTGGCTAGCACAAGGATTACCAGATTGAAAGTGGTACAAATACCATCAAGCGGGCAACCTCAAAGTTCCCAGGCAAATGAACTTCTCCCCGGTCTGAGGAAGTACAACAGCGTACAACCAACATGACAAGAATGCGGTGAGATATGTGCTCTCCCTCTTCTCCTTTGGAACCCCCGGACTTCTGAAGACGTCCAACTCATCATGACTCCAACAAAGATCTTGAGGCTGGATCTGGCCACTAGGATTTTGCGTCCTCGTGGGAGTTGAGATACGACGACGACACCGTGTTGGCGGGTTATGGATAAGCTTCTTCTTACACCGGAAATCAATTCAAGCTTTAGCGCTGGCGCCCTTCTCGCATATAGGCATCTTTTCTAAGTTTCTAAAAGCAGCGAACAAGAATTTGCAAGAAGATGGAACGATCTTCAAATTCTAATTTTTCTGATACTCAAAATCTTGGATGTTAGGGACAGTCTCATCATAAATCTTACCGCTGATTGGGAGCCCGCCAAGTCTGTGCAAGTCCCATAGGGAGATGGACATCTCTCCAGATATGGTATGAAGAGTGTTGGTGGTAGGACACGAACTATCACAAAAAGGCGAGCAACACATGTATGTCGCAGTTGTGGGAGTAAAGTGAGGCATACACCGCTTGGTATAAGGCACATCACCGCAGGCGCGCATCAAAACAAGAGAGTACATGTGTTGTCCATTCCCAGTACAAGGGAATGCAGCCAAAATCTTCATAAAGAAGCATGTTCAGGCTCCATGTGGATTGCCCAGATATCATGCGATGCCCGAGCATAGGAAACTCGGTGAGCAGACTGGACCTGTCATGATACACGCTTTGCAGGAAGTACCCAACTGAATCATCCTCTGTACCTTCTTCGACTCGTATGGAAAGCTTAGAAGGAAAAGACGTGGGCTCTACAGCAGGCACCTGATTAGCCTTTGGCCTCCTCAAAGAACGGCAGACCCGGAAGCAACTCCCTGACTGGGGTTTTCATCCTCCTCATCCGTGACAGAAAGAAAAAGTTTGCCGTCACGCTAAAATTTCTTAAGAAGCACCATTACGAATCACCTAAAAATAGAAGAAAGCCCAAATTTAGTTTCTTTTTCAGGAGAAAAATCAGCAAACAAAACGGCGTCTAGTCAAAACAGATACTAAAGAAGGGAGGAACGTAAAGGAAAATCAATCAAAATATTGGATTTCAGTCGCCCAGCTGCTCGTCGTTGCCCATACCACTTTCAAGCGTGCAGGTTTCCATTCTAGGGACCAAAGACCTAGCGACAAACCATTTTGCAAGTGGTTCTTCAAGTCTTCATACCACTTTCAGGTGTGTAGGTTTCCGTTCTAGGCACCAAAGGCCTAGTGGCGAACCATTTCGCAAGTGGTTCTTCAAGTCTTCATGCCACTTTCAGGCATGTAGATTTTTGTTCTAGGCACCAAAGGCCTAGTGGCGAACCATTTCGCAAGTAGTTCTTCAAGTCTTCATAGCACTTTCAGGCTTGTAGGTTTCCGTTCTAGGCACCAAAGGCCTAGCAGCAAACCATTTCACAGGTAGTTTTTCAAATGGATTCTCAGCTTGCACAAGCAACAATACAAAGCAACAAAAAAAGAAGGGTCTTGGCATACCAAAAATAAAAAGCACAAGTGACTAAAAAGGCGATATTTCAACAAGTAGGCATGACGTTGCGCTGACAATATATGCCACCTTTCAATAAATAAGCATGATGTTGCGACACGAGAAAATGCAACAATAAGTGAATGTGACGATATGACAACACAAACATGCATGAGAAGACTCTTCAGTCTAATAAAATGGCTTCCTATGAATTCATTTTTGCCAAAGTTACCACTTTTATTGCTCATGGTAAAAAAAAAGGGCAAGCTCTTCAGGCACAACATTGCAAATTTCAATAAAAGGGTCGAGTTACAAACAACCTATGAGTAAGTTAGCATGAAGAAATTCCTCATCTCTACACATAACTTGCCCATAAAAGTAAAAAACATTATTTGTTGCCTTTACCCCTAAAGCTTGACACTTGGATATATTTCGGTTCCTCAATTCACAAAGCATTGGCCTTTATTTAAAAAAAAAAAACAGAGAGAGAAGAAAGTGAAGGTCTCCTCATCAAGTTCACAAAGCACACAGGAAGGCCAAAATACAAAGGCTCTAAACAGTAGCAGGAGAACCAACATGCAAATAGTGAAGGGAGGGTTAACTTGGAGTAATATGCCGTAAATTCTACCCTAAGGACACGAAGGCCACAACTTTGGATGCTCGATGGATTCACCAATGGATTCACAATCAAGCCAAAAGGAACAATCTGCCAAAAGCCAAAAGGAAACACATTTTGTCAATTTGGTAAAACGAATAATCTTTGGTCAATGGCCAAGCTAAAAAAAAAAACAGAACAAAAGAGAGAGGGGGAAAATAATGTAACCTTGATATTGGTGTATAGCTCGGGAAGTCAATAAAAGGCATTGCCTTTTCCTTCTAGTCACCCAAAAGATCAAGCCTTCATGCCTAGATTATTGATTCTATCCTAAAGCACACTAATCAGGGACACTGTTGTGCGACTTGCAAGTTTGTAATCTTAAAATGCCATGCCCTTTTTCTTTGTCCCACTGAGTGTGTAGGTTGCTTTGCTTCACTCTTTCTTTTCTTCAGACTACACACACCCAACCATACTAGAAAAAAGAGCATGAGTTGTTCTTCCCAAACAAAAATCAAACAAAAAAAAGGCCAAACCCATACCTTTTCTTAAAAGAGTTGAGAGCAATGACAACTTTCACAGCGACAAAAAATGGCTACGAAACAAGGATGGTGCAAGAAGCAAAATAGTTGCTTGACCCGTTCAATTGTTTCATAGAAGAAGGCATGGCATTTTACCCCCCAAAAAAAAAACAAACGAAAAAAAAGAAAACAAGAAAGGGTCGAGACAGTGAAAACCTTTGATGATCACAAAGATAAAAAATGGTTATACAAAAACCATGTTTTGGGGGAAGTCTCCACCAAGAATTAGTAGCAGTAGTAACAAATGTGAGCAGCGTCGGGTTGACCTGGTTCTGGTGCAACTGAGTAGATGAGGAAGAAAGGGGAACAGGAAACCACGTGAGATATGCGTGCCACATAAATGAAATAAAGATAAGCTGGGTTGGATTGAAAAGGCAAAGAACTCGAGCCCAGCTCGCAAGGAAAGGAGATAAAAAAAAGACAAGAAGGGAAATGGGACGGGCCTGGCCCACGCAAGAAGAAAATGAAGTCAAACAGATCACGTGCTCCTTACATGATCACATAAGTAAAATAAACCAGGCTTCGGCCTGGGTAAAAACGGACCAAAGGCGGCCTAGGTCCACGCAAGGGGGAAAAAAGAAAAAGAAAAGGGAAAGGAGCAAGCAAAAAAAAAGAGAAGGAGCTGGGAACTAGAGCATGGGCGTCGCTGCTTTTGGATCACCAAGAACCAAGCTGAGCCTGCAAAGAAGAGAGAAACAAAACAAGGCTGGGCCAACTACGGTTGGGCCATATTTTTGGTCTTCTCATCCATCATTTCCTAGATCCAATCCACATTTCCTAATTCTTTGACAAAAGGAATTATCATATGATCAAGCTTAAAAAAAATTCGAGATGTCGGTCACGCTCAAACGACAAGTCTCGTACGTGATCTTGTCTCGATTGGGCAATTTGTAGGCACTAAAATATTATGCATGCCGTATCAAAACAAAATAAAATTAATTAACTGGGCCAACCCTTTTAACTAATTTAATCAAGCCTAAAACACTCTCAAGTCAAGCCCAAAACACTCTCAAGTTAGGCCCAAAAAGGCTTTCAAGTCAACCCCAAGACAAAGCCCAAATGACTTCCAAGTCAAGGCTCAGCCAAAACTCAAGTCAAAACCCAAATCGAGACTCATGATGACTACAAAGTCAAGTCACGATCTAAAGCCCAAATGACTTCCAAGTCAAGGCGTGGTCAAAATCAGGTCAAAGTCAAAGTCAAAGGTCAAAGCCGAAGTCGACTACCAAATCAAAGGTCAAGGCCTAAATGGACTCTCAAGTCAAACGTCAAATGACTCTCAAGTCAACATCTAGTCAAAGCTCGAAACGACTTCTAAGTCAATGCCTGGCCCAAGCCCGAGAGACTCCCACATTGAAGTCAAAGTCAGAGTCAAAGCAAATTACTCTTAAAGTCAAAACAATCCAAGATAAGGCCCAATTGAAGGCCTAAAACTCAAGTCAAGGCCCATCTTGACTTTTAAGGGCGAGGGGGAGGCTTTCCTATAAATAGGACCCTACCCCCTTGATTTAAAGGTTGGCAAAGGTTTGAACATTTATCCAAAAGGAGATTGAATCAGAGGATCATACTCATGTATTCGTAGAGATTGTACCTATACACTGAAATCAATACAAATTCAATCTTATATCTAAATTCCTGTCTAATTCATTTTAGACTTGAAATTTGTGTTTGCAAGGATATTGTGCCTTCGCTTTTCAATCTAGATCCTTGGATCAAACATATGGAGTCAAGATGGCCCCTACTTGAGGAATTATTCGAGGGTCCTTTGAAAAACTCTTTAAAACGAACCTATTGTCCCTTTCGATGTATAGTTTGTTATGGAGAGTAGACTTGGATTTAGAACGTTTAGGGAAAACATCACAAGTAACTTTATTGATTAAATTTTGATTATTTCAATTTTTGTTGAATCTTTCTTGGACTGGTGAATTAGGCGAGGGAAGTAGGCATTTGCCCCAAGATCTTAATAGTGATGCTGTTCAGACCCAAAAAGGGGACTCATTTCTAGTCATAATCAGCACTGCCATTTAGGTTCTTAACCGAATTAGATGGTACTAATTAGAACAGGGCTAAAAAGATGGACTCATTTCTAGCCCAAGAGCCTGACCCCAGACTAGGCCGTTGTGAGGCAGTCAGTACTAGTTGTAGCTGGGCCGAGTTCCTAAGCCTGAACTAAACCTTCTGTTGCAATCTAGATTGGTTTTAAAGAAAATAACAAACAGTAAATAAAATAAAATTCATACCATAAACAATATCAACAAAGCAGGTCCAACTGTATATAGAGGACATCGTATAAATTCATGTTGTAGTCCTTATAATGGTGACTCCATTGGGACATTTTTTAACGAAGGTGAGATTTGAAAATCAAAGTGAAAATTGTTTTAACCACACTTGCATTAGACATTCTTGCATTATAGGTGATGCATTGCCGGGACTCATAATGTCGTGAGGTTCAACCCTATTAGTACCTTCTTGGAAAAATAGTTGGCATTCAGTGGGTTTTCTAAGACTTCCAACTGAATAGGCAACTATTTCACCCACTTATGGCATTCTTTCCTTAATCAGCAACATATATGGAAAAGCAACCAAACTTTGTAATCTTGCTATGCATCCCATTGTTGACGAAGCACTTGTGCCACGAGAGGGTTGTTCTATACCATATTTGAATCACTTATAATAACTTAGGACTTTTGATTAAGCTAGAATTCATGAGTATGTGTAACACTATGGGTGTTTAGAGCACCCGTGGTCTTTCTAAAACTAACCCATACCCAAAGGCCCATGTATTGATGCTTTAGGGTTTATAACATCATCATTGTGTCTAGGGCCCAGGTTAGGAAAATAATTATCTGGCCCAATTCAGGTGGGTTGCGTTTTAGACTTCTTAGATTGGGCTAAGTCCAAGTGCTTTGGTCTTGCTTTAGAAAAGGACCAACATAAATTTTCTGGCTTCTAGACCTTACATTTATCATAATATGATGGTTGACATCATTAGTTTAAGTCTAAGTCACTTTGGTTCATGAGCTTGCAAGTCTCATTACATGATTAGGAAAGTCTAACGGTCATCATCAAGGATTAACACATCAATCATAGATTACTTAGGGCCAAAGAGTGATACACATCATTTGGCCTTGTCGTGCATAATCTATGAGTCTAAATACGCCCAAAGTTCATAATGCGACCCATTAGACCTTTCGAGTCCCAGTCCATTCTAGTTCACATATGTTATGCATCTCATCCATAATAACTTCAACTAGGACCAAGATACTTGATCCATGCATAAGTTCATCATGCATCATACATCCATTTCCTCTAGCATCAATGGATAAGTCCACCTAAATCTATCTATATGCCTAAACTAGCCTATTTTAGGCAAATGAAACCATAGTAATGCTTAGGCCCACTCTATGCCCATGGGTCATATGAGCTAGCCTTGGACACAACTTAAGCACACGAGTTCTCTTTTTAAGCCTAACTTAGAGCTCAATCTATGGTATGGCCTGATTTTATCTCAAGGCTAGTAGTCTAAATCCAATATCTTGACCCTATATCTTTTAGCCTAGCCTAAACTTTCAAGCACACGAAGTCATCACCCCCTTTTGACTTGACATTTCACTCAACCTATGCCCAAGACCATTAACCTTCCTTTCCATTACCGACATCCATTACATTCCACCTTTCAAACTATTACCTTATTACTCAAGATAGGGAGGATGAGAGAGAAGACACTTAGATGTAGGCTAATAAAGATTGCTCCCAAAAGCATACCCAAAAGCAAGCCAATAATAGGGCATCTTAGGGAAATGAATGTAAAATTTGATGAGCACGAAACTCTAGCTATGGAACTTAGACAAAGAGTTAAGAGGCTTAATTAAGCTTAAATACTCTTGTAGGCCATTTAGGGATTCACCCTAAAATTGCCAACAAAAAAAGAAAAGAAAAAGGATCATTTTAGGTTAGGCTAAATGGGCCTAGCTCATGGTTATTTTTTAGCATTAAGCTGAGGATTTTAGAACAAAGCTTACAAAATGTTCAGAAAGGGTTATCCCATTCATTTGAGATCCATAGATAGGGAACTGAAATTATTAGTAATCCCTACTAGGTTTTCACCACTACCCCTATTATATTCTGTACTAGAGGATATATGGAGCACTGTAAACTCTTTGAACTTATGTTTATGACTTAAGTCAAGGAGTATCTTCACTTATTCACCAACCTTCTCATTTTCGAGTCTAAGTCCTAAGACTTCTACACTTTAATTCATACATCCTAACCCTATTCCAATTCCCCCCTTCTTTACTAGAATGCTTTTCTCTAATGATGAATGTAGGATTAAAAAAAAGAAAACATTAAAAGCTAGCCTGAAAATCTCCCAAAGCTAGCTACGTAAAAGGAGAGGGATAATAATAAAACAAAACGAAAAGAGATTAAGGATTTCAATTCATCATTTGAAAAAGGGAAAGATCAAAAATTTCTTTGTGATAGACCATATAGCTTTAAAGGACATGCCTAGGATAGGAAGCCTTTTTCGATAGCCTGCATTATATTAATACCTTTGTGAAGGCTCATAGGTTACCACTTGGACATACATTGGATCATTTGAAGATCCCATTTCTTTCATAACCACATCTAACTTAACTAGAGAGTCACACTATGTTATGACAAACATCGAAATAAGTAAGCAAAAAAGAGAGTTCAGACTAAATTGTTCCATCAAGAGGAAAAAAAAAGGAAAAAACAAAAGAAAAGTAAAACCACAAAAAAACAAAAAGTGAAGAGTGAAAAAAATCTTGAAAAAAAAGGAAGAATAAAGAAAGGGAGAAATTGCAGATGCACAGTAACCTTATCACCTTTGAACACTTGGGGATTCCATAAGGGCTACTTGAGCCATTGCGCCCATTCTCTTCCTTTGCCACCCTAACGTTAAAGCCTGCCTTAAAAAGTTCTCATGGAGGCATCTATCCTTTAAACTAAATGCTCTTACTCCTAAGTCATGACTGATTTAATCGCACATTGGATATGTAGCTAATCTCTTTGAAGCCATACCACGAAAATTCTTTTTCATAAAAAAACATCTTAATTGAGTCATTTGGTTTCAAACACAAGAGAGAGAAAAGAGAGTAGCTGGTTTATGAACTTGAAAAGGTGGGCTAGGTAAAAGAAGAGTAGGAGTAACACCTTGGTTCTTGAGGACATGAAGCATTCTATTGCCTAGTCACATCAAACCAGACTTAGACAAACCTTTCGACCACTTTACCACTCTTCTAAATCATCATAGCCTATAATCTCACCACTATTCCAAACTTCAGGATGCTTTGTCTTTAATTCAATAGCGGATACTTGCTCCATATTCTTAGCTTTCTAGTGGGCACTCACTCATTATGCAAGACGGGGGGTTTCCATACATTTCTCTAGATAGTTAGGGCTTCTGTCACAGTAAATATTTCCTAGTAAGGGGATATCCATATTTTTATACTAAACTAGATGCTACTCTGGTGGACAGCACCAGCAAAAGCTTCTTCATCTATAATATCCCTACATATGTAGGGCTTCTGTTATAACAAACAAAAATTAAGGGCCTCTTCAGAACATGAGCAATTTAATACAAAATTAAAGGTTACACCTTCATAAAAAGTCAAAAAAAAGATTTCATGTCCTATGTACCTTATACATCATGACCTTACCTAACCTAGCAATCACTCAAAAAATTTTAACCCTCATCTGATGGTATGTCATAGCTAAAGTTATAGAGCAACATCATGCGTAATCCATCAGTCTCGTGTAAATTCATCAAGCCTTATCCAATAGGACCCAAATGTAACATGAAACCTTCACCTACTTGCATATGGGGTTAGGTCAGCATAATTGAGCACAATTAGCATAATTAAGTCTGCACAGTTGACATACATGCATAGTCTCACCTATGCTAGTGAGTGCACCTTTATCTAATCATGGGTCTTTAGCCTATTTGCTAGCTTCCCCTCAGCCATGATCACTTAGGAACCTTGGATTGAAGAAATGCACATTCATCCACGATAGCAACCCTACAAAAGAAGGACACACAACCTTGGTTAGCCATAAATCTACATTAAAGGTTCTTAAGATTGTGCCAACAACTGTCACGTAAGACATCTATACTTTGACCCTCATATTAAGCAGGCTCAATCAAAGTAGGGGATCCATCCTTAAAGAGGGCTTTACATGACCATCATTACCCTTATATTAAATGCCCAATTCACCAGCATCCTTATAGAATGGACATCAACCTAACTTTAGGCTCTAGCTATAGATTTCCAGGTTTTGATGCCAACAAGTTCCCGAAAATCTTGCTACAGATCTTCAAGGACCCATGCCAAAAAGTTTACAGGGATGTGACAAGAGATTTTTAGATCCCATGCCACAAAGTTCATAGGGATCTAGCTACAAATCTTCAGGCTCTATTGCGACCAAGTTCGTAATGATCTAGTTTAAGTCTTTTGGCTCTCATGTCACCAAGTTCATAGAGATCTAGTTACAAGTCTTTGGCTCTCATGACACCAAAATCATAAGGATTTTGCTACAAATCTTGGGGCTCTGATGCTACCAACTGCTGGGCTGGTGAAAGGTCTACTAGACTTGTGAAACACAAAAAATTTAGAACCTTAAGATTGGCAAAAGGCATACCAGATCAACAAAAGTTCAAATCTTGAATCGATAGATCAGCTTAAGGTCTGCTAGACCAACAAAAGGTCAAATCTCATAACTGCTAAACCAGTGAAATTTCAACAAATTGGCAAAATATCATATTGAGAATTGCTAGACCAATTAAAGGTGAAATCACTTAACCACTAGACTCGCAAAAAGTTTGTTAAACCATTGAAAAGTTACAAATTTAGAACCGCTATACTGATGATAGATCAAATCTAATAACTACTAGACTCGCTAAAGGTCCGCCAGACTAGCGGAAGGTTAAAACTCTAAACCACTAGACTAGCAAAAGGTTTGTCAGATCAACAAAAGGACAAATTTAGAATCGCTAGACTGACAAAATTTCAAATCTTAGGACCACCAGACTAGTGAAAGGATAACAATTTAGAGCTGGTATATCGGCGAAAGATCACAATTCACATCCGCTTGACCAGTGGAAGGTTAACAATTCAAAACCATTGAACCGACGAAAGGTTAAAAGTTTAGAAGCATTGCTCCGGTAAAAGGTTCGCTAGATTGGTGAAATGTCAAGATTCCAAGTTGCTAGACGGGTAAAAGGTTTACTAGACTGGCAAAAGGTCGCAAATTCAGAACTGGTAGACCGACAAATGGCCAAGATTTAGAACCACTAACCTAGTGAAAGGCCCGCTAGACTAGTGAAGAGTTAAATTAAGAGATCGTATGGCACATAGGTCAGGAAAAATGCTATCTATTTTGACCTTCGCCTCGTTTAGGCTTTGTCAAATTGGGGGTAACTGTAAACACTTAGAAATGGTGTCTCAAATTTTATAAAATGCTCAACAATGATAAGCCTATCGAACAAGATTTGGAAACCCCTGAATATTGAGATATAGACCCTCAAAATGTGTCAACATCCGTTAACCCACATATCCTAACCCCAAGATGACCACAAAAGGCTAATAGATCCAAAAGCCCAAATAGGCCCAATTAATGGTGTTCATAGTCCAATTGAGATTTATTATGCATTTTCACCCCCATCTAGGGTGCATAAAATATCTCAATTTAAATACAAATATTCTTCATTGCTTAATCTTTCTAATGACATATTATGTGTCAAAATTTGATAAGCAACAAAAAATATGTAGGTCAACTACTAAGGCATGCGTTGAAAATGACACCTGTTAACCATTTTACTTATATCTAGATTTATAAAATTGGTATGATTAGAATTAAACTCAATACATTTTCAGTAAAAACAAAAATACTGCAGACGAAGGTCGGGTGTGAAAGTTAATGCCGAAACAAGTTGGATTGTCTACAGCCGAATTTGGAACTAGGTTTCTACTGAGAAACGCTAAGAGCTAAGACCCCGAACCTAGGTATGGTTCCCCATGAATGGTTTGACCAACTTGCTAGATATTTGGTTTGGATGTGATTGTTTCTATTTTCAATGGAAAACAAATAAGACTACAAAAGAATGGGTTGTCTAGCCCAGAGGACTAGATAGCAACCCTAATCCAAGATCTCTATCGGGACCCTGGGCCAGTGCTAAGACTAGGTTTTTGATCTAACCCACAGCAGTTTCTTTGGCTAAGTTGAGAGACTAGGCCATAGTACATGATAGAGTCTAGGCTTGTGACTCCAATAGAGGTACTGCCATGATCCTGAAGCAAAACCTATTTTCGAAACCTATCCTGCCTATTTGAAAGAAATTTAACAAAAAATAAAAAGGTAAATTTAATTAACGGAGTCACAAGTGAGGTTTTAAGAAAATTTACAAATACTCTAAAATAAATCGTAAATTAAAAGGGACAATTAGTTTGTTTTAGATAGGCTTTCCAGAGGCCCTATGTAATCCCTAATGTGGGGACCGTTTGACTCAATAGGCTCGAACTGAAAAAGGAGATTCAGGGGTGAAGGTACGATTATGGGTTGGAATGCATTAAGATGCCACCTGTCATCATCAACGGCCTTTACTGATCAATATAGTAGATCAAATATAATTACATTTAAAACAACATGCATGCAATGTATTAGGCTCAACCCAATTAGAAATTGAGAGTACAATGTTCATCTACAGGAATTCAAAAGAATGAAACAATTACAGTAGGAAAGGGCTAACCAATTAATAATTACATCTTGAACCTGAAACTAAATAAAACAAGGAAAAGGGAAATAGAGAGTGAAGGAATGGTAATTTAGGTCGTATCCTTGACATGATCAACCTGATCTACTTGGGAACCCAGTTGAATAACACCTCCTTAATAGTTAACCAATTTCTCAATCTTAATGTCCCCTAATTTCCTCAGTATACGATATCTTTCTTATAAGATTTTACGGTGTGTTTAACCCTAGCAAACAACCCCTTTAATAGTGTCTAAAGAGATAAGATGAATTGATAAAAGTAATAGAAATACCCCAGCTTAAAGTTAATCTATTTAGCTAAACATATTTAGGTAAACCTATGCTAACACACTTTGGACATAGGGAGGAGTGGAAGGATGCTGGTGAGGTTCCTATAGACTAACCAAATGAAGATCTTGGTTGGTTTAGGTTTGGTTTTAGCCAGATCTTGGATTGCTTCCAAGATTATTGGCCAGGCTAATTAATTTTTCATTTTTAGTCTAATATCCTTTTTCTTCTAAGCTCATATTAAGGGTTAATCTACTGGGCCCCCAAATATATAGATTAGGGAATTGGTTTCATCTCGTGCATTTTATAAAAATTGAGGCGTTGTTTTTACATATCTATAGTTGGCAAGTGGACTAGTGAGACTCTTGCAAAATATCTTAAGAAATAAATCAAAATTTTCAAGATAAAGATAAATGTCATGATTTGTAATTTGTAGGACTTCTCCTCCATCTTCTATGAAGGATCTAGGGAGTTGAACTTAACAAGTAGGAGTGTCACCTCTTGAATCTTCTCCCTTGATGGGCATAGATTCATTCAACATATAGATGCCAAGGTTTACAACTATATTTTTCTAAAATTAAGCAAAAATCCAAATTGATCCAAAATTGAGTTTTGTGCACATTCCACATAGTTTTGACCATTTCTCTCTCAAATGCAATCCACTACCAATTTGTAACAAATAAAGCTGAAATAGCCATCCTAAGGAAGCAAATAAAATAAGACATGAAAAATTGAGCACCCATAGGTAAGAACTAAAATTCAACAAAATTCAGCAAAATTGCTGACAAAAACCTACGCTATAGGGGTTGGGGTGTTTTTGCCATTTTGGAAAACTAAAATGCAAATGTTTACTGAAAATACTTGTATATCCCACTTGTATAGTTGGACATATTTCCAATGAGTTATAATTGATTAAGTTTTGAGCCCATTTACGAGGTAAAATACCATGATAACGTAAGCCTATGTGCTGAATTTTAGTGTCAAGTGACCTTTGGTAGATGGAACCATTTTCTTATTTTGGCATAAGGTTAAGGGGTTTTTAATATGTATTAATCTCCCCCACTTTAGGAGCATTTGCCTTCAAATCCTAAGTGTTGAAATCTATTGACATTAACCTTGAGTACAAGAAACTCTTTTGGGGATTGAAAGTCCCTAATGTGCAGAACTCATTCTTTCTTGAATGTGAAAGATTAACGGAAGACCTTAGGGAATATTCCAAATTGGTGAGTAGCACTTATAGGCCTCATAAGCTCATTGAGGATCCCAATATGCTCATCGCAACATAACTCAAAATCATTATAATTAATAGAGGGCTCATTCACTACCTGGGCATCCTCATGGATGCTTTATTCTAAGAATGATTTGATGGGTGATTGGACTTTCATGATAGGTTCTTTTAGGATTATATCTTTAAGCTCTTAGTGGGCTATACAAGATAAAAATGTCACTTTCTCACTTGTGTTCGGCTTTACCATTAGTAAGACAATTTGAGACTTGCTCTTACTATTAGCGTACTTCACCCGTGTTTCTCTTAAGAATAGGACATCCTTAGTTCACTTCCCAAGTTTAATTTTCTGAGGTTTATAGAGGTAACAAGTTCAATGTGGCCTAGGCCCATTGTGCTTGAGTGAATAAGTGTTAGCATGACCATCATAAGTCACATAAGTATCATATAGCCAAGGATTATGAAGTAGTGAGTGATATGTAATAATGGAAAGAACATCACATAACACTTCACCAAAACATTGATCAATTGAAAATCAAATATCATGTTGTTTGGAAATGGTTGCCTCACTCCTTGCCTAAGCCATTGTGGAATGCAAGAAGTTGGATGCACTTCGTTTGGCAATTGTACCTTGTCGATAAGCATCACTAAATCCATATCGGTACAACTTTTTTCATTAATGATTAGCTCACATGCCTTGCTTCCAATTGTACACCTAGTATAGATGATTTGCTCCCTTTGGCTTGGATCAAGAATAACGTTATTGATATGTGGCCTATGGGGCACAAGCCTAACTACGGAATGAACAATTTCTAGTCTATAAAGGGCCTAAGCACAATTCTTGTGTAGCCCTTTTACAACTTTGACACCGGTCATTCCTAGTCTAGACACTCCCCTTGCCTAAAGGTAAATTAAGGCTTTCTAATTTCTAAGAGGCCTCAAGTGCAATTTCCTCCAATTAGTTCAACTTCCCACATGTTCTAATCAGAAAGGAACATCAGGTTCAGGGAGATGGGCCCTTTTCTGCCCAGTGTTAACTTAATTAGATGTCTTGCACAACCTTTACTTGGTTCTAAGCTACAAGGTTCTGTTTAGGTGGGGGTCCTAATCTCATGGGGATGCACCTAGATATCCTAAACAAAGAAATTACGTTATGTTTGGCCAATGACTCGATTTCTAGCAACCACACAGGCATTAGGTACAAGGAGAGTTCATCTTTAGGCAATCTTAATGCGAAGGATGTGCAATAGGTCTAATCCCACCCATCTTGTCCACGAATTATAGTCGTCGATACAAAGGCTTTACCTAATAAGGCATCTTACGCCTAATGTGTTATTTATGGATTTTCATAATAATATGAATATGATATGGAATAATGGGGCAGCTGAGCTCTTGTTTAGTCTGCTTGTATAAAATGATGTTTGTGAGGGTGGAAGCAAGGAGTTCCTAAACAACCTTAAAGAATACACATGGGTTCTTACAAACAATCTAATATTACACTCTTGGAAACCTACATTAGTAGTCTAAAGGTAGAGGAAGTGTGTCATAAGATTGACCTTGAGGAGTTCTTTCAGGTTGATACACAATGTTTTCAAGGCGGCACTTGGATTTTGTGGTATAAGAAACAAGTTCAACTATCTCTAATCTAATCCTAGTCACAATTTGTCAATATAGTAGTTCATAGATGTTGAATGTGAGACTTAAGATAAAAGCTTGAGCCCTTTATGAGTAATAATTCCAAACCTTGACTATTAGTATGTGGTTTCGAGAAATAGTGGATCTTAGTGGGAGGGATCATAGAGGCAATGGTATGGTTTGTCGATGTGCCAAATTTAAGAATTTTGTTCAGAACAATGGTTTGGCGGATTTGGATTCATTGGCCTTAATTCACTAGGGCCATGACGACAACATGGGCTAGGAGGAAAACTGCTAGATTGGATAGGGGCCTTTACAGTGTCTAATGGAGGTTAAGATTCCAGTAAGGGGCTATTAAGCATCTCTCTTAGACCTATTCAAACCATGGCCCACTTTTGGTCAAAAGAGGTTTGATTTTTTTTAGGACAGTATTGGCATAAAGATGCTTCTCTTGGGCCTACTTTTTCTCAACTTGAGGCAAATCTTCAACAATGGAGCAAGGAAGTTTTTGACAATGTATTCAAGCAAAAGATGAATGCATAGGCTACGTTATCTGGGTCTAACAAAAGCTTGTGGATCTCGCGAGGGGGTTGTGGGCTCCTCAAACTAGAAGCCAAACTTATTGACAAATTGAATAAGGTTGTTAGTCAAATTGAAACTGTATGGTTGAAAAATATGGGATAGAGGCCATTTGAGATGGGACCGCAATGCAAATCACTTTCATTTGAGCAAGGTAACAAGGAAATTTAATGGAATTGGAATCGTTCAAAGAGATAATAAAAGTTGGATTGCTAATTATGAAGAAGTAAGAAGTCACATGACAAAGTGTTTTGCTAAATAGTTCATTGAAGCTTCATTCTCTCCCTTTAGAAGTGAACTCTTAACTGAGCACTTTCCTTATCTGATCGTGGAGAAGAGTCATGCTCTTTCCAGGCCTTTTCTTTATCTATCAATAGCTCATAATACGACTCCTTATAAGGTTTTGGCCTCGAATGGTTTCCAAGCCTTCTTTTTTTTAGCGTTATAAGCTTGAGGTAAAGTTGTGAATGTTGTTTAGAAAGCCATAATGTTTGATACCTTAATCACCCTAACACTTAAAGGTTACAACCTGAGTTGGTTACTCAGTTCGGAATGATGCACTTATGTAATGTGATTTATAAGATCATTATAAAGGCTATTATTCAGATATTGAAAGATATATTTCTGATTTAATTCCCCTACTCAAAAAAGCTTTGTTTAGGCAGATAAGTTAATGATAATGTAGTCATAATACAGGAGTTGTTGCATACGATGAGGGAAAAGAAATGGTGCAAAGGGATCATAACTTTAAACATTGACCTTCAAAAGGCATATGATTAGTTAAATGGGGCTTTACAAGTGAAGTTCTTCTTGAGATGTGCCTGCTTTATTCATTAGTCGAGCTGATTATGCTCTGTGTTACCTCTTGCTACCTGAGGGTTTTGTGGAATGTTGAATCATTAAATACATTCTCGGTGGTATGCGTGGAGTGTTTGACCTATATGATTGATGATGCTACTGCCAGAAAATAGTGTAAACTCATTGCAAGGATCCACGTCCTCAACGGTGCGATCCCCCACGAATGGTCGGGCTCGTTTGCTAGGTACTTTTTATTTTTCTAGAAATCAAATTTAATTATTAGTATCTTTTTATATTTTTTTAATAGAAATTTCTAAGGTAGATCTAGTGTTACAAGAGTATGGGGAATGGCCGTTAAGCCTAACCAGAGTACCTGACCGGGTTCCTCGGGAAGGACCAGGTTCCTCAGATATGACCAGGTTCTATCCTCTATGACTATGCCCTGGCAGCAACCCGAGCAAGTTCTTGAGTCAGATTAGATCCTCTAATTTTAGTCCAGCCTGATTCTACTACCTTGATCTAAATCTGTATTCCCGAGTCTAGCAATGCAAGAACAAATGTCAAATGACACGACGAAAAAACAATAATCTTCAACTAAAAAGAGTCGCTAATAATTTTCAGGAAAACTTCCAAACCATGACACATTTCGAAGCAGATCATATCGATAGGGACACCGAAGGGACAAATTGAAGTTCCTTCAAAAGTGTTTTGGAAAGGCCCCCGAGCAACCCCTAGTGTGGTGACCATCATACACCTTGGTTTGGAACCGAGGTTCTAGGTTCGGGGGCGATGGTATGATGGAGCACATCCCATCACTGCCTGTCATCACTGTCGGCCTCTACTAATCAACACGGGAAATTAAAGCTTAATCATACGAACATACATCCATGCAACAAACTAGAATCATCACTACAAGAAAAAGACGAAATAAAGACGGAATCAGCGACGGAAATCGATTAATCAGCGATGGAATTTTGACATCAGCGATGGAATACCGGCCGTTGGATTTTCGCTCGTCGCTGAGTACCTGGTGATGGAATTTCAAAATTCCGTCCTTAGTGGCAACGGATTCAGCGATAGAAATTGCGACATACTTTTTTTGGCGGGGGACACTGGCGAGGCAGGGGTAGGCGACAGAACTGAAAAATCCGTCCCCCCCCCCCTCCAAAAAAAATAATTTTCTCCCCATCTGTCACCATTCCATCGCTAGCTTCCTTTTTTAAAAAAATAAAATTGCTTGTTTTTTTATCATATCCGTACATACAAACGAATCCCTGCAAGAAATTTACAACATCTTTGCACTCAATCAACATCAAATGGCTTCGAATATGGCTTCATTCGAAGCGTTCTCAACAATTTCAAGCCACACATAGGTGGAATTTCACATTCAATGCAACACTTCCAACCAAGGGTTTTCAATTGACAAACCACAAGTTAAGTTCCAAACAAACTCTCTACATATCACAAACTACAAGTTCCAAACAAAGTCTGTACATATCACAATTCACAAATCCAAACAAACTAGAAGTTAATTGCCAGTAATTGAGAATGAAGTTCTATACATGTTTGTAGAAGAGGGAGAAGCAAGCGTGGAATGGGAGGGGAGCGAAATAAGCACCAGGGCAAGGGGAGTGAAATAAGCAGAAAGGGGAGGGGAAACAAGCAGCAAGAGATGTACTTTGTGAAGAATCAAGCAGAAGAGGCACCAGTTGAAAGAAACCTGCAACCAACTCAATCACCACGGTCTTCCTCTTCCTCTGCCTCACCATCTTCCTCATTATGTTGGGAGTGATGAGTAAATGGTGGCTAAGATTCCGAGCTAGACACCTGTTGCATTTGAAAGAAAGCTTGGAGGCGCTGATTGATGCTCATCATTTGTTGGCTTAGTTGTTGGTTGCTTTGGGTGAGCAATCTGTTGGATTCCTCCAGTTCCATACATTTCTCCATAACCAACCGGTAGCTTTCAGCTTGTGAAGTTAGCTCACCCCCCAAGTTGGTTACTACAACCCTTAAGTCATTGAGCTCTTGTTGCGAGGGTGTAGAACCGATACCTGCTGACAGGCATTTCAGTGAATTACGCATTAGTATTGCAAGTAAGTAAATTCAATGTACAACCATTGTCGTTGAAACATTAATATGAAAACTGTACCGGATCTTTGAGTGGGACTGAAGTAACCGGATTCCCTCATGTTGACAACCTCGTCCCTAATGCCATAAATACGACCCTTCTTGTTCTTAAACGTCTTTACTCACAACTCATTTGGGTTTGGAAATGGCTGGTTTGGATCTTGAGAACTGTCATCCCCGATCCCTTGAGAGTTGATAACATTTTGAAAATCACGTTCAAATGATTCCTACAATATCACAACATGCGCACGAAATCATGCATAGTAAATATACTTGAAATAAAGTATACAAGTTCAAGGGGAAACTACCAATGAAGATTGAGAATAAGTAATTGCTTACATATGTGCCCTGGAGTTTGTGAGTGCGATTGAATAATTCAACAATGGTGGGCTTCGTCCTAAGTTCTTCCCTCTATGTACGTGCCGGAAAGAATGATGTCAAGCATAACACAAAATACAGTATTAAACTTAAAATCCAAAGTAGCAAACATTAATTGATTAACCAAACACCGCCTATGCTCATGCATAGAGATCGAGCCACCGGTGTGGAGAGATGGGCCACCACTTTCTGGAGTCCCCAGTCGGTTCTTCTGGGTTGTTTCACGCAATTTCTTGTAATGTTCATTTGCCCAGTGCTGTTAGAGTCCCTCTCGTTGAGCATCACCGAGCCAAACAGGCTTCTTGTTATGCTTCCTTGCTTTGCCAAAGAAGTTTCTCAAGCGTGCATTGCCTCGGTTTTCAAAACTCTTTCTTATACAGTCCTCATGGATTGGATCCCAATTAAACCACTTCTGCAATCAAGAAAACAAAAAACACATCAAATAATTTAATACTAATATATCACGTTCACAGAAAATGTTAATACCAAGTCACTGTAGTTACCTTGAACTCTCCAAACCACAAATCCCGAACTGGTTTGGGCACTTTGCTCTAAGTAGGCCAAGCTCCCTCAAATTTGCTTTTGAGATATGAGCGAAATCCTACTAACAGCACCATCATTGGGGAGAAACCTAATTGAACATAACACATAAAACTCATTACTTGTTATGCAAAATTCATGTAGTACTTCATAAGATATAACGAAGGAAAACTTGCCCGTTACCATCTGGCTCAATCCAAGTTTTAGCTCGAGTACTGCCATGACTAGATTGTGCTTCACTTTCACCACTTCCAATGTTCTCTTGGGACTGGTTCATGTTAGGGTGAGTGGGTTGGGGAGTAGGCTGCACAGTGTGAACAACATGGGGGTTTGGAGGAATGTTGTAGGCAAATTGGCCGTACATGGTACTTTGGTTGGGGATATATGAGGTCTGATGATGGAAAGCCCCAAATGGGAGAGGCAGTGGTCCTGAAATACTTGGTATGTAAGCAACCATTGTCGCTCCTAGCTAAAGTGGTATATGACGTACCTGGGGGGAAGATGGATCAATGTCCATTGCGGTCGGATCAATGGCAGAGCTCCGACGCTCTCGTGCTCTACCTCGAGGGGAGGACTTTGCTCAACGAGAACTTGAATCCATACCTGAAATAGATGACAACAACGCCAAGTATAAATATATAATGATTGCACATATAAATCGTTTTCCTCGTACATCATAATAGGTACGTATGTTACACATATTTTGCAAAGCTCATTCACAAAATATAAGTAAAGTCACAATCAATTGTTTGACATGCAAAGTACTCATATACATAAGAATTCGTAACCACTCAATCATCTGCATCCTCATCCTCATCAATGTCATCGTCATCATCATTATACAAATGCAAATTTTCTTCAGCTTCCTCTGTTTCATTACCGTCATCCCACTCCCCATCTTCATCATCCTCATCATTCTCTACCTCATCTATCTTGTCATTACCCTGAATGAATGAAAACCCTATTTCATCATTAACCTCTTCCGGTGGTGCACTTTCATCCACTAATGATGCAAGGATGGCATCATTCGCAGGTTCGACGATAGTCGTCATGTCCATTTGTTGGTACGTAGTAGGTAGAGTGTACTACTGATCCACTCTCGCCCTTGGTTTGGTTGGTATGACAACAAGCCAATTGGCCCTAACCCTTGAGCGATTTGCATGTGGCATGAAGTATACTTGTGATGCGGTATTTGGGAAGATAAATGGGTCGTACTTTTGGTACCTTCTTGTACGGTGGACCTCAATAAGGTTGCTTAGTTTATGAGATCGTGTCTCACGATTCAATGCGGGGTCGAACCACTCACAACTGAAGAGCACACATCATTTAAGTGGTTCGCCTACGTACTCAATTTAGACAATGTCATCCAGTACACCATAATAATCATTCTCAATATCGCCTTCCCCAGTGCCACAAACACCAACACCACAATTATATGTTCTCTTCCCGACGCTTCGAGCTTCTGTGTGGAATTTGAATCCATTTACTCTATATGCCGTCTACATCGACACACACCGCTTTGGCTTCACAGCCAATTGGCTGAGGTAGCAATATTTGTCGGTCTCGAACAATTGAATATAATGTACCTAAGGTTACATAACATGTGGTTTTAATTAATGCAATGCACCTAATTAACTGTTATGTTCAAATTATGAATAAATGAGTTTGAATACTTACATTCTCACTAAACCAATCTATGAAATTAGTTTCGATGATGGTGTCGACATCTGTGTTGCTGACATTGGGACGTGCAGCTCTCACTTGTTCCGCGAAAATTCTATCACATTTTACGAAGCCTATTAATATACTTGCGCTGTAAATGATAAACTGAATTGGAAGTAAAAATACCACTCACCCTATATAAGGTTTAACTTCGTCATAATTTAATTGCATGTGAAGATGGGCAGCAACATATTCGGCATCTATGAGGTAGCTTGATCTTTCCCTACCAATAGCGGTCCCTTGCGGTGCAAACATGGACAGAATTTTAAAATGATTAATATGTTCATCGTTATCCTCATTTCTCCTACACCTAGTGCGCATGGAGGGCACATTAAAGCCGAAGTAATAGGAGGCGAAGAATTTCCTCCCTACCTCTAGGTATGCTTCTGTGATTGAACCTTCAGGACACGCTTGCTGCTTTATCTTTCTCTTTAATCAACTAAAGAACCTACCAAATTCACAATTGCAATCACTTTTAAGTGATTCCACATATAAGAATTCATACAAGGTTTCATCAATTATAGTATAATTTACCTCCCAAATGGATACATCCATCGGTATTGTATTGGACCACCTAGTTGAGCCTCTTCTGCTGAATGCACCGGCAGGTGCTCCATGACATTGAAAAAGCCAAGAGGGAAAATGGTCTCCATGACATTGAAATGTTGCGATGCAGTTCCTCAAGCATATCCTCCCGCAATGTTGTTGGAGCATAAGTTCTTGAAGAACTGACCTATCTCAATAAGAGGTTTCAACACATCATCTGGGAGCACACCAAATGCAATTGGTAAAAGAGTGTGCATGAAGACATAACAATCATAACTTTTCATGTTGTTGAACTTAGCCTCATTAGGGTCAACAATATTTCTCACATTAGAGCAATATCCATCAGGCATTTGAAGCTAGTTCACCCATTCACACAACTCTCTTCATTTATCCACAGGAAGTACGAACTTCGCTTTTGGTTTAACCGGCCTACCACTTGGGCCTGAATATAAATGTAATTCTGGTCTATCACATATTTATACAACATCCATTCTTGATTTGACATTGTCCTTTGTTTTCCCATGAACATCCATAACAGTGTTGATAATGTTATCAAAGAAGTTCTTCTCAATATGCATCATATCCAAATTATGGCGGAGCAGTTGGTGTTGCCAATAAGGCAACTCTCAAAATATGCTTTTCTTCGTCCAGTTATGCTCATTCTCCTTAAATCCTAGTATGACAAAGTTACCATTTGTGGTTACCGTTGGGTAATCTTCCACCTCGGCATAAAGTTCTTCCCCGAACAATCGGCGAGGAGGGCCCCCTGTAATAGTTCTGCCTTTCCTAAATGCGGTTCTATTTCTTCTGAACGCATGATTGCTTGGCAAAAAACACCGATGACAGTCAAACCATGAGAATTTACCTCCATTTCGCAATCTCAAAGCCTTTTGTAGTTTCATACATACAGGACATGCCAATTGGCCATTAGTACTCCACCTAAATAACATTCCATATGCGGAAAAATCGTTGATGGTCCACATAAGTGCAGCCTTCATCCGAAATGTACGCCCCGTAGAAATATCGTAAGTCTCAACTCCACATTCCACAACTCTTTCAACTCATCAACAAGAGGTTGTAAATATACATCTATCTTGTTCTTGGGATTTTTGGGCCCGGGGATTACACAAGTCAAGAACATAAACGGTGTGGTCATACACATTTTAGGGGGGAAGTTATAAGGTGTAACGACCACCGGCCAAATGGAGTATGATCGTGAAGACAATGTGTAAGGATTAAATCCATCAGCACATAAGTCAAGCTTCGCATTCCGAGGCTCTGCAGCAAATTCAGGGTACTTGGTATCGAAATGTTTCCATGCTGCCCTATGTGATGGATGACATAAAACATCGTCCTCTTGCCGATGCTCATAATGCCATCTCATGTGCTCCGCACTACTTCTTGATACGTACAACCTCTGCAGTCAAGGTTTTAACAACAAGTAATGCATCCTTGAGTGTGGCAATGCATTCTGATTCCTTTGTTGTGACCTTTGCCTCTTCCATCTTGAATGCACACAAAACTTGCACGCATCCAAGTTTGTGTCCTCTTTATAAAATAGCGTGCAACCTTTCCGGCAACAATCAATTTGGACTACATCGTTGCCATGATCTTTAACAACCTTCTTCGTTTGCCCGTGGTTGTTAGGCACGCAATTGTTAGGGGGACACATCTCTTTCATTAATTGAACAACTTCATTGAAACAATTTTGAGGCATATTATAATAATATTTAATACTCAACAGTCTCACCGCCGTAGATAGCTCACTGTGGGTGGAGCAACCATCATATAAGGGTTGCTGAGCAGCTTGAACCATATTATAAAATGGTTCTTGGCAAGTGCTAGACCCCCCTTTCCTTACATTTTTATTTGCTATTATAGCATCATCAACTATGTCCTCAATCCGATCTATGTAGGATTTAGAGTAGTCATTATTGACATGACTTGAACCTCTAACTTCGAAATTTTCACTATTTGAATACCCATAACCATATTCCTGAGGTTTTATTTCCCCATAACTTATCCAAAACCAATACCCTTGCACAAAACCCTTATACATAAGATGCATCTTGACCTCATCAAGCGTCAAGTGCACCCTATTTCTGCATTTCGCACAAAGGCATCCATACTTTCCCCTATTCAGAAACTTTGTCTGTGTACGTGCAAATTGATGGAATTGATTTACTGCATCTAGAAATTCTTACGTATAACCACTACGATCAGGCGGTAATCTATTATACATCCACCTATGATGTGGAGGACCATTCATATTCTGCTCAAATAATAATAACTACATAAGATATTTGGTAAGAATTATTTTTTATCAAAATTATAATAATTACATAAATTACACAATTATATATTATATATGACTACTTTAAAATTTCCACATGCACCCAAAAATAAACTTATAAATTTCGACAAACATACTTATATTCCCACGAATATCACAAAACTACTAATTCATACATATCTAATTCATACATATCTAGTTCACCACTTTATTCTACCAACATATCAAATTTGAACTTAAAATTAGCAAATCTAAGTGTACATTACATTGGGCGAAATATTTAAACAAACATGAGCTACAACTTCATACGAACTAACATTTAAACAAAATTATAAATTAAAGCATCTCAATCCATCAACATATCAACTTTCAAGTTCACATCACCAAACCTAATCTCCAAATTGCATTTAACAAAATCTCAAACCAAATTAGATCAATTACCTCACACGAACACCACATTTCAACAACATTGTCAATTAAAACATTTCATTCCACCAACATATGAAATTTCAACTTCAAACTACCAAACCTCAACCCTGAATCGCATTTACCAAATTCTTGTAACGAATTAGAGCAATAATCTCACACAAATAGCACATTTCAACAACATTATCAATGAAACCACTTCATTCCACCAACATATCAAACATTAACTTCAAACTACCAAACCTAAATCCTAAACGGCATTTACCCCAATCTTGAACCAAATTAAACCAATAACCTCACACAAACACCACATTTCAACATAAATGTGAACTATGCAATTCTAACAATGTAATACAAAAATTTGTACAAATGACAACTAATGTAGTTCAAAGACTTACCTCAAATTTGTTGAAAACAACCGGCAAAAGGGACGGGGGAAGGCGGCCGGCGGCTACCGGCGGTGGGGGAAGGGCGGTAGTGGCAGAGGAGGGCACCGGCGACGGCTGGGTGGTGCTGGCGGTGGTCGGACGGAGCTCCTTGCTCGTTCGCCTCTCTTTCTCTCTTTCAAAATTACTTCGACAATGCGTGAAACCATGCCAAGATCTGGTTTCACTTAAAGGGACTGGCGACGGAATTTCCGTCGCCAACCCAGTTTTTAAAAAAAAATAAATTTTTGGGCAAAGGAAATTCCGTCGCCTATGAAAAAAAATTTTGGCGAATGTTGGCAACAGAATTTTTAATCCTCCGCCATATCTGTCGCACAATCTGACTTTTTTCTAAAATTGTTCTTCAGTCGCCAAATCTGTTGTTAATTTAATCTGTCGCTGAATTCCATCATTATTTGGAACTTTTTTAGTAGTGCATTGATATAGTCGAGGCACAATGTCATTCAAAATAAGCAAAAGGTGAAATTGTTCAAATTATTACTATGGGTACGTCTTTGCCAAACTGTAATCAACTAAATAAAAATAGAGAAGAGAAAGGGAAAGAATGTTATAAAATACGCCCTCAGAATAACCCTACTTGAATCCTTTAGAAACCCAGTAGAAGACGGTTTATGGAACTGATGTGATTTCTCGTTCTTAACACTATCTCTCTCTTTTAGAAAGCATATTATAACTCTTTATCGTTTTGTCTCTAGCTCTGTCTTTTTTCCACCTCTTATCAATCAAGGGGTTAGCCCCCTTTTTACTGTGGTTGACGAGGCTGTAGCGATCATCCTAGGAAAGCGAGACCTAGTTTTATTCTGGTTAAGCTTCATACTTTCTTAGCAGACTAGAACACTAATAAATTAGCAATAACTAATTCAATTGGCAACAAAAATCTAGTCTTAGTAAGGGTCTACATGTCATAGTCTAATAGGAGCAGGTCTCAGTCAAAGGGGAAATAGGTAGCGCTGTTTATCGGTCCAGGACCGGACTGGATCGGACCAGCTGGACCAAGGACCGAAAAAAGGCTTAGATGGGGATCGAGGATCGGACCGATCGGGACTCCGTCGGGACCGGTCAGAACCCGGACTGGACCGAGACCAGACCAATCCTATCCTGGCAGTGGCAGCCATTAACAATACAAGTTCAAATTCTTACAAACAGAGATCAGATATTGGACATATATTTGTTGAGATCTTATGTGATTCACAGATCTACAACACAACCCAAGTTCAACCCAAACTCTTACAAACTATACAAGTTCAACAAGCTAGAAAAACAAGTTCAACCCAGAAAAAATTCACACCTAACCGTAACACTGCAATAAAAAAATTCACCAAAAATTCAAAAAAAAAAATCGAAGCTTGGACTCAGAGATAAGATCACGAACACCATTGAACCTCCACAAGATCAAATGACATTTCTTACAAACAGCAAGATTTATAAGTTGAAGCCCATGGAATCTGTCAATAATTTGAGAATCGAGAGAACAAGGACATGGGAGTAAAGCACGAGGAGAGGAGAAAATCAAATCAAAACCGAAAATAATTGAATCAACAAATTAAATCGGTAAATCCACCACGCATACCTGAGAGAGAGAGGCAGCCGACGGCAAGGAGGGCTAGGCTTAGGGCCAATGATAGGCAAAGAGCGAGAGACGACAGGTCGGAGAGGGCTAACTGTTGACTGTTGAGGGCATAGAAGAGGCTGAGGGAGCCGGCCACTAGCGCCAGCTGACGGTAGAGAGCAAAGAGTCGACGACAGCCAAAGACCGAGAGTAAGAGCCTCAGAAGCAGCGACCAAGCAAAGACCTCAGACTGGAGACGAGAGGTGATGAGAGCATAGAAGAGCCGAGCACGAGAGCAAGATGTAGAGATCGAGAGAGAGAGGCAGAGATGGAGAAGAAGACTGAGAAGAGTTGATAGAGCAGAAGACCGAAAATTACCCAAAAAGGAAAACCACCCTCGCGAGGCTTGGCTTATTATTGTGAAAATCACACCCCCCCCCCAAAAAAAACCTAACTCTTATTCAGTCCGGTCTGGTCTAAAGGCCGGTCCACCCTGTCCAGGACTAGATCGGAACGAAGACCTCGGTCCGGTCCGGTCTTCGATCCGGTCTGGTCTGGTCCTGGACCGAATAATGAACAGCCCTAGAAACAGGAACCTGGGCGGTTATAATGAACCCAAACGGGTTCACGCGGAGACTAACCCATTAGGCCACAGACATCTGTAATGTTAATATCTGTTATTTACAGCATTTAATGGCTAACATCCTCTTTAGGTGCCATGATAGCCAAAACATTTGTAGAAAAGTTGAGTTGTTTTTTAGTTGGTGTACCTTGATCGAGACCCATGCATATACCGACCCATTCGAGGCTTTCATCATCTGCCACTTAGTAGAAGTTGCCAAAACTATCCGTCAAAGTTTAATTGGTGTTGGAGGTACTATTACTGCAATTGCCCAAGCTTTGGGCCATAGGGGAAATTGGGTAGCCTCGAGCACCACTTTTTGTGTGGGAATTTGGATATTGCCACCTTAGCCCATGTAACTACCATAGATACAAAAGGCAGCATTAACAAGTACCCCCACCACAAACAAGTACTTTTCAGCTTTCCTGATGTAGCTCGAACCACCACCATTTCAACCAAGAAAAATTGGAACTGGGATCTAGTCATAGTGAGAGAGGTGGTGATGCCACGCAAGGGTGATAAAGGGATAAGGGGAATGAGAGGGTAGTGAGGATGATGGCAATGAAGGTGAAGAAGAAGGGCAGTAGGCCCAACAACATGGGGGACCCCAAGGGGAGGATAACCCTGCACCTCAACATCAACCACGACCACAAACCTAATACCGATATTTTGAGATGGGGGGCACTTCCTCCACACCCCAAATGCCTTTTGATGCAAGCTTCCTCCAATATTTTTTTTAACTTCTAAGTGAAGGTAACTGGACTTTGAGAGGATTACAATTAGATGTGCCACATCATTCATCGGATGTCCGGGGTTATGCACTCAATTGAGAGGGGAGTGACTTATTTTAAAGGGTATGTGGAATGACAAAATGAGAAAGAGATGAGACATATCCGGTGAGAAAAGGAGCGGGCTATGAGAGAAGCCCAAGAGTACGAGAAGAGGAGGCGGATGAATGAGCTTATTTGGTAGCAATCTAAGGCCATCCACCAGCTGGAGCAGTGGTTCCACCTTTTCCCAGGCCATCAAGGGAGCTCGTCGATGTTCAGACCATTTCCTTCGCACTTTTGGCTGCCACCTGGGCCCAGTGAGGCCCAGTGACTGTGAGTTGTATCCCCACCCCTCCCTTACTCTTTATTATTTATTGTATTTTGAGGGGCTCATTACATATTATTATTTGTATTAGGGGGCATCTCAGTTCCTCTAGGTGGTCATATGTTGATTATTTATCTCCCCACGTCCCTCCTTGTTGTGTTGTGTCGTGGTTTTGATGGTCATTTGAAGAGTGATTTGGGTTGTGTTGGCCATATGATTGAAATGATAGGTGCATGTTGTGATTGATGCAATCCACATATGGTGGATTTGATTATTAGAGTAATGGGTTCTTAGGAGCATAGTCAATGTCCATAGTTGTTTTTAGCATAGTCATGCATGCGCATTGTTATATATAACTCCATGTTAACCATGTCAATATTTTCTTATTTTCTTCTCCATGTTGACCCCATCTCAATGTAGTCTTCTTCCTTCCCCTTGTCGATGTTTCTTCTTTTCTTCTGTTTTTTATTTCTTTCCTTATTAGAGCATCTTAGTTCCTATGAAGAGGACATTTTTCATGTTAAGTATGGGGTGGGGAAGCTCTTCCATCATTTTTTTGAAAAAGAAAAAGAAAAGAGAGAAAATTTTTCGAAAATTAAAAATGATTTTTCATTTTTCTTGTAAATAGATAGTTGTGGGGGAAAATGCATGACTTTTGTTGGTAATGAGCTCTGATTGCTTAGGACTCGAATAACATATAATTAGGATGCAAGGGATGGAGAAAAGGTCCCAATTTTTCATAATTCATGCCTAGTTGGGCTGAATAGATAAGATTAGGCATGATCGGTGAACCTTTGAGGTTTTTGAGCCCTATGCGATTACTTCTTCACTTGCGGACATCTTGTTCATTTCATGAGGGGCTCACCCACATTTGTCATTCTCTACAATTTGCGCTAACTCTCTTCAAAACCACATATCGCATTTGCATTATTGATGAAAGGAAAGAGGCATTCTTTGTGCATAATTGGAATCACATTAGCCAAAAAGCCTCCCATGGTACATACTTTGTATCCCTTGTTCCTCATTGAGCCTTAACCATTGATCTTTTTTTGTCATCAGCATGATTAGCCTTTAGCCTCAAAGACTACCTATACCTAAGCCAGGGCCAATCAGTATCATTATGATGAGGGGGTTTGGGAATAATGTGAGGGAATGTTTATTTGGCATGGCTTATAAAAAGAAAGACAGACATGTGGGAATTGACTTGTTACTTTGCAAAAAATTAGAAACTTTCTTGCCAAGCACTTCTTTGTTTGAAAGAAAAAAAAAGGAATGAAAAAGAAAAAAAGAAGAAAAAGAGAATAGAATGCAATAAAACCAAGAAATAAGAAACTTTGTTTTGGAAAAAAAAAACAAAGAAAAAGGTAATAAAAGTGTTGGCATTAAAGGTTTAAGTGCAAATTAGAGTAATCAAGGCATCAATGCAAATTGCCAACTTGGGTGCAATTTTGGGGGGGGGGGGGGTATGTTTCATGGAGGTGATTCTGATCACTCATTGGAGCGGCTTGCAAGCTCCTCATTCCAAAATTGTGCCTTTATCCTCAACCTGTAACCTAGCCCCATTACAACCTTTGAAAAGTTCTCTTGATTGTCAAAATGCATGAGCAAATACATGGTGGAGAATGAGAATTAGATCAAACCTATGGTAGAATACATTGTTCATGTTGAGCATGAGTGCACCCATGTTATTATACTAAACACTTGAGAGGAGAGTCTCACATGCCCTAAAGTGAGTAACCATCATTTACTACTCATCAAACAAGGTTAGAATAAAAACATGTGTGCCGTTTACAAGGATCGACCGCTTGATTATGCACCCTATACATGTGTTGTGTGAATCTTGGTGATTAGAGTGAGTCGTTGACTTAGGAAATGCATGATTACCTTATTGATGTTGCTTTGCAAAGATTTATGAAAAATCTAAAAAAAAGATTTTTCCTTCTTTTCCCCTCTCTTTTCCTTTTTCCTCTTCAAAGACTTGTGAGTTTGTCTTCCTTAAACCTTCACGAGACCCCACTTGTCCACTTGGGGGATCAAGGGGTTTAAAAGGCGTGTGCTTATGCTGAATGCTACCATACCACCTATGAAAAGGTGATTTTCTCAAGTTTCACTCAAGGACGAGCAAAATCTAAGTGTTGGGGTATTTGTTCAGTTTTTAACCGGGCAAATTTTTGACCCTCATTGCTGGATTTTAGCTCATAAATAATCTTTAAAGTAGTTAATTAATTAGATTTTGTGTTTTGAAGGAGATGAGCCAATTGGAAGCCAAGCCCAATCCATTTCGAAGGAAAAATACAGGGGGCGTGCCATAAGGTCAGCAACGCGTGCCACAAGCAGAAAATAGAAAATCACACACAGAGATTTGGCACGGGTGTCTCGTGCCAAGGGCACAACCGTGCCAAACCTTGGAATTTTGTTTTGTTTTAATTACTCGATAATGTAAGGGCAAAAGGGAAATTTTGACCTTTTTTAGGTCATTCATTTTAACGGCTTTCTCACTCTAGCTTTAGCCTTGTAGAACTTTCTCTCTCCTCTATTAATGAATAGTTAAAAAGTTGAAGCTTTAGATTAATTTCATGACAATTTTCTTGTTCTCTCTCTTTATTGTTGCTTAATCTTACTTTCTCTCTCCTAAATTTCTTCAAAGTCTTCACTTTTGAGCCACATCAACCTTTCCCAAGCATAGGCTTGATGTGTTGGGGTTGTGGGAAGATTTGGTTTTTGATCTTAATGGTTTTGAAACCTAAATCTATCTCTCAAAACTCAACCATCTCTTTAGTTGATTTCCCCCTTTTCTACATTTACTCACCCACACCATTAGGATAGCTTGAGATAGTGCAAACTTGAGGTTTCATGGGTAAAGAGATCATATAAGGCTTGATGATGATGGTAGCGCTTAATTGTAATCATGAAAGGTTGTGAACTCGTTGGTAAACTTCTCTCCGTTAACTTTTTATTGCACTTTTTAGGATTACGCATAGTTTAATCTAGAAATTATATTTTTTGGGGTGATCTTTGAGGATTGTTGCCTATGTTGATTGGGCAAGTTGAGCCAAGGGCCATGTCAAGCCCGATCCCCCTTTTCTCTGTGCTACTTTAGATGCTAGTGAACATTAGCTAGATTGTATAGTGTTTATTTGCTTTGGAAGGTCATTTTAGAAGAGTTTATTAGGTTTGTATGCTAGGTTTGTTTAATTAAGTTGAAAACTGAAATCGCTCATACGGTCAAGTCGATCTTAAGTTAATCACTATTCATCCCAGAGGACAACTTGAAACTCTTACTCACCACGGGAAAATATTACCAACACAACATAAGCCAAAAAGCCACCCATTGATGCGTGTTGTCCCTCTTGCTAGCCCCTTGTACATTTCTCTGGTTTTGTTGTTGCATCGTATTTGCTACACCCTTGGCCTTTGTTTAATTTTCATATCTTTGCCAAATTCTAGTGGAGCAACACTTTTACATTTAGTTGGGCATATTTTGAAAATTGATCCATCTTTAGGGTATTTTTAATGGTGGTTTGAGACTTGAAGGATTGTGAGTTGAGATTTTGTATTCCCTATGCCATTCACATGTATCATGGTTTTGTTTCTTATTCATTCAAAACAAAAGAAGAAAAACAAAAAAGAACATAGTAAGGAAGAACTGGATAAAGGGTTTGACACGGGATTAATTCAATAAGTACGTTCAACTCCTTCCTTTTGGTCTTTTAAGGAGTTTGTGCTTATTTTTCAATTAAGATTTAAAGTAGGTATCTTGGCACTTCTTGTTATGAAAGTGCTCCTGCTCGCTAGTATTTTGGCTAGTAGCTCCACTTCTCGTATATTGATTCCCCCTGCTCACCTATAACCTTAGCACCATTACGCCCTTTTTGCAAGTCCTCATGATTGCAAATCTTCATTTTGCATAAAACATGGAGAACAGAGAACCTTACCAAGCTTATGGTAGTTTGCATGATTGGTTTGAGTATTGAGTGTACCCAAGTTTAATATCTAGACATATTGAGAGGAGTGTTCCACTTTATTCCAAAGTGAGGTTCTACCAGTCACACTAACTCAGCACTAATTAAGGAATCTATTGTCTCACTTCATGATTTTAATATGGCGTGTCTAGTGTGTTGCATTTGGGTAGAGTGATTTATAAATGCAAGTGCATGTGTTTTATTAAAAATGTTTTTGACACCTTGACTTGGCCACCTTTGTTATATGATTGTGTATGGTCAGCTGGTTATTATTTCCTTACCTAAGGAGGGTGTCATTAGAGGTTCATCTCCCTTATTGAGCATTCAAGAGTTATTCTTGCTTGGTAACAAGCAAGAGATAAGAATAGGGAAGTTGATAAACCTCTATTTTGATCTCATTTTAGCCCCTATTTGATTTTTTTCCCACTAGTTTTATGTTAGATCTTGATGAGAAAGGGTGAAACTTGTCTCCTTCCGCCCATATTTTGCTTTATAAGGGGTTTTCCTTATTTTCAAGAGTTTTTTCCGAGAAGATAAGGAAATCACTGGTTTTGATGAAAAGGTAAGCCCATGGGGACGAGTTTCAAGGGGCAAAAGAGGTTTAAAAAATTTTGAGGGCCACAAACTCACGACTGAAGGGCCTAGGAAAGTGCATGGTCAGTCGTGCGTTATGGCACAATCATGCAAAAATCTTGTACTGAAGACCTGGTTTCATGAAGCTACACAAGGGACAGCCATGTTGCAGTGCATAGTGGTGCGTGGCTGTACACAAGCACCAGTGCATCGACGCACGACCATGCATCTTTCCAGTTTCTGTGATATTAAAGTCATTTTTCGAACCTATTTGGGAGTTATCTTTAGTTTATCTCAGAGCACATTTGGAGAGACGATTTTAAGGTTTATTTAGGAGATCTCTAAGATTCGTTTACAATAAGTTTTTTTTATCATTAAAGATTGTTTAATGATCATTATTGTGTTTAATCCAAGTTTGTTCTTCAATCTTGTTTTTTTCTCTTATTGGTTTTGCTAGAATCATGTTTAGCACCTTAGGATTTGTTGTGGTTGTTGTTAATATGATTAGTGGCTAAATTTCCCAACTTGGGTTGGGACTAATGCCAATTATGCATAGTTAAATCATGATTTTACATCAAACCTTAGTTGCCCTATGTTTGTGCTATTAAATTCTACATCACTAACCACGTATTTGATGAATTGCTTAAAATAGCATTCATCTATTTTTATTAGGATTTAGGCGAACGTTGAAATATGAATCCTTCACCTAGTGTAGCTCAGTAGACGGTTGGGATTTGGATATGAGAATAATTAAAGCTCTAATTAGGATTCAAGATTGTAGATCCTGTAGTCCTTCAATTTTTAATCCTATGAAAATAGGCGATCAGAGTTTTAGGATTAGTCTTCGACCCTTGAAAGAGGGAGGAGAAGTGATAAACTGACAATCTATCTATTCATCTTACAAGCGTGGGCGAGTTGATCGGGCTAGTAATTGATCCGCTAGCGTGATTGTGTTGTTAATTCCAAGCTAAGTGCTTTAATCTTCTATTTTCTTATTCATATTCTTAGTTGTTATTGTTTTCCTAGTTAATAATTGAATTCCCAATCCTGATTTCCCTACATTGAGTAAACTAATTAGTTTTGGTAGTTGAAAGCAAGCTTCGTGTGGATACAACCCATACTTGCCATTACTAATTACATTGGTACCATGCACTTGCGGTATTTAACATAACAATCATGCAGTAAAACCTCCTTTGTTTCTTTATTGGTTTTTCAATTTTTTATTTTTTAAAGAAATAAAGATCAAATTTTTAGGAAGATGGATGAATAGAAAAGCAAAAACAACCAATTTAAACTACACAAAGCAAATAAAGCAAGCATTAAGACAGCTACTAAGATACTAAATTACTACTACAACTAGTCTTGCTTGACTATTGTTGTAAAGAACTAATACAAGTGAAATCTAGCCAATTTTATGTAATGTTCATGCTAGGTAAAAGTTGATGTGAATAAGATGAGGGAACATAATCTTGAATCTTGATGCTAGCACTAGTTCATGCTTGGTTCTTGCTGGTTTAAAACCCAATACCGGTTGTAGACATGAAATGTAGGCCTTTGGGGTTGTTTTAACACGTTTTGCTCAATCTGATTTCATTTGACCTAACTTAGATGATTTTTTTACGGAAATCCCATCGTAGAATCGCTTTTCATGTATTATGAGACATCCTTGACCGTTTGAATGTTGCTAAGAATGTTGCTGCAAAGTTCTGCAAACAACAGACCATGTTTCAATCACTTCTTGCAATAAACAATAAACTGTAGAAGTTTGGCTGCGTCTTAACAATGAGAATGTTTGTGAATGATTTTGCCATGAATTTATAGCTTTCATAATGTTGTGAAAAATGTGTTTGCAAATACTTGTGGGCATTTGAACCTGTCTTTGTCGCTTTTCATGTTCTGCTGAATGTGGCCTTAATTCCATTATTTTGATAGTTTCTTGATTTTGGGTACTTTTTAGTTGCTACCTGGGTAACTTGCCACTAGAGCCATCTCTTAAACATAATCAAAATTACCTTCTATAGGAGATGACTATGGGATGACGGGTTAGATGTTGAGTAATTGGTTTTATGCCTACAATATGATGTACATTAAGCCTCGTCACTATCATATTTCCACCATGGTGGAAATTAGAGTGGTGTGCTTTCTATTTAAACTTGCATTTATTTCAGTAATTTGTTTTGCATCGATTTATTCTGATTATGTGCTTTACTTCATCAAGGCATGTGGATACATCTAAAAGATCCATACTGCATACACTGAGGTTTGCATAAGGATGTCAATAAGCTTTTAAGGGATGTAGGCTTCTATGAATTTGTGATGCTTTGCAAGCAACATAAAAAATCGAGTGCTTATATAGGGTCCCTAGTGTGCTTTTAAGCACTACCAACACATTCCATCAGCTAATGGCTAAGATGGCAGTTGTCCTGCATGTTTCCTGCATGCTGATAGGGCTCACCTTTGGAGAAGTCCCCTTTACACATGATACTACTTTCAAGGAGGATTGGGATAGTCTTATAAAGCGCTTTGGGCCTAGTGCCCCTGGATGGAATACACAATCAAGCTACATCTAGTATTCCTAGCTAGGGGGGCCTCCATACCGAGAATTCAGAGATGGAGTAGTAAACACCTCTTGTTATCACCTTGTTGTTTGCTTTGACCTATTTCACTGATAAGGCAAGTCTGGTGCACGTCCCTTGGATGTGAGACTATTAGGTTATTCTAGATATCAAACTATTAGATTGGAGATAAGCCGCTTATCTGATCCTACTCTGTTACCTAAGGTCGACATGTTGGTGGAATGACCATTAGGTGTAGTAAGTTAGCCTTAGGGGTTTTAGGCATTTACTTGATGTATAATTCTTTCCTTATGATCCCCTTTTTCTTCCTTGTGGAATTTGTCCGAAATTTCCTCATAACTTGTATATATTTTTGCATCATTGGTCCCTGAAGCACTTTATAGGGATGTGCATGAGATCTAGAGGCTCCAACAGCATCCCTATAATAGGGCGCTAGAAGAAGGGCCTTATCCAGTGCCTCATATAAGGTGAGCCAAGCTTCCTAAATTATGTTGAGCGTTTTAAGGATAATTCAATGCTAAGACACTTGACAATAAGAGGAGAATGCTCTTTTCCTTATGTTCATTACTTCTTTTTGTTATTATTATTATTCTTGTTCATCATGTTTGCTAGTTTGCAGGTGACTTGGGCTTGTTGGGCCTAAACAAATAGCATCTTAGCTGCAACTGAGAGGGCTTAAGTGTTGTCTCATCAAAGGGTGCTCTTGGTCGATCCTTTTGATAACATGTGGTACTTAGGGATAAAGTGACTATGCAAGTTTTATCAAGCTAGCCTATTTACTAAACTCTAATGGATCCTCCCTTCACCACTATGTTTGTGGCCACTTTGAAGTTAGAGAAGTTGTATCCACCTTAGGGACGGAGTATCTTGCTAGAGTCTAGCTATTGAGGGTAACTATTCACATTTTGTGAGGACTGACTAATAGGTCCCATCAATCCTCCAATGAGTCTTTTTAAGAATTGTTTGATCTTATTATATATTGTGTTGCTCCAACATCTTGTTTATAGGAGCAAATACGGGTTCCAGTGGTGGAGCCTAAAGTACACTATAAGCATGCTTCTAGCCTCTAGCAAGAGGTTGAGCTTGATAATGTGGAGGATTACGAGGTCCTAGAGATGCATCAACCCCTCCCTGGTCCTTGGGAAATGTATGATATGTCCTTCTAACACCCTTATTTATGATGAAGGAAATCTATAAACCCAGGAAGATAGTTTGTCAGTTGGTGGGGATCTCACTTATTAGGGAGACGATGTTAATGAGGTATGCTTGTTTCCATTTTAACTCTTAAATGCCATATATTTCACTTCTTTTTCCTCATGCTCTTATACGGATGCTTTAAGGAGTTGTATAGCACTATGGCCATAGATGTGTGACTTTTTTGAAGGCTTCCAACTCAAGGATAGCTCCTGCTCAAGAGTTCAGTCTTGAGGCTAGGGCTTTAGAAGCCCCTAATTCATCTGACATAATCGAGGCTCTAGTTGAGTCAACAACATAAGCAATCATCTAGTTTCCTAAGAGTGAGTTTCTTAGAGCGAATGCCACGATGACGCCCTTCATAGAGGCAAGTGGTTCTTTATCAACTCTACCCTTGGTGTCTCCAAGTGATGCATAAAGCATCAAGGGCAAGTTTAGTTCGTGACTTTGCAATAAAAGAATTTAGGATAATTTAAGGTGTTTATTCTAATCTATCTAGTTTATGCAGCCAAGTTTCAATAAAAGGTAGAAAAAAAAGTATCAAATTGAAGAATCTACCATCATGATTGAAATCAAGTAGACAAATGAGGTCAATTTTAGTCTAGCAAGCCCTGATCACGAATGTCAAACTTTGGTCAGCAGTGCTCAATACGAGTTAAACCTTGGTCAAGGGTCAAGGTCAAGGTCTAAATATGAAGCTTGGAGATAAAGAAGAATTTGGACAACCTATTACTAGCTTGGAAGCTTCTGATTTCAATTTTCAACTGCTTAATTTATTTTTAAAATGGTATTGGTTAGGATAAGTGCTTAAATCATAATGGTCCACACCAACTCCCTATGTGATTTCTATTGGCTTATTTTTATAGCTTGGGGAAGTGGATGCTAATTTTTGTGGCTACAGATTAGCCTCCTTGTATCTAATTGGAATATAGACTTGATTCCAGAATTAATGGATGAAAGCTAGAATATTTTTCTCTTCCATAAAGAAAATCTCACTCTTTATTTGAAATACTTGTATATTTTGACGGTGATTGAGTCAATCTTTTAGATTAATTCTTGGTACCTTACTTTACATAATTAATGGATGGATTGTTAGGCTAACTGGTGGTCAAAACCTTTATCTTTTTTATATCCATTTTTGGTTCTCTCCTACATTCAAAAATCATGGCTTGAAAGGATGTAGGTTTAGACCATATCCCTATCAAGATCTGGAAGTGTTTGGGCGAAGATAGACTACAGTGGTTAACGAATCTTTTTAATGTCATTTTTAGGATCACAAAGATGTCCCAGGAATGGAGAATCAATATAATCATTCTGCTTCACAAGAATAAGAACGGTATTTAAGATTGTGATAATTATAGTCACACTGTGAAGTTGGAAAAGGGTGATCGAGACAAGGTTGAGGAAGGATATTTCAATTTCAAAAAATTAGCTTGGTTTTATGCCAGGTAAATCGACTACAAAAGCAATCCATCTCATAAGAAGGCTCATGGAATTATATAAAAATAGAAAAAAGGATCTCCACTTGGTGTTCATAGATCTAGAGAAAGCATACAATAGAGTTCCATGTGAGCTATTATGGGCATGTTTGGAGAAGAGGAAGGTGTTGTTGGCATATATTTGAGCTATCAAAGATATATATAAGGATGTTAAAACTAGTGTTAGGACATCAGGAGGTGCCATATAAGACTTTCCTATTGACATTGGCCTCCATCAAGGACCCACCTTAAGCTTGTTCCTTTTCACTATTATTACGGATGAACTCAAAAAAGGATTCCGGATGAGCTTGGTGCATGTTATTTGCTAATCATGGTGTTGTTATCAATGAAACTAGGGATGGTCTTAAGAACAAGTTAGAGCAATGGGGACATACCTTAGAATCTAGGGGATTCAGACTGAGCAGATCAATGACTGCATACTTAAAATGTGTGTTCAATGGTGAAGAAGCGGGTGGTGAAGAACTCACCATGGATGGCATGGCAATACCAAGGCCAAGAAGTTCAGGTATTTAGGCTTGACCATTGGGGAGAAAGGAGATATTAATGAAGATATTAACCAATGTATTAGGAGAAAGAGAGAGTTTATCATATGGTAGTCAGACTGGTTTTGTTATATGATTCAAAGTGCTGGCCAATCAAGAAGACTCAAGTCTAGAGGTTAATGGTAGTAAAGATGAGAATGATTCGATAGATGTGTGGCTATACGAGATTGGATAGAATTACAAACGAAGTGATTAGACAAAAACTGGGAGTGGCACCGATAAGAGATAAGATGAGGTAGACTAGATTAAGATGGTTTGGGGATGTTAAGAGAAGGAATGAAAATTCACTAGTAAGAAGGTGTGAGACGATCAACGTTTTAGAATGTAGAAGAGGTAGAGGTAGGCCAAAGTAAAGTTGGAATGAGGTTATTAAATATAATTTTAAGATTATAGGACTAACTAAGGACATGGCTTATGATAGTCCAAAATCGCTTTCAAGGCAGTGCTACTCCACAGCACACCTCTTTCTCTCACTTGCTAACCATTGATTTCAATATACTTTTCTTACAATTTGAAACCAATTTACTGTTGTAGACAAATCACTAGTTCTCTCAATTAATAAAGCCCTCTCAAACCTCTCAGAACTTGAATATCTGGACAGAACCAGCTACAAACATAGGTCCTAAAAACTTTTAATTTCCTTTGAATAGTTAAATGTCGACTATGTGTTATTCTTTGACCTAACTGAAGAGAACAATGCATTTGAAATATGAAACAAGCAAAGACAAAAGCAAACCTGTTGATGAGTTTACCATCAAAAAATTTCAAAAAGACAACAAAATAGTCATGGGGCATTTGTTGAATCATATAGCAAACTCCGTACTCAATTTGTTTGTCATATTCAAGTTTACTAAGACAATATGGGAGCTAGAGACTGGAGGTCAAATATGAAGCTAATGATGCTGGAAAAAAGAAATACGTGGTTAGTGAATGGCTACAATATCAAATCATTAATGATAAACCAATCATAGAGTAGGTTCATGTTTATGAGAACCTATGTGCTGAAGTTCTAAATAAAAACATGAAGATGTGTGAGATTCCACAAGCTAATGTGCTAATCGAGAAATTCCCACCATCCTGGAGTGACTGTAGGAATCAGCTAAAAAGGAACTGATCAGCCACATGAGAAATGAAGAGGCTAATCATCTCAAAGATAAGCTAAATTCCCTATCCTTAAATTCTTCTAAAGCTAACTTAGTTGAATCTACCCATAGAGATAGGTTTAAAGGCAAAGGTAAGAAGAATCAAAAGCAGAACTATCCAAGGTAGTAGAACAAGTTTTGCAATAAGATCCAAAAACCAAAGGGGTTGTGCTATGTCTGCTGTAAACCAGGGCACAAAGCATACCAATGTCCACTTCACAAGGGACAGTCTTAATCGAACCAAAAGCCTACCAAGCAACCTATAGCTCATGCCAACCTTGCTGAGGATACTGAAATCATCTTTGTTGTAGTCAAAGGGGCAAACTTGGTGGTAAACAATACTGAATGGGTCTACGACACTGGAGCTTCAAGGCACTTCTGCGCTAACAAAGAACTTATAGAGGACTTTAAAGACATTACAAATGGTGAATGCATCTGCATGGGAAACTCTATGACTGCTAGACTTATGGGTAAACGGAAGATTCTTCTTAAATTTACATCTAGCAAATTACTATCCTTAAGCAATGTGTTGTATGTGTCTTTCCTTCATAGAAACTTGGTTTCTAATATACTTCTCAACAAAGCTAAACTGAAAAATGTTGTTGGAGATGACAAAGTTGACATTTGACTTCTCTCATAATGGGGTGTTTATTGGAAAGGGATACCTGAATTGAAGTTTGTTTGTACTTAATCTTGCTTCTGAGACCATGAATGAAAATGCTTCTAGTTTTTCTTACATTGCTGAGTCTATTGATCTATGTCATGGTATGCTAGGTCATGTTAATTTTCCTTCCATAAAATGACTTAGGACTTTGTGCTTAATTCCTGCAGTGAATGTTGATAATTTTTCTAAATGTCTTCTGTGTGTAGAAGCTAAATATGCCAAAAACCTTTCAAATATGTTACTAGTAGAAAAACCGAACTACTATAACTAATGTATTCTGACCTAGCAGACATCAAAAACACAGTCAACAAAGGGGAGAAAAGTATTACATAACTTTTGTGGATGACTACTCTAGATATACCAGAGTATACCTCCTTAGGTCCAAAAATAAGGCTGTGAAAATGTTTTTGAAATACACGACAAAAGTGGAGAACTAACTAGACCAAAGGATCAAGTGTCTTAGAACCAGTAGGGGTGGATAATATGAAACTAACTCTCGGACTACCTTTTGTGAGAATTCGAACACAAAAATAGAACCCTTAAAGAAATTATGAATGTCATGCTTCCAAGTTCAAGGATTTCTAACAATAAATAGGGGGGAGCTATTTCATCTGTCTGTTATATTCTTAATAGAGTACCCCATAAGAAGTTAGACAAGACCCTATATAAGTTATGGAAAGGCTACGCCCCTAACTTGAGTTTCTTAAGGGTGGGGGTGTTTGGCTGAAGTTCCACTGCTTGAGCTAAAACAAAATAACATCGGCCCTAAAACCTTTGATTCGGTGTTTATTCGTTATGCCCAAAATAGTGCTGCATATATATTCATGTCACTGACTGACTTCTCTATTCGTGAATCTAAGGATGCAGAATTCTTTGATCATGTTTTCCTTTGGAGAAGAATGTCTGTACTGCTGTGCATGAAACTGTACCTGTACATGAAAATTTGAGCATGCATGCTTCTAGTTCTGTTGTTACAAACTCAATTGATGAATGTAGGAGGAGTAGGAGACATACAATTGAGACTAGTTTTGGTCCTGACTTTCTTACTATCTTTTTTATTGAAGATTTTAATGTGAATTTCTTAACTGGTGAACTAGTTTCTACTTTCTTTATCGAAGAAGATCCAAAAACTTTTGCAGAGGCCATGAGATATATAGATACTAGATTCTGGAAAGAGGCCATTAAAAGCAAATTCGACTTTATAATGTCAAGTCAAACTTAGCAATTGGTTGACTTACCGAACGGTAGCAAGCCTATTAGTAGTAAATGGATATTCAAGAAGAAGTTCAGACCTAATGGTTCAATTAATAAATACAAAGCGAAGCTAGTGATTAGAGGATTTGGTCAGAAGAAGGGGATTAACTACTTTGACACTTATTCTCCTGTTACCAAAATTGCCACCATTAGGACTCTAGTTGCCTTAACTGCTATATACATGGCCTTGTTGTGCATCAAATGGACGTAAAAACAGTGTTACTTAATGGTGACCTGGAGGAAGAGATTTATATATCTCAACCTGAGGGATGTATGGTTTCTGGCAAGATAATAAACTTTGTAAGCTTAGAAAATCCCTTTATGACCTAAAACAAGCCCCTAAACAGTGGTATGAAAAGTTTGACAATACGATCATACAACATAGTTTTGCAGTGAATACTTCGAATTCTTACGCATATTCAAAATTGATTGGCTCATATTGTCTGATAATATGTATTTATTTTGAAATGAAGGACATGGGGGAGTAGATGTGATCTTAGGGATCAAAATTAGGAGGATAAATAATGGTTTTTCTTTGTGTCAGTCTCATTATGTTAAGAAACGTCAAAGAAATTTAACTATTTTGATATGATTCCTATGATAACTTCTTATGATTCTAGCATACACCTTAAAAAGGAAAAAGGGAACTAGTATTTCCCAAACTGAATATGCTTAAATCATAGGAAGTGTGATGTTTCTCATGAACTATACATGACCTAACATTACTTCCGCTGTTAGTAGGTCATTATACTCATAACCCTAGGAAAGAACATTGGGATGCATTGCTTCGATTACTCAAGTACCTGAGAGGACCATGGCCCTGGTGTTTACATTTCAATAAGTTTCCTGCTATGTTAGAAGGGTTTTTTGATGAAACCAGGGTTTCTAATAATTATGAAGTTAGTTCTACTAGAGGTTATGTATTTACCTTAGATAGAAAAGCTATTCATGGAAGTTTGCCAAGCAGACTTATATAGCTTGCTCTACCATGGAAGTTGGATTCATCGCTCTTGAGTTGACAGGTCAATAAGCGAAATTGCTAAAAAATCTACTAGCAGATATGCCATGACGGGGGAGGTAACCTCTAGCTATTTCCCTTCACTATGACTCGCAGGCAGCAGTCAGAGTTGCACACAATAGTGTGCATAGTGGAAAGAAGAGACACATTTGCACTAGACATAATGTTGTGAAACAGACGCTAAAACATGGTGTCATCTCCTTGCAATATGTGAGATCCGAGAGAAATGAAGCCATATTGGTCAGGACTGAGATAATATAGTGGATACCCACTTGCGGTCAAATGAAGCCGTGTTGGTCTTAATATGCACTACACTTCAATCCCTGTGGCGTACAGTAGTGCTTATGAGAGGTTGAGCTCATAAGCTCTTAATGGATCCATAGGCCATTGGGTTGGTGCTACTGAGACACGCTTGATGAATTCACGACTTGATATGAGTGAGATTGAGCAAAATCTTACTCTTAATAATTACATATCATTGATTATGGTACTCTGTGTTGAGATAGACTTAATGTAATTACCTATGTAAGTGTGAAAGTATGGCCGCCTTCTATGAGAGACTATGAGTTGTCTCTCTAGAGCACTTATGAGACCCGAAGTGTGTGCATGGACTAAAAGGTGCGAGTTAGGTATTGCAGAATACGCACTGACCATAAGGGGTGATATATGTTACGGGGTTCTCAACCAAGATCTATAAGTTCAAGATTCATTCATTCGATAAACTTGATTGTTGCCTACTTCACTATGTATCAATTCAATCGGAAGAAGTTGATGCTTAAGTATCTAACCCCTCATTTACCCAGATTGTTTCTTCGCTAGCCTGTATGCCATTAGTGAGGGATGATTGGAAATAATGGAAAAGGTAGCTCCTTTTTATTTCTATACCCCTACTTTTTCCCACCTAGGAGGATTAGAAACCTCTTGTGGGGTTTTTGTTAATCCCTTTTCCTTGGACTTATTTAATTCCTTTGGGTTTGGCTTTGGTAGTGTTGTGGGGTGAGCGCATGCGCACTGCCCGCCAACCTGGGCTAGCCTTGGCCTATGGTCTGTAGGCTATGGGCCTTGTCTGCTAATTTTTGGAGGTGAATTCCTTTATTTTTGTCTGTTGGTAGCGTAACATTCAACGAATTCGTGCAGTTTTCTCTGCACTTTTTCCTCCGGTAATAGCTAGTGGCCAATCAGTCAATGCCTGATTTACAGCCATGAAATCTACTTAGTTTTAAGATCTTCCTCACCTCTAATAGCAGCTTTGCTAGTATAAATACCCAGCTTTCTTGCTACTACAACACACACCAAACCATTCTTCCTCTCCTCTGTTCTTCTCTACTACCTATTTTCTTTACTACTCTTGGCAATTGTAGTGTAACATATTCTAAGTTTCTGGCTATGAGTGCACGTGTTCAGAGACTAGCTATGTAAACCTTGGGGAGCGACCGACTTCTTTGATTTGCACCCAGATCGAGCCGAAATCGCTTTCAAGGAAGGCAGTGTTACTCCATGCCACAACTCTTTTTCTCATTTCCTAGCAATTGATTTTGATACACTTTACTTACAATAGGATGCTTAGATGGAGGATTTAAATTAATGAATCGATGATGTATTCATTTCGTGACTAATAATTGGTTAAATTGTATCTTTCAAAATGATTTGATTCACACAATACATTCTTTTCGTTTTAGAGAGACGTAAACAATATTATTTTGGATGGACCCATAAATGATGTAGTCTTTAGATGATTTTTAAGCTGTATTTGTGAGAGATGTCAAACAATGTTATTTTGGACCCATAAATAATGTAGTCTTTAAAAACTTTTTGTGATTTTATTTTTTGAAAAAAATATATGAAGGTAGAAACAGAAGATGCAAGTAATTGAGCCAAATGGAAGAGAAAAAAATTATGAACATCAAAAATGGTGTTTACGGGAGAAGAAAAAACTTGATCTTTATTTTCATAAATTAATTTTTTAACTTTATTAAATATATGAAATAATGTCATTTGAGCTGAATTATCTAGTTTTATCAAATTAATTAATGGTATCTAATTTCATTAAATTAGTTTATTATGAATAACATCATTTTATTTTTTCAATGTGATTTTTCACGAATCGAAGTTTGATGGGCATTTTTTTCTTTTTGTCTTTGCTGATAAAAAGTTCAAGTGAGGAAGTTTGATGGCCAATGCCTAAGCGTTTTAAATTTTAATGCGTTTATTTTTGTGATTTTTTAATAAACATAAGTTTAATCGCAAGCATACAATTTTATTGTCATGGTACTTGGTTGTCGATTTTGTAATAAAGATAAGTTTAATCGCAAGCGTACGGTTTTTAATACATTAGAGTCTTTTAGCAGATTACATAAATCATGCTAAAAGTATTCATTGTTGGCAACTTACTATGTCGTATACAATGTTTTGAAGGAATATGAGAGATAATTATTTTCAGAAGAGAGCTAATATTATTATATGATAATAGGTATCACTACAGTGCAAGCATTTCTTCCCTTAAAAATTAGGCATTCTTCAAACTTAGACTGGCTTCCTCTACCTGTCCTCTTATACACGAAATTAAAGTTTGATTTTTACGTATTTGTTACGTTGCATTTGCTATTGTAGGAACTTTTTTGGTGCAAATATATTGTTTTCACTTCTAAAGAATTTTTTATTTGAGAATTGAAAGCTATATCATTTGCATTAATAAAAATGGAACTTATGCAATATTGTCGATTATTTATTTATGAGAGTTTTTGTAAGGTCTCTGCATTATCTATCATAAATCATAGTTTCTCTATGATACGTAACTTTAACAATTCATTTATGCATTTGTGCATTTATATAGTTAGCATTAACAGGCAACATTCATTTATAAGTTTATATTCTGTTGTTAATTAATTAGCAACTTAAGTGTATGTATGATTCTTTTTTTTGGTTTAATTATTCTATTTAATTATATGAGGATGAATAATCATTACATTTCACCAGGGACGTAATTTTATTATCATAGTTTAGAGTATTAAGTTTAGAGATTACCTTACCCAATAAGGACATTAGTCATATTTAATTTGCGCCTCTGTTAAATTTTGAATCGAATTTCACATTAATGCAATTTGAAGATTAACTTAAATATCAAAAAATCAGATGGCATGGCGCACATTAATGCAAATTTAACAACACATTATTCAATTTTCACAAAATAATCAATGCAATGTTGTAAACTAAAGACAGCTACTTTGCTTCCTTAATTAATTCAATATCTAATATGTATATTGTTATTGAAGATGTCTTCAAATCAAATAAAATGCTGAACATGGTGTTGCTGTCAACTCCAAGAATATTATTGCAACTCCGCTATCAATATACAGGGAAAAAAAACTGATAGTCAAGACATAAAGAGTGAAATCTATCATGCACACATATGCTTAGTTGAAATGTCACATAGGATGCTTAGTTGGAATACCAGTAGGAGTTAAACTAATAAAGCAATCACGTATCCAATTTGTGGTTAATAATTGGTCAAATTATGTCTTTAAAAACTAATTTGGTTTACATTAAAAAATAATCTTCTTTTCATTTTGTAAGAGATTCCAATCAAGGTTATTTTGCACCCATAAATAATATATAGTCTTTAGAAAAAAAAAATTATTGTGGTTGAAGATTTGTTTGTAATTGTTTGAGAGAGGCAGCAATATTTGGCCACAATTGTAGCCGTGGCTTTTCTCTGTTAATGTTCAAAGCAAAAGTACATGGATATATATACAATACTACAATCCCTTACTTGCCTAACAAACTACCGTAAATCAAGGAAAGAATGATTAAAAGGGATTATCACAAGCTGGCAATAAGATTTAGCTTCCTAATTGTGTACAACTTCCTTAACACTCCCCCTCAAGTTGGCGCATGAAGTTTACCATGCCCAACTTGCTCCGTAAAGATTGAAATTGGCGGGAACCGAGAGCCTTGGTGAATATATCTGCGCGCTGCATCTTGGAAGGAATGTAGGAGAGGTCGACCTCACCCGAGTAATATTTCTCACGAACAAAATGGCAATCTATTTCAATATGTTTGGTGCGTTCGTGAAAGACAGGATTCTTTGCAATATGCAATGCGGCTTGACTGTCACAAGAAAGATGCATTGCTTGCGTGTGAAATATGCCGAAGGAGGCAAGGAGAGATTTTAACCAGACTAACTCACTAGGCACAGCAGCCATGGAGCGGTACTCAGCTTCAGCAGATGAGCGAGAAACCGTTGTCTGCTTCTTAGTTTTCCAGGAAACGGGCGATCCTCCAAGTGTCACTAAGTACCTAGTCAACGACCGCCGAGTTAAGGGGCAAGCACCCCAATCTGAATCACAATAGCCAATCAATGTAAGAGCAGTATTAGCATGAAGCACAATCCCACAATCGGGAGTGCCTTTGATATATCGCAGGACACGACGAGCAGCATGCATATGTTCTTCACGAGGGGCCTGCATGAACTGAGACAGAATGTGGACTGCATAACACAAATCAGGACGAGTAATGGTAAGATAAATGAGTCGGCCCACTAGCCGCCGATAACTACCGTCATCTTCCAGATGGGGTCCTGTGGCCAGAGCGAGTTTGTGATTTTCCTCCATGGGAAAATCACTAGGCTTGCCACCTAGAAGCCCACACTCATCCACTATCTCAAGAGCATATTTGCGCTGGCTAAGAAAAAGACCTTGAGATCCACGGGCCACTTCAAGCCCAGGAAAATATTTGAGGGGGCCAAGGTCCTTTATACTAAAGCATGAATGAAGATAACTCTTAAATGTATCACATGCATCGCGATCATTACTGGCAAGGACAATGTCGTCAACATACACAAGCAACGCCATGAACACACTCCCTTTCCTATAGGTGAAAAGAGAGTAATCTGCGTAGGAATGAACAAAGTCGTACTCACGTAATTTGGAAGAAAGCTTGGCAAACCACTGTCGCGGAGCCTGGTGAAGTCCATAAAGTGACTTTTGCAATCGACAAACCTTGTGGGGTTCGGAGCAAGTGAACCCAGGAGGTAGCTTCATGTATACCTCCTCATGGAGATCACCATGCAGAAAGGCGTTATTGACGTCTAATTGGTGCAGGTCCCATCCTTTGGCAACAGCAATAGCTAAGAAGCAACGAACAGTTGTCATTTTGGCAACAGGGGCAAACGTCTCATTGTAATCAAAGCCTTCCACTTGGTGGTCACCGCGAATAACCAAGCGAGCTTTGAATCGCTGGATACTCCCATCGGAATTGTACTTGACGCGATAGACCCATTTGCAACTGAGGGGCTTCTTTCCTGGTGGTTGCTCTTGCAAGGTCCATGTCTGATTTTGTTCCAAAGCTCGAATTTCTTCCTCCATGGCTTTCCTCCAACGAGGATCATGGATCGCCTCATGATAATGTCGGGGTTCTCTAATTTTTGTGATAGTAGCTAAAAAATTCTGATGAAAGGCAGAAAAATTAGTACTCGTAACATAATTTGCTATGGGATAAGACGTACCTGAGGAGTCCGTTTGAAGCCGATGGGCAAGAGAGAGGGGGTCTTGGAAACGGGTGTTGTAGCAAACATAATCATCCAAGTGTGCCGGAGGTCGTCTTGATCGAGAGCTTCGTAGATTGTTTGGGTCCAGAGTGTCGTTGGGCTGCGGCAGAGAAGGCCCACGAGCGACAGGGCTCAATGCAGAAGGGGATTGTACAGTGGGGGCTGCTTCTGCTCCTTCCATGCGGCCAGATCCGCCTGCTTGGGTGTCGACGAGGCCCAGCCCGCGACTCCCCCTGGCGTCAAGCTCCCCAGACGACGGGACTGGGCTTGATCCAATAGTGTCCACTGGGACAGAATCTGCCTGCAATGCATTATCTTGGGTAGGGAAAGGAGCACAAGGCCCAAACTCATCCATCATGTTGGGTGGCGTCCATCCCAATTCTGGATGTGTTTGTTTTTCAAGCCCAACTTGGATCTCTGCAAAGGGAAATCTGTCTTCACAAAAGCGCACATCCCGGCTAACAAAAATTTCTTCAATTTCTAAACCAAACACCTTCCAACCCTTTTTGCCAAACAGGTACCCAAGAAAAACACATCTTTTACTTCTTGAAGCAAATTTGTCCCGGATCCTTGGATTGGTTTGTGCAAAACATAAAGTGCCAAAAACTCGAATTTCATTATAAGACGGCTTCCGATTGAATAGCAACTCATATGGAGTTCTTCCTTTGAGCAACTTACTTGGAGTCCTGTTTATCAAATATGCTGCAGTGAGGACACATTCCCCCCAAAATTGACTTGGTAGGTTTGCTTGGAACTTAAGCGCCCTTGCCACATTCAAAATATGTCGATGCTTGCGTTCCACCCGTCCATTTTGTTGTGGGGTGTCCACACAACTACTTTCACGCAAGATTCCATGTTCACTATAAAATTTCTGCATGGGGCCAGAGGTAAATTCAGACCCATTATCACTTCTAACTACTTTGATTCCCTTAGCAAATTGATTGCGCACCATGATAATGAAACTTTGAAGAAGCTTATTAGCTTCACTTTTATCTCTCATCAAATATACCCAAGTAGCCCTACTAGCGTCATCAACAATGCTAAGAAAATAATGAGCACCACACAATGCAGGAATTTTATACGGACCCCAAATATCGCAATGAATTAAATCAAAAGTACCGTATGCATTACTGTTGCTAATAGAAAATTGATTTCGAGTTTGTTTCGCACGAAGACAAATTTCACATGCGTCTTCTCTATCTTTATTCAAATCACAAGTGATTCCTAGGCTTTGAGGAAGGTAAAGTAAAACTTCTCTTGACGGATGTCCAAGTCTTCGATGCCACAAACATGTTGCTCTGACGCCATTCGCTTGACTTGATGATGCCCGCTTATAGTAATAGACCCCTTCTCTTTGCTCACCCGCTCCAATCAGAGTCCTCGAAGTGCGGTCCTGTATCACACAAAAATCATCGAAGTATGTCACAGCACAATTCAACTGCTTACACAACTTAGATATGGAGACAAGATTGCATTTCAAGTTGGGCACATATAAAACATTATCCAACTTGATTCCATCGCCTAAGATTACCGAGCCCACATCATGGGCTATGGTGTAATCACCATTGGGCAGCCCAATAGCTATTGGGCTCACTTTTTGAAGATTGCTCACCAAGTTCACATCACCTACCATGTGGGCCGATGCCCCACTGTCCAACATCCATAATTCCTTACCCGATAATTTTTCATAACCTGATTTCGGTGTTTCGATAAGGCTGAGAAGTCTCTCTACTTGCTCAAAAGTCAGGCCCGGTACGACGACCTGGGCTCGTTGCCCACTTCCTGGGCCTGTTCCAGCACCTGGACCTGATGCAGCGATTGGGCCAGAGACGGAGTTTGGGCCAGCTTCTTGGTGTAGCGTTGCAGCAACAAACTCACGCCCATACCCCCTGCTGCGTCCTCCACCTCGTCCTCCTCGGTTGTTCCGGGCCCCCCGATTTCCTCTTCCACGTCCACGAGCGCCCCACCCGGGTGGATAACCAATCACTTCATAACAAACATTCTCTTCGTGACCATATCGACCACATATCTTGCATCCTGATTTCTCCACCATGGCGGGCTGTTCTCGTGCTGCAAAGGCCACGGTTGTGTCACTTCGAGTGTCCCGAGCAATCATGACCCTCTTGTGATTTTCTTCTTGTTGAGTCATGTTAAAGATTTTATCCAACGGAGGTAACGGATCAAGCGCTAAGATTTGACTTCGGAGTGTGCCATATAAGTCATCATTCAAGCCCATGAGAAATTGGTGTGCCCTATCTTCTTCATACATACTCATAATCTTGTTGCCGACTTCACACTTACAACCCTTGCAGGTACACACTGGAACTTTAACAAGATTTGTGAGTTCATTCCACAAATTCTTTAACTTTGAATAGAATTCTCCGACATCCAAGTCTCCTTGTTTGCAATTCGCAATATTGGCCTTTAACTGATGAATTTTGGGAGTGTTGGCCATTGCGTAGCGTTTCTTTAAGTCATCCCACATGACTTTCGCTGTGTCGGAATATGCCACATTCATTTGAAGCTTCGGGTCGATTACATTCAACAACCAAGAACACAACATGGAATTTACCATGTCCTATGCCTGAGCTTCTGAAAAAGCTTCGCCTTCTTCGTCAGCCGGCCTTGTCAGTTTGCCTTCCAGAAAGGCCAGTTTGTTCTTTGATCTCAAGGCTGTCCTCACAGCCCTTTCCCACAGGTCATAGTTCTTTCCATCGAATATCACTGTCGTGATCATCATTCCGGGTCCTTCCGACGGATGGAGGTAATAAGGTGAATGTGGTTCGACTACAAACTGTTTCTTTCCTCCGTCACCCACGATGATTGATTACTGCAATGATTCAACGGCTTGGCTCTGATACCATGAAGATTTGTTTGTAATTGTTTGAGAGAGGCAGCAATATTTGGCCACAATTGTAGCCGTGGCTTTTCTCTGTTAATGTTCAAAGCAAAAGTACATGGATATATATACAATACTACAATCCCTTACTTGCCTAACAAACTACCGTAAATCAAGGAAAGAATGATTAAAAGGGATTATCACAAGCTGGCAATAAGATTTAGCTTCCTAATTGTGTACAACTTCCTTAACAGTGGTTTTATCTTTAGGAAAAAAGTGAAGAGAAAAAGATACGATGAAAGTCATTGAATCAATTGTAAGAAAATAAAATCATGATCACAAGAAATGGACTGAAAAAAATATTTTTCAAATTAATTTAGTTTGAATTTCCTTAAATGGATGCAATATTTTTGAGTTAAAATACTATCTACAATCTTTTCTTTACTTTTTCTTTCAAAAGAGACATGAACCATGAATTTTATATGTATGCAAGTTTCTAACAATTTTTTAAAAAAATTTACACTTTTATTTTATATTATAGGCTAATATAATAATAGATATGTATGCAAGTTTCTAACAATTTTTTAAGAAAATTGTCACTTTCATCTTATATTACAGACTAATATAATGATACCTCTATCGAAAAAATTGAAAAATTTGAAAAATTTGTGTTATAAATGTATGATTGACATGTAGAATGATTATGTAGCATTTCCATATTGTCATATGGTTATGTACAATACCTAGGTGGGACATGCACTAAATTAATAGAATTTTTCTTTTTTGGGAGAATTGTATACGTTATATTGGACGTGTTTAAAATTAATTTGTTTAAATTTTGCGAAGAATATTGAACAATTTATCAATTCGGACTAAATGTGTCTCCATTCTTTGTAGAAAAAAAGGCAATTTTAAACTGTTAGTGAAAACAAAAGGCGAAAAGATAAAGTGAATGCTATAACATGTTGTAACAACAAAAAAAATATTGTAATAATCGTATTTAAATTTATAAGTGTACATAAAATTATCCACATACTTAGGTAAGAAATTTTATAAACAGAAATTGGCACAATAATATAAATGTTGATTTAAAATAGTGTTTGAACAATATAAAAGGCAAGTTTAGACTATTTTTTTCAGCTTCGATGGTATGGAGTAAAGCAAAATGTTTCTCTAAATTTTCTCTACTGCATTTTGGTAAATAGTAGGTAGTCTATAATTTTTAAATCTAAGGTCCATCAGAATCAGTCTCTCTGTAATTTTACAATCCATAAATAGGACTGCTACATCTATGTTAACGTTCCTTCCTTAATTGGTAGGAGTTGTTAACAATAAAGAAAAAAAAACATAAACGAAGTAAAGGAAGAGAGAGAGAGAGAGAGAGAGAGAGAGAGAGAGAGAGAGAGAGAAATAAAAACAAGAAAAAGAAAACAGAGGAAACGTTCAAAATATTCTTAGAATGCAGAAGAGTGATACGTTTCTGTAGGAAAAAATATTTCAATGGTAATAGTTCTCCTAACACCTCTTTAAATAGAGGCATAGTCTTCCTTCAACATAATAACAACAAGCAACAAATACAATCAAGTGAGAGAAACACTTGAGAGAAAACCCACCAAGAATTGGTGAGGGTATTCCACCAACATTAGGTGAGAGCTGTCTTTCTGTGTGCCATCCAAGTGGAAGAGATATTGAGTGTATGCCCTCTAAATTGTTTAGATGAGATATATTTTGTAATCCTAATATAAAAATAGTGGAAGAATATTTGGACTAATAGTTCGGTGGTTTTTACCTTCATTTTGGAGGGTTTTTCACGTTAAAATTCGTGTGCCCCATCTACAATATTTATTTATTTTTACCTATCTTAATTGCACAAATAGGGAAAAGAATTTGCTTCCGCATTATTCCGCCTTTTCCAACAATGGTATTAGAGCTCAAGTTGGGCAACCATATTCTTGTGTAATCAAGATGGAGGGTGTTGTTACTTATGATGGTGACATGATCAAACTTACTGCAGACAATTACTCCTATTGGAAGGCCATGATGGAGGACTATCTAATTTGCAAAGACCTTGCTGAGCCTATTTTGAATAAAAATATACAATAAGGTAAAAATAAAATTGAGTGGAAGCTGTTAAATTACAAAGCAATTACGATAATTAGAGAGTACATAGATAGAAGTTTGTTTGAGATGTGTCAAATTTTGACAATGCCTACTAACATTGGATAAAACTTGAGTCCTTAATCCAAAAGAAGATGCCGCCCAACAAAGTGTTGCTCGTAAGACGATTGGTGAAGCTCCAGGATAGTGACAGGAAAAATATGATTGAGCACTTGAACAATTTCAAAGGGCTTATAAATCAATTGGCAAAGATCGAGATGAAACTCGATGACGAGCCTAAATTTGTTTGTTATCACTATGGCAAGCCAGGCCACAAGAAATCTGATTGTCGATATTACAAGAGAGACCAAAAGGCTGAAAAAGTTACGCCAGATCAGATTGAATACAAGAAAGAAGATAAAAGCACTACTATTGTTGCAGCAACAGATGAAAATGATGTGTTCCTCATTGGAGAAGAAAATTATCTCAATCTAGTAGATAACGATTGTTCATGGATTGTTGACTCAGGTGCCGCTTTTCATGTCACTCCATATGAACATTTTTTCTCATTTTACCAAAGTGGTGATTTTGGTAATGTCAAGACTGGAAATCAAGTTTCGAGCAAAATCATAGGTATTGGTGACATCACCTTGATAACCAACACAGGATGTAAGCTTATGTTAAAAGATGTGAGGCATGTACCAGATATGTGCCTCAATCTTAAATCTGCAGGAAAACTCGATGATGTCGGTTTGGTTAATTACTTTGGTAGAGGAATATCGAAGGTCACCAAAGGAAGTCTAATTGTTGCTAGAGGAAAAAAGGAAGGGTCCTTGTACTTTATGCAAGGAAAGTTGTGCAAGGGAGAGCTTAATGTTGCCTATGATAATTCAAATTTGGAGTTATGGCATAGAAGACTCGGACACATGAGTGAAAAAGGATTGCAAATCCTAGCCAGAAAAGAGCTCCTTCCCAATATAAAAGGCAAATCGCTTGAACCTTGTATAGATTGTTTGGCTGGCAAACAACACAGGGTGGAATTTCATAAAAATGTTCGGCCCACCAGAAGAAAACATATTATTGATTTGGTTCATAGTGATGTATGCTCTATGTCTGAAAAGTCAGTTGGCAGAGCATATACTGTGTTACTTTTATCGATGACCATTCAAGAAAGGTTTGGGTTTCTTTATTGAAAACAAAAGACCAAGTCCTTAAAGCATTCAAGGAGTTTCATGCTAAAGTGGAATGTGAAACTGGACAAAAATTGAAGAGCGTTCGAGCGAACAATGGTGGAGAATGTCGTGGTCCCTTTGAATCATATTGCAAGTTGCATAGGATTAGGCTAGAGAAAACACCACCGAAGACACCTCAGCCAAATGGCTTAGCTGAGATAATGAATCGAACAATCAAAGAAAGAGTTCAATGTATGCTTTCTCACGCTAAACTCCCTAATTCCTTTTGGGGAGAGGCCGTCAAGACTATCGTTGACATAATAAATCTTTCACCATCAGTTCCTTTGGATGGTGCTATCCCAGAGGAAATTTGGTTCAAATAGAAGGTATCATACAACCACCTGAAAGTGTTTGGTTGTCGAGCATTCGTCCATACTCCTAAGGACGAGTGAGCCAAACTTGATTCGAAAACAAGGGAGTGTATTTATCTCGGATCACCCAGAGATGAGTTTGGCTATCGACTTTGGGATCCTGTAAGTAGAAGGATTATAAGAAGTTGAGATGTTGTATTCTTTGAAGACCAAACCATAGCAGATTTGAAAAAGGAAAAACCTAAACACAAAGCTGTTAGAGATTCTGATACTAGTCCATCCCTTATGGTTCATGATCATGTAGGGGATGACACAACTGAAAATAATAATGTGACTAGCTCAAACGATAATCCTACCTCTTCCTCCAACCATGATCAAGAAGAAGGTCAAGATGAGTAAGCTAGATCCAATGTTGAATCTGCCGAGGAAAAATCTCAAGAAGTGCCCCAATTGAGGCGATCTACCAGAGAAAGAAGACCATCCACCAGGTGTAACCTACATAAATACATAACTCTCATAGATGAGGGGGGCGTCAGAGTTATGAAGAAACAATAGCCTATAGCCATAAGGTACAATGGGTGAAAGCCATGCAAGAAGAAATGAAATCCTTACACGAGAATCATACATATGATCTAATGGAATTTTCCAAGGGAAGAAAGGCCTTGAAGAACAAATGGGTATACAGACTCAAAAGTGAGGAGAATAACCCAAGACCCAGGTATAAAGCTTGCCTAGTAGTGAAAGGGCTCAATCAGAAGAAAGGGGTAGATTTTGAAGAAATATTTTCTCCTGTTGTGAAAATGTCTTCAATCCGAGTTGTCCTTGGTCTAGCCACCAGTCTAGACTTGAAAATAGAACAACTTGACGTCAAGACATCATCTTGTAACAGTCCGGGACCCCGCTGGATGATATTATCCGTTTTGGCACACCGGCCTCACGGCTTTAAAACGCGTCAACCAGGGTGAGGTATCCAGCCCCTTATAAAGAGGCCTTCGTTCCCCTCACCTGCCTCTTTATAAAACAAAACCTTAATAAGGGGCTCCCACATCGGCAGGTGAGGGGAACGAAGGCCTCTTTATAAGGGGCTGGATACCTCACCCTGGTTGACGCGTTTTAAAGCCGTGAGGCCGGTGTGCCAAAGCGGACAATATCAGCCAGCGGGGTCCCGGACTGTTACA
>JACYFF010031957.1:22320912-22332892 GCA_017589665.1 Selenicereus undatus
TGTGCCAAAGCGGACAATATCAGCCAGCGGGGTCCCGGACTGTTACACATCTTTACATGGTAACCTAGAGGAGAAGATTTATATGGAACAACCTGAAGGTTTTGAAGTTGTAGGCAAAGAAAATTTGGTATGCCGACTTCAGAAGAGCCTCTATGGTCTTAAACAAGCGCCTAGGCTATGGTACAAGAAATTCGATTCCTTTATGGCTAAGCATAATTTCAAGAAGACACTCACTGACCATTGTGTCTTCGTAAAGAAATATGATGGTGGTGATTTCATCATATTGTTGCTCTATGTGGATGATATGTTAATTGTTGGGCATGATCCAAAGAAAATTTCTACTTTAAAGAAGGCGCTTAGTAAATCATTTGCCATGAAAGATTTGGGATTAGCAAAGAAGATCCTTGGGATAAAGATAACTCGAGATAGATCAAAGAAGTTATTGTGGTTATCCCAAGAGAGTTATGTTGAAAAATTGTTGGAAAGATTCAACATGCATAATGCCAAACCAATTAGCAAACCACTTGTTAGACATTTCAAGCTATGTACAAAGCAAAGTCCAACAAGTGAGAAAGAAACGGTAGAAATAAAGAATGTTCCTTATTCATCTAATGTTGGTAGCCTAATGTACGCTATGATATGTACTAGGTCTGATATTGCTTACACTGTAGGTGTCGTAAGTTGGTTCTTAACTAATCCAAGAAATCAACACTGGACAGCGGTGAAATGGATATTGCAATATCTTAGGGGAACAACCAAGAAATGTTTGTTTTTTTGTCAAGAAAAACCCATGTTAGTGGGTTACACAGATGCTGACCTGGCCAGTGATATTGATTCTCAGAAATCAACTTCTGGATATTTGACTACTTTTGCAGGGGGAGCAGTGTCTTGGCAATCTAAGCTCCAAAAATACATTGCCCTGTCAACCACTGAGGCTGAATATATTGCAGCTATTGAAGCATGTAAGGAGATTATATGGATGAAAAATTTCCTACTAGAATTGGTCTACGAGCAAGCCAAATATGTGTTCCGATGTGATAGCCAAAGTGTTATACATTTAGCCAAGAACTCTACATTCCACTCCCGTTCCAAACATATTGATGTTCGCTATCATTGGATAAGGGAAGTATTAGAAGATAGACTCCTACAACTCGAAAGAGTACACACTGATGAAAATTGATCAGATATGATGACCAAGGTGCTATCGATCGAAAAGTTTGAAAAATGTGGCAAAGGTGCCGGTGTGATGTTCCCCAATTCAGTCAGGAAGGGGGGAATTGTTAACGGTTCCTTAATTGGTTGGAGTTGATAACAATAAAGAAAAAAAAACATAAAGGAAGTAAAGGAAGAGAGAGAGAGAGAGAAAGAGAGAGAAATACAGACAAGAAAAAGAAAATGGAGGAAACGTTCAAAATATTCTTATAATGAAGAAGGGTGATGCGTTTCTGTAGGAGAAAATATTTCAATGGTAATAGTTCTCTCAACACATCTTTAAATAGAGGCATAGTCTTCCTTCAACATAATAACAAGTAGCGAATACAATCAAGTGAGAGAAACACTTGAGAAGCAAACCACCAAAAATTGGTGGGGCATTCCACCAATATTAGGTGAGTGTGTCATCCGAGTAGATGAAATATTGAGTATATACCCTCTAAATTATTTAAAGAAGATATATTTTGTAATCCTACTATAAAAATAGTGGAATAATATTTGGACTGATAGTCTCGTGGTTTTTACCTTCGTTTTGGAGGATTTTTCACGTTAAAGTTTGTGTGTCTCCATGCACAATATTTATTTATTTTTGCCTATCTTAATTGCACAAAGAGGAAAAAAGAATTTACTTCCGTATTATTCCGCCTTTTCCAACAATCTAATCCCCACACTTCACCTGGTGGTGAAATTTTTGAGGTATTAGATTTGAATTTGAATATTACTTACTAATAACATGTGATATTAGTGTGTATATAAACTTTCACAGATAAATTCACAATTGTTAATTTTGAAGATTGTATAAAAGGATGAGCATAGTACGTGAAATATATGATGATGTCATATTAATAATTTCCTACAATGCATTTATTGGTTTGAACAATTACAATTGTTAAACCATGTACATATTTTCATGGTAGATTTAAACTAGTCTGGACCCGTGCTTTGCACGGAGTATGTTCAAATAAACATTTTGTAGATATATTATCAAAATAATAAACGAATAGTCATGGTAGACATGATTAATATTATAATTTATAGGAGATAATGGAAAAACTCAACGAAAAAGTTAAGTATACAAACACTTCGTGCATAATTAATGAGATTCATATTTGAAAACTATATAATTGTGAAAAAAGTCTATATAGGTATGATGGAGACAATAGATAGTGAATTTGTTACAAAGCATGGTAAATAGGATGATGATAAGTCAATTTATGACGTCAATAACAAAAAGTCCACATCCTCTACTTGTTGGTGAGTAAAAATTTATGAAGTCGTTAATTCTTTAGTGAAGTTAGGTAGAAACTATTTTAAAGTCGGTTTAGTTTTAGTTTCGCATGTAACACAAATAAAATTTGTCTTTCAACGAAAATAATTTGAACATTATATTTATGCTATTATATAACTTTTTTGGCTATTTGAAGTGGTTCATGAGGGGGTGCTAATATAATTATGTATTCATAGTTTGTACATTTGGTTTTTAGGTCAACGCAATAGTTTCATGGGTTTTGATATAAACTTCCAATGCCCTTATATTGTCTTGTAAGAGATGAGTTGAGTTCAGATTTGTGAGTTGAGATATTTCTTAGTTTGAAGTATTATGACGATTTGGGGCATTTTATTTTAAACGGTAAAAGAATAATTGTAATTTTAGGTGTTTTATGAAGAGAATTTGATTATTGGATTTGTATGGTTTAAAAGAAAACAAAAATTATTTCATTTTTTCTTATGCGTTAAATAGATTAGATTTTGGTCAATTTGTTTGAAACGTTAAAACATTAATTATACTTTTAAGATTTATATGAATTAAATATAATTATAAGATATGTATGCTTTGAAAGAAAAAGAAAAATATTTCGTTTATTTTCTTCTGTTAAATAGATTATATTAAATGTGAAAGAAATTCAGCTTCACGGGCCTAATATGATGATCGTGTTTTATTTTTAATTTTTAGCAGATATCACATTTTGTGGCATGTACTTGTGTTCATGCAGAAGCGTTACTGTTGGGCTCCAGAGCATGAGACCCAGATACGGAGGAACTTCGAGGAGAAAGGGGTAAGTAGATTGAGGGACACATTCGGGGAGTTGAGGAAGAGGAGGAAGCAACCGTTGTGGTTGTCTGACAGCACTTGGAAGTCGCTGCAGGACTATTGGGCTTCCGAGAAATTTCTGAAGATGAGTTCCCAGGCAAAGAAGAATCGGAACAGCGACCAGGACGGCTTAGGTCCTTCTTTGCATAGATCTGGTTCGGTCCCATTTACTAAGCACAGAAGACGCATGGTAAGTGCGTGCTTCATTATTTCTTGTACTTATTTTTCCCAACACCTTATCCAATTACAGCCATCCTCCTGTACGTTAACGTATTCTGTTATTGTGTAGGCGAAGAAGCTTAACATGGAGGTTACGGACCTCGAACTTTTTAAGGACACTCATGTAGACGCAGCTAACAAATGGGTGGACAAAAAATCTGAACAAAGATGGGTAAGTCACCTGCATGATTTCTTGATTGCGTAACAAATCAACTCAGTGTCTTCACGATTGAATGCTATGTTTGGAATGTGTAGTTTTTTTGAATCTGATTTTGTAGACGGAGCACCAATTAAAGTGGGAGCACATTCGAAACTCGCAATCTTCCACAGATCCCGGCTCCGAACCAACTGAAGTCCCATCCGAAACCGAGTTGTGGGTGCAAGCTAACTACAACAAAAAGGGCCGTGTGTATGGGCTAGGATCAGAAGGGGTGAAACTGAAGCACCTGGTGAAGTCCACAGCGACATCCCGGGACCGTGATCATGACCCTGATGTGCGAGCATCGGTCACCCAGCTGAACAACGAGCTCAGTACGATGGCGGAGAAAAACTGTCACTTAGAAGAAAAGGTGACTTTACTCACTTCAGAATTATCTGGTCTGAAAGATACATTCCGTGAGTTTATGAGAGCTCAACAAGCATCTGGGTCTGGATCTCGCCCACACCCTTCTATGCGCCATCGACAACACCGCTGCGCTGCTCCTTACGTCCCTCCTGCACCTCCTCCTCCTGAACCGCAACCCTGTGACGACGACGACGACGATGATGATGATGATGGTAGCGGCAACCTTGGGTATGATTATCGCCCTCATGACTATAGGGATTATTTCAACTAGAATGTCCCTTGATCCTCCTCTTCCTCCTCGATACTCATTTGAACAGTTACGTTCTCTTGCATTGGTTGCTTATTACTGTATTTCGTACTATTACAATGTCCATTTGGTGTGGTTGTTTATTTATACTTATTGAATGAAAGTAACCACGTGTGATGGTTATGTTTGTTGTGATTTGTGTACCAAGTGTGGTGGTTATGGTTGTTGCGATTTGTGTACCACATGTCGTGGTTTTGGTTCGGTCAATATTTGGTTGGCCTGAGTTTGTATATGCAGGTTGTAAATTTGTATTTGGGGAACCACATTTTCAAATTATTTTTTTTTAATTTTTCCAAAATTTCCGACGAAATTAAGAATTTCCGTCGGACAGGAGACCTGGAATTTCCGACAGAATGGGCACTTTCCGTCGGTCCCTCCGGTGTGCCTGGGCACCTTTCACCGGGAATGCCCGACGGCGTAGTCCGTCGGATAGCTCAAACTCCGTCGTCAGTCCGTCGTTACTGCCGTCGGTCAGGGCCGACGGAATATGAATTTCGTCGACAGGTGTGGGTCTACGGACCGTATTCCTACGGGATATGTCCGTCGGATTTTCCGCTGGAAAGCACAATTTTCGATGGAAAAAACGTCATTTTCCGTCGGAAAATCTGCCGGAAAAAAGCTGTTTTTTAGTAGTGATATTATATTATGCGTTAATAATAAGGTGTCACATAAGGTTTAACGGCTTGTTCAGTAATTATAATTCAGTTTCCTTAAGCTAAAACTTCTAAAATATGAACTTATTCTATAATAATAAAATAATAAAAAAATTTATATCCATTATAATCTCCTAATCTCTCTTTGATAATTAGATGACCATAATTAATATCGACTATGTTATCAAATTCAAAGAGGAAGATAACATTGCCGATATCGACAATGACGACAACAACAACAATAGTAATAATCAAAATAATCATGAAAATTGTATTTATTATTCTATTATCCCTAATAATACATGCTAAAATTTATATTTGTATTGAAAAATATAAAATATTAATAATAATGATGGAAATCAAAAACGTTTTGGTTCGTAGGAACCATAAAGGGCAATACAATATAATGAGGGAGGGGCGAATAGAACTTGAGATCTAATATGTCCAGTAAAGAGTACAATACAATGAGGGAGGGAGGAATCGAAACTGAGACCTAATGTACCCAGTAAAAAGGGAGAGATTGACGGTTATCAAGATAAATCCAGGGGCTGAGATTGCCTAAGATTTTGATCAACGGTTGTAAAGATTGGTTTAATGAGAAGCTTGGATTGAGGGAGAGAAGCATTTTTAGGCTTCCACCCATTCTAACATTTGTAAGATAAAGATTATGACGATTTGGGGCATTTTATTTTAAACGATAAAAGATTAATTATAATTTTAGGTGTTTTACGAAGAGGATTTGATTATTGGATTTGTATGGTTTAAAAGAAAACAAAAATTATTTCATTTTTCCTTATGCGTTAAATAGATTAGACTTTGGTCAATTTGTTTGAAACGTTAAAACATTAATTATACTTTTAAGATTTATATGAATTAAATATAATTATAAGATATGTATGCTTTGAAAGAAAAAGAAAAATATTTCGTTTATTTTCTTCTGTTAAATAGATTATATTAAATGTGAAAGAAATTCAGCTTCACGGGCCTAATATGATGATCGTGTTTTATTTTTATTTTTTTTTTATATTTCACGTTCAACCCTTACAGTATGCTATATTATGCTTACAATATGTAATTTTTTAGCACAATCCTTACATATATATGATCATAATTAATATTGACTATGTTATCAAATTCAAAGAGAAAGATAGCAACGACGATAATGACAATGACGACAACAACAGCAATAGTGATAATGGAAATAATTATGAAAATCATATTTATATTTCTGTTATCTGTAGTAATACATGCTCTATGTATATTTGTATTAAAAAAAGACAAAATAATAATAATCATGAAAATAAAAAATATTTATTATTTCTATATAAATGTGTATATTATATTATGTGTTAATAATAAGGTGTCACATAAGGTTTAACGGCTTGTTCAGTAATTATAATTCAGTTTTCTTAAGTTAAAACTTCTAAAATATGAACTTATTCTATAATAATGAAATAAAAAAAATTTATATCCATTATAATCTCCTAATCTCTCTTTGATAATTAAATGATCATAATTAATATCGACTATGTTATCAAATTCAAAGAGGAAGATAACATTGCTGATATCGACAATGACGACAATAACAACAATAGTAATAATCAAAATAATCATGAAAATTGTATTTATTATTCTATTATCTTTAGTAATACATGCTAAAATTTATATTTGTATTGAAAAATACAAAATATTAATAATAATGATGGAAATCAAAAACGTTTTGGTCCGTAGGAGCCACAAAGGACAATACAATATAATGAGGGAGGGGCAAATAGAACTTGAGACCTAATATGTCCAATAAAGAGTACAATATAATGAGGGAATGGGGAATCGAACCTGAGCCCTAATATACCAAGTAAAAAGGGAGAGATTCGCGGTTATCAAGATAAATTCAGGGGCTGAAATTGCCTAAGATTTTGATCAATAGTTGTAAAGTTTGGATTAATGAAAAGTTTGGATTGAGGAAGGGAAGCATTTTTAGGTATCCACTTATTCTAGCATTTGTAAGATAAAGATTGCATAACACACGCTACAACTAACTCATTCACCGCCCCCTAAAAAAGCGCATGCTATGGCTAACCTATGTAAAATAGTATGTATATTTACGTATGTTGTCTTCAATTATTATTATTGTCCTTCTTTAGTTACACCAATATCGCATATGTACATTGTTATTGAATATGCCTTTAAAATTAAATGAAAATAATAAATATAATGATACTTTAATCAACTTTAAAAAATATGTTGTTTCGCAACCTCTATATTGAAAATACTGTTTCACAGCTCTTACATCAATATATACGGAAAAAACTAATGTAATGTTTAGTTAAATATAATCAACCTTATAATATAAACAAGTTTGTAATTATGTCTTCATTACCTTATTTGGTTGTAATTATGTTTTTATTATCACAAACTAAATAATAATAATTACATTACAAATTTAATTATATTATATTATTGTTGTATTACATTCAACCAAATATTACATGATAGTCAAAACTTGAGGAATGAAACCCGCATGCAACGAGCGGGTTAAAAAACGCCTACTCCAAAGAGAAGGCAAAGGGAAAGAAAAAAAAAAAAAAAACGAAGAAAGAACGAAACATAATGGATCACTGCGGGTCTGTGACACTCTTCCACTTCGGCCCTCCGCCACGGCGAGCACACCTTATGTTCCACCCCTCACACCTCACATGCGCTTTCGCCACGTAATGCATGTGCACTTTCACAAATCTTGCAGCACTAGAAAATTTTGTTGATTGTTTGTACGCATTATTCAATTTTTGAAGTCTTCTATAAGTCAACAACGACAGAGAACTTGAAAAGGCACTGAATTTAGCGGTGACGAAGTTAGAAATTTTAAAAAGGTATTGAATTTAGTAGTATATAATATAAAATTTAACAGTAATCATAAATTGAAATTAAATAAGTATTATATTACATCTAATCTAGTTAAACTTATAAATGATTAATAAAATTAATCTATAAATTAAAAAATTAATCTAGAATATATTGTATACTTATAAATTAAACAAATTTGGAATCGAAATTGATAAATAAACTCACAAATCGAACAATAAAAGCAAATGAATCTACAAATTGAAGTTGCAATTAAACTTATGAATTAAACTAATTTATAATTGAAATCGACAAATAAACTCACAAATCGAACAATAAAAGCAAATTAATTTACAAATTAAAGAATTAAGTATTAAATTCAAGTCAATTAAAATATTTAAGCTAACATTACTAAAAGAAGAGCTCATAAATTTAGAAAGGAGAGGTGGGGCTGGGGGGCGTGACTAGGGGCCACACGGTGGCCATCGGGAGGTGGGCTAGTGAGCCGCGATTGAGCAATTGTGCGTGGGGCTGGTGGGGGTTGGCGGTTGCAATTTTGGTGGCTGCGGGTGTGGGGGTTTGGGGTTTTGGCCTTTGGGACAAAACAAAGGTTTGTCGATGGCTAAAGGGTTATGAGGAACAAGGTAGCTCTAAGGGAGAAATTTTTTTTAAAAAAAAAAAAAACTACATACGAAGGGCTCAAACTCACAACCTCAAGAAACCAACCAAAGCAAACAAATCAACCTCACAATGCTGGGCCAGACACAATTTCATGCAAATATTTTAGCTTATGTTCTATTTACATTAACCTTTTCTTTTTTTAATTTCTATCATATATTAATTTTTCTTTGAAAGAGATATTGCTCGACCCAAGTGACACCATATACGCTAGATCTATCCCAGAGTGAACTGGATTCATCAGAAAACACATTGCTTACTTGATTGAATGCACAAGATTTGAATTATATGGTAATTAAAAAGTCTAAAATGCATGCTTCCCTTTCTATTTTATTTATTTGTTATTTGTTAATAAAAATTTTAAATTAGTTATAAAGTTTCTGCATTTGCATAGCTTCTTTCATCCATATCACAATTAAATTTAGAAAATATACAAACATAAATATTTAGCATATTTATATTGTTTAAATAGATTCTCAATCAGTGATAATAATATTAAGTGTTTTTTTAAAAAAATTAATAAGCATACGAAATTCAAAAAATAGGTATTTTCAATAATTACTATAAGCCTGAGGGAATATAATTTTTTTATAAAAAAGAGAGAAGAACGAACACAACAATCAAGTCTGGATTGAGTTTGGACTCTCATTTGTATACAGCTATCTACAGTCCAGGATTACGAATCTGACAAGTTCCACCGAATTCACAACGAAATAGAAATCCTGCATTCGGCGCACGATAATAATATGAAATGAGGTGTGTCCTGACTCTCACGACCTTCTATTGCCTATAAATTGGGCGTCTGTGCCCCTTCCAGAGACTCGTGCTTCCTAAAGCTTTCTGTCTCATACACACACTCTCTCCCCCCCTTTCTGTGTCTCTCGTACACTTGTTTTGTTGGCTAACAAGAGTTCACTCGTATAATGAAGTTCAACACCTGTATTTTGCTTGGGCTTTTGCTTGCCGCTGCGTTTCTCATCTCCCCACCTGTCCTAGCCCGCACCCAACCAGAGCGTTAGTATTCCATTTTAGATATGTTCTTTTTTGTTGCCTTTATGCCTTTATTTATTCAGAGCTCAGTTACTATCACTTTATTTTATTTTTTTGTTTAACTAAATGTATCCACGTCAATCGCAATGACTAATTTCCTCGCTCCGTGAGCTCTACTTAAGGATAAATGGTTAGTCAAGAATTGCTCTCCATTTTTAAAGGTCAAGGATCGAACTCTTGACCAATTGATTAAGGACAAAGTGAGATACGTACTATCACTTTATAAAAAAATGAAATTTTATCATAATTTTTTCTATTTAGAAGAAGTCTGACATCTTTTTTAAAGAAAATAGAATCGTTTTTAAAGAAAATAGAATCGTTGACATTTACATACCTTGAGATTAGTGATATTAGTTTTTTAGATTTTGAGTTATTTAAATGAATTTTTAAGTATAGTTCTTTATGAATTTCTTTCAATTTAGTTTTGAAATTACTATAATATCCTTATATTCTAAAGAAATAAGTGAAACGGAAAATATTGAGGGTATTCTAATAATTTTAGAATTAAAGTGTAAGGAATTTGCAAGTGAACATACTTAAAAATTAAGTCCAAAAACTTGACGTTTCACATCATTTTGGAAAACTTAAATGTCAACTGTTCAAGAAAATCAGACGTCAAATCATCTAAGTTAACTTGTATTAATAACTTTGAAAATATTCTAGCTGCTATAATGTTAACAGTAATTCTCATTCGTTTTATTTGGCCAATATTTTTTTTCGTTAAAACCTTCTAGTGAAATAAAGTCGACCAGAATTTTAAGTTATCTGCAATTTTTTTTTACGTTGCCAATTTTCCAATCGCCAGATATACAAATGTAATGTAGTGATTCTTATGAATGCCTATAGCAAAGGTTTTTCGGCTTACCGTTGCCCCTTAACGGTATACCGTCCCCTTGACACTGTAGGCCTTATTATTTTCAGTGGAAAATGAGAGGTACGGGATAGGTAAATGTGGGAAAGGAGGGAAGGAATGGGTAAGTATAGTATTTTTTTTAAGTGTAGGAAAGAGTGAGTGAAAATTGAATGTAGTTGAATGAAGTTGAAATATTGGTTATTAATATTTTTTTTGTTTTATAATGTAATAATTTTATTGTGATAGTAATTAATGATGATGAAAATTTTTTATTTTTGTTTATTCTTTTTTGTTTATTTTGTTTATTTTTTATTTTTGTGTTTTTATTATGTTATTTTTAATTTTTTATTTTTAATTTTTTAATTTTAATTTTTTAATTTTTTAATTTTTTAAAATTTTTTAAAATTTTTATTTTTATTTTTCATAAATTTTTAAAATTTTTTTAGTTTTAATTTTTTTAATTTTTTTTGTATTTATTTTTTATTTTCTTATTTTTTATTGTTTTTTATTTATTTTTTTATTTTTTATTTTTTTGAAATTTTCCGTTGGTTGTTTTTCTGAAATAAAAAAATAAAAAATAAAAAAATAAATACAACAAAATAAAAAATAAAAAAATCAAAACAAAAAAATTAAAAATTAAAAACTTAAAAACTAAAAATTAAAAAATAAAAATAAATACAAAAAAATTAAAAAATTAAAAAGTAAAAAATAAATACAAAAAAAATAAATAAAAAAAATAATGAAAAATTAAAAAAATAATGGAAAACAAAAAAAAAATTGTTTCGTAACATCCAAAAAATTAAAACTGCCAATAATTGTTATCAGATTATTCGTACACACAATTAAGTAAGTTATAAAAATTTTCAGAATATGAAAAATGGTTGCTTTATGTAGGTGTGGGAAGGAATGAGTAAGAGTGAGAAAGAGTAGTATTTTTTTTTAAGTGTGAGAAGGTGTAGGAAGATAGGGGAAGGAGTGGGTGAATGTGGGTTGGGTTGATTTCCCAACGAAAAGAACTGGCCCTAATGTAGATCCGCCCATCTTTTCAAAGATAGTATTTTTAGGTTTTTTTATGTTTTAAAATGGAGAAGGGCGCTTTGGAAGATTGACTATGATTGTTTTTGTTTCTGCATGAACAGGAGATGAGGCTGAAAACTCCTTGGTGGAGGCAGAAAATGTCGAAAAATGTAAGCTTGTTAGCTACCCGTTTCTTGCATAAATGATGGTTGTAACTTGTAACTTATAATAGTACGTAATTCACTAAGACGATTCTTTCTTTCCATATATATGTATTTTATTTATGATACCCATATTCTTCTTGTAATTTTACATACGGAAATGAAGCCAACAATACTCAATTTGCATGTACAGTTGATGGAGACATCATAGACGAAAAGAGAACACTAGGTGGCGGGTATGGAGGAGGAAGCAGTGGCGGTAGCGGACAAGGCGGAGGAGGTCAAGGTGGTGGTGGACAAGGTGGCGGAAGTGGTGGCAAGGGAGGAGGGCA
>JACYFF010031957.1:22332902-22368324 GCA_017589665.1 Selenicereus undatus
GGTGGTGGACAAGGTGGCGGAAGTGGTGGCAAGGGAGGAGGGCAAGGCGGTCAAGGTGGTGGATATGGCGGAGGCCAAGCTGGTGGTGGACAAGGCGGAAATGGTGGAGGACAAGGTGGTAAAGGAGGAGGTGGTGTTGGTGGGGTTGGAAAAGGTGGTTCAGGTGGCGGGAAGGGTGGCAGAGGCGGAGGACAAGGTGGTTCAGGTGGTGGGCACGGTGGCAAAGGCGGTGGAGGCCAAGGTGGTTACGGAGGTGGCGGAAAAGGTGGCTTTGGAGGAGGACAAGGTGGCTCATCAGGAGGAGGACAAGGTGGTAGAGGAGGCTACGGAGGGGGAGGTGGTGGCAGTCAAGGAGGAAGTCAAGGTGGATATAAAGGAGGTGGTGGAGGAGGAAAAGGTGGCTCTGGAGGAGGCGGCGGTGGCTATGGTGGAGGTGGTGGTGGCCGGCTGTGAGGGTCATCGTACTTGGAAAGCAAGCCAAAGAGAACTTAGTTGTAAGATGTACAACGACTTAGTGCCAAGTATAATATAAGCTAAAGGGCAAAATATACATAAATAAGATGAGTGTGGAGTTCTAGTGGTTCTAGCCTAAAGTCATCAACAGTTTTCTCTATTCATGTAGAATTTAAGTTTATGAGTATAAAAATGTTCGCAGATACAATATGTGTTGGCCTATGATATGATATGTTAGTTTAATGTATCTGCATATGTATATACATATGTATATAATTACATATTTAATATATATATATATATATGATACATAGTAGGATACGTTGTAAATAAATTTTAGTACTTAGCTTATGGCTAGATCAGGATTATGGGATCTCTATTACATGCATAATAAGATATGTTCCAAATAAATTTTAGTGCTTATAATTAGATCGGAATTGTGGGATCTCTATTGTTGTTTGTAAGAAGAATACTAGTAACCACCCCAAGGTGATACAAATAAATAATAACCATCCCAAGGATAATTATTTGTTGATGTGGTATTAATTCAATCTTTTATCTAATTTAAATTATAATTACCAATTAGTATTTGTTCCAAAGTGAATAAATAATAAAATATAATTATTATCATAAACATAAAAAATTATTACTAATACTATTGGTTTTGATCAATCATAATTGTTACTGAGGTCCTAATACTTATTATAACTAAGGCCATATATGTTGGAGTTTAATTTCAATTTTTCTTCCCTCATTTACGGTGCTTTCGTATTGGTATTTTTTACTCATTTGAACCTTAAAGAGGTTAAATTGCTTGATACAGAGAAAAAAGAATTTATTATATGCAAATTCAAACTTACTAGTACGTGTATATATAGAAATTAATTCAGGCCATATTTCTTCATTATGAATCAGTGGTCATGGCAAAATTTGCTATGCGTCTACTATGAGTTTTTATTATTTACAGTAATAATTATTTTTTAAAATTATGATCCCTGCGAAAGAGCAAAAATTTCATGTAGAATTACAAAAAATATTTTTGATAGGAATTGCTAGAGCAGTATAGGAATCTTAAATCTGCCTCTGTTTAGGCCTAAATTTGAAATAGTATCATTAAATTTGAAGTTTTCCAACACAAATTCAATTCAACTTGAATTTTATTCAATTCAACTTGAATTTTTCTATAACTTTTTTTTATAATATATATAACTTTATTCAATTGTTAATAAGAATTAAATTTGAAATAAATGACATCTAATGGAGTAATCGAAAAGAAATAAAAAAAATAGAAGAAAAATAAATAAATAAATAAAAGTAACAATACTAAGCGTCTGGTATTTTTGTTGGTAAATTCCAATTTAGCAATTTCAACCCACTTTAATAAAAAAATATTTCAACTTCAACCTACTTCGATCAACGTGTAGTAGCTCCTCAATTTTTGCAGCCCCAAATGCATGCCTACATAAAGTACAAAATCATTGGTACCCATATGTAGCTTAAGCAGCTTCACCACTTCATTTGTTGGCTTGACAATGTGTAGCCAGATATCCACCCTCCGCACCCTTGTGCCAATAAGATTCAACCCAATCAATTTCATCAATTAAATGTGACTAGTTAACCAACCAAACATCAGTTCTACTTCTTTTGTTAGGTCTCTACTTTTCCAATATAATCTTCCCAGTATCTTGAGCTACAACTGTTCCATTCCTATTCGTTGTTATAATATTCCACATTCAAATAGCGATTGTTATGATACTCCACATTCAAATAGCGGATATTCACGAAGAAGTATTGTGCCATTTACCCGTGAGTGGTATTATCGGATTAATCTTTTGGTGGGAAATGTTCTTCATTTTAGATAATGAAACAATTTCATTACTATCAGCCCAAAGAAACATGACCTTTCTGAAATATATGATTCATGTCTCTGATGTACGAAGTTGAACTAATTTGAAAACATTAGATAATTTACTTTATACTTACTATTTTGTTTGGTTTTTGATTTCTAGTCTTATTTTATTAGTAGCCATAATTAGAGTCATAATACTGACTATGCATAAGACTACTGTGGGGAGTATGACCCAAAATCCATGGGCAAACATTTTTTGGTTTTTACTCGGCCAAGCGTGATTTAATTGGGCCAAGACAAAAGAGGAAAAGGGAAGACAATACGCTCAGTGGCCCAACGACGGGACCCAATGGTCCGATTTGCTCCTCCTTGACCCGCACTGACTGCAGGTCCCGACGCCTAAGTCTTCACAGGTGCAGTTCCATACTTGCCCACCTAGCTGCCACTTTTCACACACGTGCGGCCCATCAGCAGTCTTCTAGCGTTGACCCGCATTGACCAGAGCCTATTCCAGTAGTTCGGACCCACATGGGACCACGGGCCAGCTGTGGCCAGGCCCACGGACCGTGGTAGCCCACGTCTGTCGGGTTGCCCTTATTTGTTGCAGCATTTGATCCGTTTTTCTGCTAATTTTGTCATTCTTAATGCAGGTTAATGGTGGATTATTGCTACTGTTATGGGTGAGCAGCTATAAATCAAGATCATCTTCATCATCTTTATCAAGAATATCATCAAGAATTATCATCACCATTATTCGTCTACACACCAAAAATTATTCACTATTTTTCTCAGACTTGTGAGAGTATTTTCTTAAGTGATTTTGTAATCACCATATTGATCTTTTCCTTGTGCGTTTGTTTTGAGATTAATCCTTGTCCTCTCCCCTCCCATAGTGAATTTTTTCTATCGTCGTCGTCTATGATTTTTTCCGATGTGGATTTTTCACTTAAATTTTGGTGCTCATAGTGTTGATTTATTTATCTTGCTCAATTATCTTATTTCATGATTCTTTTGTTGCATCCAAATGCATTTTTTTAATCCTAACAAGTGGTATCAAAGCCTAGGATCAAGAATGACAGCCGTCATGAAATTCTATATTTTCAAATTTGATGGCAAGATCAGTTTTAACATTTGAAAAGTCCAAATGATGGTCGTTCTTACACAAAATGGATTGAAGAAAGCTCTTGACGGCAAAGCCAGGAAACCTGCTCCATGACCAATGAGCAATGGGAGGAGCTTGATGAGAAGGCTCTTTCGGCTATTCAAATTTACTTATTAGCTCATGTCCTTCGAGAAGTTCTTGACAAGACCACTACTGCTGATCTATGGTTTGGTTTGGAGACATTATACAAGACCAAGAGTCTTGCAAACAAGATCCGTCTCAAAGAACGTTTGTATACATTCTCTACGGCCAAAGCCACTCCCATCCAAAATCATCTTGATGATTTTAACTCTATTATTGATTTGGAGAGTTTGGATGTGAAACTTGAGGATGAGGATAAAGTTATATTGTTGGTTGTCTCATTGCCTGCCTCTTATAAGCGTTTTAAAGAAATTTTGTTGTATAGTAACAATGACACTTTATCATTTGAGGATGTCAAGGCCAATTTATTGCTCAAAGAAAAATCGAACCTTGAACTTCTTGCTGAAAAAGGTGAAGGCTTATCAATGAGGGGTTTATTATTTCATAAAGGGAGCACCTCTAAATCAAGGTTTGAAAGACGTAAATCCAACAAATTCTATTGTTATTATAGAAAATTTAGACATGTAATTTCTGAGTGTTTCAAGTTGAAAAATGTGAGGGAGAAAGAAGAAAATAATTCACAATCACAACCTTATAAACCTGCTAAAGCCATTTTAGTCGAATCTGATTATGATGGTGATGTTTCATTTGCTATCACTACTGAAAAGGGGAGCATCTCTAATTGGATTCTTGATTCTAGGTGTACCTATCATATGCGTCCTCATGAGGACTGATTTTCAACATATGATCCAGTTGACTCAACTGTTGTTCACATGGGCAACAATGCCTAATTTAATGTAGCTGGAATTGGTACTATTAAAATCAAAACCCATGATAGTGTTATCAGGAATTTATCCAATGTTCGACATATTCATGATTTGAAGCATAACCACATTGCTTTAGGCATCCTTGAATCCAAAGGATGCAAATGTTCAGCTGAGTGTGGAGTTCTGATGGTTTCCAAGAGCACTTGGATTTTATTAAAGGGCTCAAGGTAAGAAATTCTCTATGTCTTGCAAGCGTCTACTATGACAGGTTCTATTACTGCCTCTCCTTCCTCTCCTAATGATATTTTCACATATCTATGTCATATTTGGCCAGATTATATGAGGGAGAAAAGTCCATGCAAGTCACTTCCTAGCGTCAAGTTCAAGTATCCCTTAAGCACAATAGGCATTCAGTTTACTTAGTTGGCCTTCGAGACTCTACCCTCCGAGGTTCTTTGACGGTTGTTTCGATGTTAGTGGATTTTTGTCCAAGGTGGAGATTGTTGGGAGCATGACCCAAAATCCATGGGAAACTATTATTTTGTTTTTAATTGGCCAACTGTGATTTAATTACGCCAAGACAAAAGAGGAAAAGAAAGGAAGTTAATGCGCTCAGCGGCCCAATGGTCCAGCTTGCTCCTCCTTGACCACCGTTGACTACAGGTCCTGGCGTCTGGGCCTACTAATGTCCACGGGCCCAGCTCCTTACTTGCCCACCTAGTTGGCACTTTTCACACACGCGGCCCATCAGTAGTCTTCTGGCATTGACACATGTTGACTAGGGCCTACGCGAGCAGTTCGAATCTAGAAGGGACCACGGGCTAGCCGTGGCTAGGCTTACGGACTGTGGCAACCCACGTCTGTTGGGCTGCCATTGTTTACCGCAGTATGTTACCCGTTTTTCTACTAATTATGCTATTCTTATTGCAGATTCGTGGTGGATTATTGCTAGTATTATGGGTAAGCTGCTATAAATCAAGACCTTCTTCAAGCATCTTCATCATCTTGATCAAGAATATCATTAAGAATTATCATCACCATTATTCATCCATAAATAAAAAATTATTCAGCATTTTTGTTCGATTTGTGAGAGCATTTTCTTAATTGATTTTGTAATCACCGCCCAGCCCGTGACCCCCTTTCCCTTGAAAACTTACACACGCCTCCCCTCCCCTCTACCCTTGTCACGCCAGTTGCCATTCACACTGTCATCTGCCACCTATGTCGCTATGCCGCTGCATTGTCGTTGCTCCCACCTCTAGCATCCCCTTCTCCCACCCCCCTTGCTTGCGATATTTGGTGTTGGAAAGGTGAAACCTAAGCTTCCTCTTCTATTGTTTCATTATTTTAGCTCTTCATTTTATTAATAAATATGCTTTTCTAATTTAGATAAGTGTTTATTTGTCTAAAATCTATATAGCTGAAAAGACAAGTTTTGGCTATTTTTTTTAGGTTGGATTGTACGAACTAAAGCAAAATACCTCTCTAAATCTCCTCTGCTTCATTTCTGTGGAGTAACACGTAGCTTATGATTTTCAAATTTAGGGTCAATCAAAATTAATCTCTCTACAATTTTGCAAAGGGGTAATGTTGCTACATTAGAGCCTCCGCACCCCTCTAGGTGACGGGATTTTTGGGGCATTGGACTTAGATTTGTTAATTTGTGTGAATTTATAATTATCATGATCATTTTCAGAATTTGAGCAATAGGGAATTGGGGGAGTTTGTGGAGAATCGAGGATTTGGGTTTGCTTGTGAGCTTATGCCCATAAAGTTTGATTTGTTTGAATTTTGAGAAATTTTTGTTGGTTGTGATTGTAAAGGTTGTATGTGAGTGAGTCGGAAGTTTGTCCCGTAAGTATGGAGTGGAGCTTAGGATTGAACATGAAGGAAGGAGGGTGTAAATACAAATTTCGCGCCTAAAATAAATTAGACATGAAATTGATATAAAAAAATTTAATCTTGCATTGCTGTAGTGTGTAGATACAATATCTGAATTCAATACAATAAAATAATCCTCTGATTCGATCTCCTAATGACTTGAGTACTCCGAGGGCGTGATGCTTGATCTCGGTTGATGCAAATCAGCTGAAGAACTCTAAAGACTGTTCTTGATTTTGTTCTGCAAGTGGCTGATTGTAGTTTCTGAAACTCTGCAAGTTTTAATCCTTTTCGCTTGGTAGCTGGATGCTTTTTGTCATCTAAGCTCTGAATTCTGCTAATACTTAATAATCCAAATGAAGGGGAATGACCCTTATTTAAAGGCTCTGTCAGCTAGGGCTAGAGCGGGTTTTGGGCCTAGGCCCAATAATTGTTTCCTTATTTTTTAAATAAAGAAAAATAATTACTAATTTCTGCATCATCGATGACACGTGGTAGCTTTTAATTGCTTAACTTAATTTTGACCAAGCGGACCCACCAAAGTCAATGTGACACATGACAATCTGTAATTGGTCAATTTTTTACATGTGGCACCATCTGATTTGACGTAGAATTTTTGCCTTCTACAGAGGGAAAAAGCTATTCTTGGGTTTTTGAAACTAATTAACTTAACATGAAATTTTGGATTTTAATTTATGGAGATTGAATAGGGTTTTAATTTGAAATTTGGGTGGTAATAGTGATTTAATGTAATTATAGAGTTTGATTCTTGTCACTTAATCAAAATAATTAGCTGTCAATTTGATTTATGTCATTTTGATAAAAAATGATGCATTCTCCTGTAATCCAAACCAAATAAATAGAAACCGAAGTTTACTTGAACCCTTGAAGTTAAACACCCTTTGACTTTGGGTTGAGAGCACGTACATTCCATGGAAAACAAAACTAGACCCACGACTTAACTCTTTTATTGATATATAATGCGCTAATAAAAGGTGGCCCTAAATGTACTAGAATAGAAATGGCAATGAAATTAATGGTAGGAGTGCTGAAACTAATTGGTAGTAATAATTAGGGAAGGACTTAATTAATATGATTAATTCTAGAAAAAAATGAACAAGAAGTAAAACAAAGTTATGTGTATAATTAAATAATAATGGGGTGCCGGCAATTAAGAAAATACCAAGTAAAATCATGGGTGATTTGCAAAATTATAATAACAAAAACTACTTAAACTGTACTAATAATAGAAAGCCTATTTGGAGCAGAAGTGAACCACATCCATCATTATCAAGTTGAAAATGAATTCTTTACAAAAGGGAGAGAGAAATTTTAAAAAGATTCTGGTACGTTTATTGCCGGTACCTTTCGAAAATTCACATATTTTTTAAATCTCATAATATGCAATTATTTAATGAATCATTTTCAAGCATTGCTTTGCCAGATATTGGGTAAACCCATTGTTAAGGAAAAACTTTTAATATTTATAAACCCCAACTGCAAAGTACACCATTGAGTAATCGGGGTGTCATCTGTAGGGAGTTGGGTTTTCATGTACCAGTGTTAAATAAAGCGTCTCAAGTTAGGCAAAACTAAAAGAATAGAAAATAGAACTAAACTACTAAAATAACCAAAGGACTGCAATTATGATTAAACCTGAGATAAACCAGCTGATCATGTTAAACCCTCACCATCCCAAGTTACGCTAGTATTCGAGGTTGCTTGGTTGGGTCATTGCGGCCACCCAAGCCCTATCTCAGGGGTCAATAGGGTAGTCTAGTTGTTCTAACCACCTATTTTAATTCATGGGAGCAGTTCGACTAAACTACTAGGTTGACAACCCTTGACCTAGCTAACGGGGAGACTATTTTCATGTTTCAATCCCAGCCATTCACTCTATCCACATTAGACAATCAACGTCACCTTTTAACATAAGTCAATTGCCCCAAAACACGGATGAAAGCTCTTTCAAGCATTTCATCGAACACATGGTGGGCGTGAGAGAAAACTTTAAATTCTATCATGAACAAGAGGGCATGGTCTAACAACAATCAATTGGCCAATACAATACTAATCACAATCCAAATTCACAACTATAATCTATAAACATTACAAAAGCATATAAACAAAAACATGAATATAAACATACAAAATAATGGGAGGAAGAGAAAAGAAAATTTATGTTGATTGAATGAACTTGAGAATTCATAAGTTTGAATCCAAACAACCAGAGACAAATCCTAATCTAATTCCCTAGTGGAATTTTTTTGGCTAATCCTAACACAAAAACTCCCAGAAAGTCTCTAAAGGAGAGCCTCGGGGAGTCCCAAACAAAAACGCCAAAAGAGACTTAAATAGAAAATCGGGCGAGGGGACGACGGGGGAAGGGCACGATCGTGCCAGGGTGGCACCGCTGTGCCATGTGGCATAGCCGCACCGTGCCATTCTTCTGGCACGGTGGTTCGGCCCCCCATCATCCCTTTCTTGCCTGCTTTTGCTATTTTTGTCTGTTTTCACTCCTTTTTGTAGTACTTGCTCCATTTGAATTTATTTTCTACAAAATGTAAATAAAACAAGTAAAAATCCTAAAGATTAAGTTATTATACGAGCTAAAAGTGGGTGAAAGAGGCATGTAAAATACGATAATTTATTGTCTAACAAATACCCCCACACCTATCTTTTGCTCGTCCTCGAGCAAAATAAAAGAAAAACTAACTTAAGAACCTAACTCACTTTCGTAGGAATCACGATTGCATTGAGCCTATGCAACAAGCCCTTTGAGCCTCTTGGTTTTTCCAAGTGGACAAGTAAGGACTTGTGAGGGTTTGCAGAAGATATACCTACAACATCTTGAAAAAGGAAAACAAGTGGAGAAGGAGAAAGGAAAACAAAGAAAACAAAACAGATATACAAACAAGGCACAAATATCTATACAAGGGGAAGACTATACACATTCTAGCCAATTGAATCACCAATGCAACAAAGATATTAGCCTGTATATAAACAGAGTATACATATCAAGATTCTCTATCCACATACATGACATCAAAACACCAACTTTTCGCCCCACTATACATCAAAGCTTGGAATCCATCCTAGTGCTTGGTGTGTAAGTTTATCATCAACATAGGACTTAAGCTTACCAAAATCAAACTCATTTCCACCTTACTAACACATACTACATTATGGGCTTGTTAACATAGGAAGCAAGCTTTCTTAGTAGCAGTATTGCCTCAAAGGATAACACCCAGTAGCAGTATTGCCTCAAAGGGTAGCGTCCGGTATCGCATGCCTCAAAGGGATACTTGTCATTCCTTGTTTTATGTTTTTTTTTCTCCTTTTTTTCATTTTTTTTTGAATGAGGAAAATATTAAAGTTATCGTGTCAAAAACAGGTGGGAGAATTAATCATGAAAGACTAAGACCCTAAGATAATGATAAAGTATACACAAGAATTGGATTACACAGCTACAACAGACTGTTGGGGTTAGAATTGGGAATCAAGAATGACACACTTAGGACAAAGGTCTATCATGCACATCACATTTCTGTACAAGCTAATAGTTAAAGTATAGGGGATTTAAGCAAATCAGAATAGTACGAAGCTTCCCCCAAGCCAAAAAGAAAAACTATACGAAAGTGAAAAATTTTCACAAAAATATGCATAGGATATATGACTTCCCACCCCCACAACTAAATCTCACAATGCCCTCATTAGGAGCCAAGGAGTCACAACCACCAACAAAACACATATATATACAAAAGAAAGAAATCTACAAAAATAACAAAGCAAAAGCAAAATATAAATAAGAAAGGGCAAAAGCTATGTATATAAAATAAAAATAAAGAAAGAGAAAAGAGGGAACAAATTTACCAGGTTAGGTGCTGGGTGCACCTAAACTACCACCTCCTCAAGACGGTGCAATGGGAGGTTGAAGGAGCATCAGCCACTGCTCCTCATCTTAAGATCTGAGCTACCAAATCAAATGCCATCAAAGCTCGCGTGAGAAACACCTGAGCATGCAACTCAGATGAATGGGAATAAGAGCACCAAAACATGAATCTTGAAATAATGGTAAGTGCTCTCCGAAATTTATCAAATGCCCTTGAAAAATCCTTAGAGTGATCGAATGCAAAGGTCAACATGATTTTCACAGGCATGGTCTGAGGTATAATCTATAAGGGTCAAGGGAGGGGTCACACCCTCTTAAGGTACTTAGAGACTCCAAACAGCCAACCACATTCCCCTCAAGCATATCATGAAAATCAGTGGGTAACATATTACGATACTCAGGAGGAGGGGAGGGTAGTGAACGGAAAGGGGAAGCATGGAATGTATCAAGAGGGTTGGGGGATATATTATTAACAAAATCAGGATTATCTGGCCCCGCAACCACAACATCCACACATGAAGTCCCTATGGGAGTTTCACGAAGATCATATCCCTCAATAAAAACGTCTCCTAACTCAGACCAAGTATCATCCTCGTCAACAATAGTGCTAACACCAATGGTCTCACCTACCCCGAACTCCGTTGACTGAGCTAAAGGGGGAGGCGTATCAAGAAAGGTCATGATAAACGCAGTGCTGTCTCTAAGGGTATTAGGAAAGGATGGAGCAACTGTGACTAAAGTAGTCAAGAGAGGGTCGAGTACTTCCTCTAGTCCGGACTCTAGAGGAGGGAAAGACGCACCATCATCACGCATATTGACATCAAGTCTAGGAGAAATAGAATTAGGGTCAGTCTGAGGTGATAGGTCATACTCCCGCATTTTATTAGCAAACTCAATTTGTTGCTCATTCATTGTCTTTATAATATTGCTAAGTCTAGGAAAGTCCTCATCAAAAATATAATAGAGACAAGAATTACTGTCATGATCAGAACAATGTTAAATTTCGCACATAGGGGGAGCTTAGTCAGGGATACAAGGGGGTGGGATGTATGAATTAATGTAATCAATCTCGTATTCATAAGTATCCTGAGCCAACCAATCAAAAAATCCCAAGCTTCATCAACATTTTTAGCACAAAAATCCCAATACTCTAAAAGGATACGGGTCTCACAATTCACACCCTCATAAACTGTATTCAAAATTTTCCACTTTTCCAAATAAAAATCACAATGAGCAAGAAAAGCATGTAATCTATCATAGTATCTCTAAAACAATTCATGCTCATATTGAGGAAAGTGGGAAAAGACATTTTGTTTTCAATTTTCAATTTTTTTGCAAAATAAAAGCCTAGTCTCGAATGCCGAAGTAAGCTCTAATATTGGAAAGCGTCAACTCCTCGGCAACGGTGCCAAAAACTGGTTAGGAAAAAAGTTTTAATATTTATAAGCCTCAAGTGCAAGGTGCATCGTTGAGTACTCGAGGTGTCGTCCGCATGGAGTTGGGTTTTCAAGTACTAGAACTAACTAAAACATCTCAAGTTAGGCAAAACTGAAGGAATAGAAAATAAAACTAAACTACTAAAATAACCAAAGGACTATCAAGTTGAACCCTCACCTTCCCAAGCTATGTTAGCATTCAAGGTTGATCAGTTGCGTCATTGAGGCCCCCCGAGCCCACTCTCAAGGGTCAATAGGCTAGTCTAGTTGTTTTAACCACCTATTTTCATGGGATTAGTTCAACTAAACTTCTAGGTTGGCAACACTTGACCTAGCTAGCGACGAGACTATTTTCATGTCCCAATCCAAGTCATTCACTCTATCCACACTAGACAATCAACCTCTCATCTCAGCATAAGTCAATTGCCCCAAAACACGGATGAAAGCTTTTTCAAGCATTTCATTGAACACATGGTGGGCGTGAGAGAAAACCTTAAATTATAGTATGAACAAGAGGGGCAAAGGTCTAACAACAATCAATTGGTCATCACAAGGCTAATCACAATCCAAATTCACAACTATAATCTATAAACATTACAAAAGGATATAAACCAAAATATGAACATAATTACATACAAAATAAAGAGAGGGAGAGAAGAGAAAACTTATGTTGATTGAATGAACTTGAGAATCCACAAGTTTGAATCCAAATAACAAGAGAAAAATCCTAATCTAATTCCCCAATGGAATTTTTATTGGCTAATCTTAACCTAAAAACTCCTAGAAAGTCACTGAATGAGAGCCCCAAGGAGGTCCCGAACAAAAATGCCGCAGGAGGCTTAAATAGAAAATCGGGTGAGCGTGTGACGGGGGAAGGGCACGACCGTCCCAAGTGGCACGACCCCACCGTGCCGTTTTTCTGGCATGGTGGTTCGGCCCCCCATCATCCCTTTCTTGTCTGCTTTCGCTATTTTTGTCTGTCTTTACTCCTTTTCGTGGTACTTGCTCCATTTAAACTTATTTCTTACAAAACGTAAAAAAAACAAGTAAAAATCCTAAAAATTAAGTTATTATACGAGCTAAAAGTAGATGAAAGAGGCCTGTAAAATACAACAATTTATCGCCTAACACCCATCAATTATAAATTATCAGGGCTTAGGCCCTTCAATTCATCCGCACGGCTTCAGCTTGGACTCTCGATTGCCCTGGAAGGTGTGCGCCTTATTCAGTGATCGCATTGTCATAATATGAACTCATCAATTTTGGTTTCACTTTCAGATAATAGCTGGTAATAATTTTAATAGAATTCTCTCTCCCCCTCATTTCGAGGTAAAATGAATTGAGATGCGCCCACCTATTGAAAAATGAATTTTATTCTTTACAGTATAGGGGTAAATGTATTGAATTTCGGCTCATTCTTCAAATATTTTGTATGTTTATGTTTTAGGTTGAGTATTTAACAAGTTTACTTATATGGTGCCACAATTGAAGCTAGAGGACAATCAATGGAATATACGCGAGCTCATAGTGACATTTCGTAAAGTCTTGGATCGTGAACATGTATGTCTATTGGTTTGTTGAAATAAGATCTGAATTTGAGCGTGTATAAATCCTACATCTCTTGATTCATATCTAAACTAAGAAATGATATAAATGTTAAGTGAGCTAGCCAAGCCTTATCCTCCTCGGATGGCATTAGCATCCCAACTTTGACTCTTTTACTGTAATAACGTCTAAGGATCAATAAATTATGATGGATTATGTGATTAAGAGTTAGGTTTTTATGTCTTTAAATGTAGCCAGCAAAAGGTAGTTGTCACACTCAACACCCTTGGGTAACATAACATCATACACACCCTACGCCAATGTGCCAAACAGTGTACGAAATGTGGAGTAATGGTTTGAAATTGAATTTTTATTCTTAAGGTCTTAAGTTCAAAACTTGTCAATTACAAGTTGCTAAGGCAACAACAACAACAACAACAACTCTCAATGTAGATTCTACTTACGGTTTTACCTTCAGAAAAATATTTAGAGTCAAACATCTTTTGATATAAAAGGGAGCAAAACACGAACAAGCAAGCCGTAATAGAAAATAAATAATAGAAGAGAGTATGACAATTGCAATAGCATGCACAAGTACTGTTAAGACAATAAATGTGATAACTAGATCTGCACATCGGCAAGTCTAAGGGAAGGGCAAGCAGTGTGCTGCTTAAGTTACTAAGGTTAAGACTTCAAAACAATAAATGTGATGAATTTTTCTATTGGTTGAAGTTTTATTTTTCAATCAAATTTTATCAAAAATTGTTACTAAAATAATGATTTACTGTTCATTAAAACTAATATGTTGTTAACTAAAGAGTACACTAATTTTCACTAAAAAGTGGTTTGATAATGAAAAAAGTAGCTAAGGTTAAGACGAGTTGATGATCCTACTTATTCAATTCTCAATTAGAAATTTTTAAAAAGTTGGCACTAAGTAATGTTATAATGTAAGCCAAAAGTCAAACTTTAGTTCATTAAATAGTGTTGAATTGTACACTAAAAATTATTTCGTCGTGCACTAAATAATGTTCTACAATACACTAAATGCTATTATATTCTACGCTCTTAGACATCTAGTATTATCTAGTAAATTCATCAAGAAATAACACATAGATCTGGCAATTTTGTTTTGGAGTTATTCAGTTGTCATTTTAGTGAAAATTAAAATAGGGTTTGGGATAATACACTCTAGTTTAAAACTACATTTATTTTGATGTTCATTAGTTCATATTTTGATGTTATTTACTTCTTACTTTAGTGAACATTAATATAATTTCATTATACAAATATACAAAAATGAAGATGAAAAGATCTCTACCACTTCATTCAATTTTATCACTCATTGGCAAAAAATAGTTGGAGCAAAGAACACTTCAATTTAACATGAATTTGATTTTATGATCTAACCAACATCATTATAATATACAATAAATAAAACTAAAAGAATTATTTTAATGTTCACTGAATCAAAATTAAGCAATTGTTGCCAAAAAAATGAATAGAAAGGTAAAGAATAAAAAATTATACCAATATTATTAGTTATTAAATAAAAATGAATAGCTGTTGCCCCCATCCCTCTAAAAAAAAAGAAAAGATAAGGAATAAAAAATTTAAAACAGATAGATTGCTATTTAAGGATTTGAACCCATGATCTGCTCCAACTACACATACTTTTGCAAGTTCACTAGTAGCTACTTTGTGCTTCCTTTGTATCCGGTGACATATACGTTCTTCGGCAGAATTAAATACCAGAAAGGACGTATTTCCACATGAATTTGGGAGGATGTGTACCTTATTAATGTGCTGGAGCATTTATAGTACAATTTGCTAGCAAGAGGACCTAGTTACTCACTCAAAATCTAATATATAAAGTAAAAATATCTTAAAATCACAAAAATACAATATTTTTCATGGGAAAAAAATGATTGCCAATGATGATTCCCTCTTACTCAATACACTAAGGCCGAATTCAGTAAAATTAGGTATTTAGTTGAGATAACTATTTTGGGAGTGGATAGTTGTTCTAATTTAGCAATTAATGGGTAGTTATTCGATGAGCGGTTGAAGAAAATATATTCGGTAAATTTAGCTATTTTAGTCGATTAATTTAAATTCGTATGAAAGGATATGGTAATTTTTAAAATAAAATTTTTGAAGGATATTTTTTGACCATAAAATATGAAATGTTGCTTTTGAATGCCAAAAGTCAATATTGTTAGCTTTTTCAGAAATGCTGATCGCTACTTGAGATACTAGTTCAGACACTACGTTTGTTATCCAATAATAAAAATTGACTGGTTAGTGTCTTAACATGATCAAAATACTAAACGCTACTCCAAACATTGTTGCTGAACACAGCCTAAGCTTACAACGTCATTGTTACCTACACAAAGTTGTTCCACCATGGAAGAACTTTTACTAGATATTGAGTACTACACAACTAAAGACATTTCAACCAAATTGTAAATCCCATGATATTCATTTTTTTTCTTATGCAGCACTAAATAATTAATTGTTGAAAATCGTATACTTTCAATCCTACCTTCACTGTTGCATGCACCAGCTTCAGTGACTTGAACACAACGCTTCTGAGTTATATGTTTACTTATCAATCATGGTTTTTAGTTGCATTGATTGATATTACTTTCGTGAAGAGTTTCATTTATTCTAAGATGCTTTTAGTTATTATGTTTAATATATTTGTTTTCTTTTTCCTTGATACTCCACTCAATCTGAGCCAAAATACATTTTAATTTAAATATTCCATACATCAATCAATTATTTAATAAATGCTCATGTCTCTGCTTATTTCAAAAAAAAAAGCGAAATGATGAAGCCTCAAAAAAAATAGATGCTAGGTTAAAATCAGTACGTTATGTTAAAAAAATTGATAAAATTAAGATTAAAAAATAATTAATTTTAAATCTTGGAAAAATTAATTTGCTGGAATATGCAGATGATTCTTGAAAATGTTTGTTCAATGTCAATGCTTTTTTCTTCAACCTAACTTACATTTTCCCATAAATTACTTTTACTTGTATTTAAGATTTTTTTTTAATAATTATAATATAATCAATACAGGTCATAATATTTGCCCTCAAACCAAAAAAATATACGTTATAATATCAAGCTGCACGTTCAAGGCCACAAACCCCATTATAACCATAAAAATGTTGCCTATTAATTATAAAACAATACATTGCCTACTCATTACCTAAAATAACAATTAATAAGGACCAATGGTATCAACATACCCTTTGATTGATCATATGCTTGAAATTTGAAGTGTATTTCTTCCTAAAACTATAGCTATATTGCCCTAAGGGCAGAGTCGATGATGATTCATGCACAAAACACACCACAAAAATAAAGTAATTGAAGACTTATCGTTACTACTGATGCAATATATCCCCAACGCTAAAAGATATTTCATATTTGACAATGTCTACCACATAAAAATAGAAAATTTAGAAATTTAGGGAATTTTATTTAAGATAAATCATCTTTTTGATTAATTATCCTCTTCTAACTTTTAGTTAGTGAAGAATATCTTTTTATTGTATTTATCTTTTATTTTTCTGATTATTTCAGATCTTTTCGTTACATAAACTCCTTATTGCATTGGGAGGATTTTTTAGATTCTTCTAGGATTATAGTTGGGTACAGAAATTGCCCTACTAGCGTCCTTTGGTATCAACTAGCCGACTCGATCCCAACCATAGAGTTGCCGCCCCTACCGGTCCATCACCGACTATGGTTGGACCACCACCAAGAACTTGGTATATATCTTGGGAGAATCTATTCAACGGCCAAGTAATTTGAAGTTTAAACACGGGATATGGAGATGGCTCAAGGTATCTATCAATATTCCAAAAGATTAATAGGAAATCCTATGTTCACTCTCAGTTTTGGCATGGTATACAAATACAAACACCTGCCAGGAATTCTGGTGTACAATATCTACATCAAAATCGTTATCCTGCGCCAATAGACTTGGCTTTCCTTGTTCAATCACTGTGCTTGTCGCGGTTGAGAAATCAAAATTAAATTTCTTAGTTTATTACCTGATGCAAGGAATTATTTATAGAAAACATATATCGAAAACATATAAGCGCATTGCTGACTGTTTTTCCAGAACCATCAACAATGAAGGCGTGCTTTCTCTATGGAGAGGCAACTCAGCTAACGTTATCAAGTACTTTTACATCTTCCGTATCAACTTTGGGTTCTACACGTTCTTCAAAAGGATTTTCAACGTGAACGCACGCGAGGATGAAGAATACTACTGGAAATGTCTCTTTAAGAACTTAGCTTATCGTTGGTTAGCTGGTGCTGCATCGCTTTCCTTTGGGTATAACTGGGATTATATCAGGACCCACTTGGCTAATGACACTATTGACTAGGGTGGTCAAAGATGGCAATTCAAGAGTAACAGTGAAATCAGATGGCATACATCGGATCTACCGTGGGTGCTGTGGGGTATATCATGTGCTGGAAGTATAGTCTACCATGGGCTCTTTATTGGAATGTATGATTCACTCAAACCTGTGGTCTTGGTTGGTGAGTTGCAGGATAGTTTTATAATTAGTGTTGACTGAATGTAATGGTCATATTGATAACCCATATTAAATGGGTGGTTATGAAATGATTAATTATGTATTAATCATTCCTATTAACTACTCATTGTCAGTTACACGCTGTGTGCAACTATTTTGAGGGGTTTAGGAACCTAATTCTTCATCGGTGATAGAAACCTGAACAACAACACTAAGTCTCTCTCCCCTCCTCTCACGCTAGTCTCGCTATCAGTTCTAATGCAACAATTCGTGGGGGATTCCCGAGCAGCAAGATCATTCGCTTTTACATCCCTAAGGTATGTCCTAAATTTCCCAACAGTAGTATTAGAGCTAGTGTTGCTCGGTTTTGACCCCGACTGATTCAATTATGGTTTATATGCAATTAGTTTGTCTAATCTTGCTATTATGTTTAACCACAGCATCCCCTAGATCTCATTTGTGTCATGAGCGACTGAATCCCCCCTTTTTAAAAGTGGTTTTTTTGATACAGACCCTAAGTACGATGTGACTCCCGCTTTCGCTTTGCTGAGTTTTTCACTCTTATGTGGTCTCTCACTCCTTAGACACCATAGGTGCCTAAAAGGGGCCAACAGTAGCATAATGTTGTGGGAAAGGGTCTGAACTCTCTCCAAAATGGGCAAGGGATTCTCAGCTCATCCCAAGGGTTCTAGCTAGCCTACATCGAACAAGAAGTTAGAATATTTACACAAATATTAGGGACAAATAAAGAAAACTTACACTGTCCAATACTTGGCGTTTAACCAACTTGGAATCGATCTTTGTCCCCGAAAAGACTCGATCCCCAACTAGCAACCCATCCTTGGTACACAACCGGGGGCTCGAAATGCGGGGCAAATGTGAGTGAAATGCTGCATGATCCTAGGCTAGTCCTAACAAAAATGGTAGTTAGGTGATAAAGGAAAACATTTTTCATTACTTGAAACATAATACGTGAGCCAATTCTTACCTTGAATACATGCCAAATGCCATCCAGACTGGTCTCTTAGACATGCTAGTTAATCCATCGATAAGTAGACCACAAGTGAAAAAGAAGGGTGGCACAAGCAACTCCCCCCAATCTAACAAAGAGATTTTTGGACATCCTCTAAGTTGCACAACTAGTGGAAGTACACCCCATTCACCTTGTTACTAAAGAAAGTTGATCCAAGCAAAAGGTAAGGATGAAGTGAGTTTGTTGCTATTGGCTAGCCCCCTCCTTGTGCAATGCAGATTTCAATTGAGAACACTGTGAGAGAATTGCATCTCGTTTGCCAGGTCACGGCACAAGGACCAAAAGTGTCAACCATTGTGCCCAATTATCTTCGAAGGCAACACAAGACCTTAATGGGGCCAGATCTCTCCAAAGCTGATATCGATTAGCATAGGGAAGTCACATGGTGTTAGGAAATAAACTAGATTTATTATTATGATAGACTTTTATATTTGTTTGGTTTCCTTTTTCTATCTAGAGACTTAGAAGCTTGAGGGCCAAGCTAGGTTTTACATTGTGGCGCCATGCATATCGTGTATGTATAAATTGACGAATTAAAACAGAAGAGAGAGGGCGTGAGAGCAAGGCACTTCACATATCTCAAAAGCTTCTATTTTTTGATTAAGTTGCTTGCTTATCCTGGTACGAGAGCATCCTATTGAAACACCCTCCATATCATAGTCATGTCAAAATTCATCATAGACCCACAAGCACCTTATTACCTACACCCACAAGAGGGACTCGGGATTTTGATTACTGTGGTGTGTTTCGATGGGAAAAATTATGATCTTTGGGAAAGGGCCGTAAGGATGGCTCTGAGGGCCAAAAACAAGCTTGGGTTTATCAGTGGCACACTAACTAAACCTGAAGGTAAGAAAGACAACTCATCCGAGTTACAAGCCTGGGAGATGGAAAACTCGATGATTTGTTCGTGGATCCATAATGTGATCGACCCTATGCTACGAACGAGTGTAGCCTACACAGATACTACAAAGGACATGCGGGATACACTCAAGAAACAATATGCAATTGCTAATGTTCCAAAGATACACCAACTAAAAACGAGCATACCAAATTGTAAGCAAGGAGGATTGAGTGTAGTAGAGTACTATTCCAAAATCTCTAATTTATGGACAGAGCTTGAGGTCCTCGACAAGAACCCGTTTTATACCTGTTCAGGGTGCACGTGTAAGGCCAGCACCAAAATCGCTCACAAATATGAGCTGGAGAAGGCTAATCAATTTCTCATGGGGTTCAACAACAACAAAAACAACAACAACTCCCAGTGTGGGTCCTGCTTTCGCAGGGTCTGGGGAGATCCAGATGTAAGTAGCCTTACCTCAACCGACATCTCTGCCCGTAGAGAGGTTGATTCCAAGTGACCCACAAAAGAATTTTGTGAAAACATTTGTAAGAGAAGGGTTAGAGAGAGAGAACCACTAGTATAGTAAAGCAGAAGAGGGGAGATACCATACCTTAGCAGCGATAGACAAATAATGACCTCTCTAGAAGCAAGGACCACCTGCAAACAACACAGCAAACTCGAACCCGTAACAAAACCTACCCTACTACAACCAAATTTCTCATAAGGTTCAACGATGACGCTTATTCATCAATAAGAATTCAGGTGTTGACCATTGATCCACTGCCCTCTCTGGATCGCATATTTAATATGGTGGTGCAAGAAGAGAGCCACAAGCAGTTGATGATCAATAGAGATGCCCGCTCAAAATCGGCGACTGCCTTCACCGTTAACAGCAACAGGACGGCATCCGAAACCAACGAGCGAAGCACCTATAACCACTGTGGGAAATTTGGACATGACGAAACCGGGTGCTTCGAGCTAATTAGGTACTCACCCGGTTAGGGATCTCGCAGACGAGGACGTGGAGGATGTGGAAACAGAGGAGGCCGAGGAGGTCGAGGCAACACTACTCGAGGGAGAGGTGGAGGACTAGAAGGCGCACATGCTACCATAGTAGCCACCTCCACGGTTGAAGCTAGCACAACCGATTCACCCACCATACCCGGCCTTACTACAGAGAAGGTTCAGAGATTGATGAGCTTGATAGAGCCAACCAAGTATGCTAGTGAGAAGCTCATAAGTAAAGACCTATGGATGTTGGACAGTGAGGCTTCGACCCACATGACTGGTGATCCAACCTTACTGTCAAATACTCAAGCCAGGGCATCCGTTGAAATTATTTTACTCAACGGTGTGCAAACGCTATCCACCAAGCACGGGTTGGCATGTCTGGATGATGGAACAAAGTTGAACAATGTTTTATTAGTGCTCAATCTTAGTTGTAACCTCGTCTCGATTGCTAGAATTACAAAAGATCTTAAATGTAGTGTAACATTTTTTTATGATCATTGCGTTTTACAGTACCGTATTTCGAGGATGCCGATTGGAGCGGGTGAGCAAAGAAACGGGGTCTACTACTACGGTGAAGCACCATTCAAGAATCAAAGTAATGCAGTTAAGGCAAGAGATTTATGGCACAAGAGAATGGGGCACCCATCTGAAGAAGTGATAAAGATGTTTGCAAAAAATTTGGATTTTTCTATTAGTAAAAATAATGATGTATGTAATGCTTGTTTCCGTGCTAAAAAAACTAGAATGCCAATTCATCTTAGTGAGAATGAAGTGGAAGATTTATTTGAAATTGTCCACTGCAACATATGGGGGCCATACCGTGTGTCCTCCTCATGTGGAGCCTATTACTTTTTAACTAAAGACTTAGATGATTACAGTCAAGGGGTATGGTTATATCTCATGAAAGAGAAAAGTGAAGCTGGACATCTTCTAAGGAGCTTTATTAACATGATTCAAACCCATTTTAGTAAGCAAGTCAAGGTGCTACGTAGCGATAACGGAGCCGAATTCAAATCTGGGCCCATGCAAGTCTTTTATCGGGACAAGGGCATCACCCATCAAACCATCTACATGGACACTCCACAACAGAATGGAAGGGTGGAGCACAAGCACTGCCATATTCTAAACATGACTAGGGAAATTCGTTTCCAAGCTCATCTCCCTTTAAATTTCTAGGGTGAATGTATACTTACAGCAGTATATTTAATAAATAGAACTCCCAGCAGGTTATTGAAGGAAGGACACCTTATGAGCTTATATACCAAGGGTGACCCTCCTATGATCAAATTAAGGTTTTCGGTAGCTTATGCTATGCCAAAAGCCAACTTCGAGGAAGTGACAAATTTACAGCAAGAAGTAGACGTTGCATCTTTGTAGGCTATCCTTCTGGAAAGAAAGCTTGGAAATTATAAGTTTTTGGAAACACACGATTTTTTTGAAAGTCGAGATGTTGTGTTCCATGAAGGAGTGCTCCCTTTCAAACCAATTCCCGGTGAAGGCAACCCTTCGCATGGCAGCAACCTGGGCTTGCATCCAACAACTGGGTATGAAGAAGACTCTTAGCTAGTCCAAACGGAAGTCAGGCCTAAAGATAGGGGGAGTGACTCAGCCCAGCAGCCCCCGACCCAATCCTCAGACAGTAGCTCCCTCTCCACTGCACCTGGCACTGGGCCTCCCACGACTCAGGATCAAGTCAACGCTGCTGACCCCGGTTCTACAGAAGACCAGAACCGAATTAGGCCAGACATCGAGAGGAGCCCAAAGTCTGCGTCTGGCCCACCTACACAATCAGCCCAGACTGTTCCCATCGACCGGGCGCCTAGACGAGGCAATCAGGTCTGCAGAACCCTGGCCCACTTTGATGAGTACCTGTGCTACAACATTCGTCCTAACGACCCCGTTTCTCCCGCTACACCTCTTCAAAAGGCATCCTCAGGTACGTGTTACCCTTTCAAGGATTATGTTACATGTACAAAATTCTCTGCTTCTCACCGACAGTTTCTAGCTGCCATTACTAAGATTACAGAACCCCAGTCTTATCATGAAGCAGTGCAAAATGACCATTGGCGTAAGGCCATGGCAGACGAAATCAAGGCCTTAGAAAAGAATGAGACTTGTATAATCGAGCCTCTTCCACCTGGAAAGAAATCTATTAGCTGCAAATGGGTTTACAAGGTCAAGTACAAATCTGATGGCACCATTGAAAGATACAAAGCACGCTTGGTGATCCGAGGAGACCACCAGATTAAGGGATTTGATTATAAACAAACCTTTGCACCGGTTGCGAAAATGACCAATATTTGCTGTTTCTTGGTAGTAGCTGCAGCTAAAGGTTGGCAATTGCATCAACTAGATGTCAAAAACGCTTTTCTACATAGAGACCTAGAAGAAGAAGTGTATAAGAAACTACCTCCCAGATTCAAGAGTACCGACAAGAACACCGCTTGTCATCTCAAAAAGCCTCTCTATGGGCTTTGGCAAGCCCCGAGACAGTGGTTTGCTAAACTATCCTCCAAGTTGATTGAGTATGGCTTTGCACGCTCCTATGCGGATTACTCCTTGTTTATCTATCGCAAGGATGACATTTTCATGGGTGTCTTGGTATACGTTGATGACATTGTGCTTACAGGCAACAATATTGAAGCATGCAGACAATTCAAAGCCTAACTATATGCATGTTTTAGTATTAAAGATTTGGGCTCTTTGAAATATTTCCTCGGTAATGAAGTCGCTAAAGGTCCACACGGGATATTCTTATGTCAAGGAAAATATGCCCTCTAGATCATTGATGAGTGTGGACTTTTAGGATCTAAGCCGGTTGACTTTTCCATGGAACAAAATCATTGCCTAGCTCTAGCACATGGAAAGCTGCTCGCAGATCCTGCTCAATATCGAAGGCTCATCGGCCGTCTCATTTATCTTACAATCACCAGACCCCGATCTCACCTATGTTGTTCACATCCTCTCTCAATTCATGCAAGCTCCTCGAGAGGAGCACCTGGATACTATACGACACGTATTGCGCTACTTGAAGACTACCGCAGGTCAAGGCATTTTGCCTAGGTCCGATAGCAATCTTCAAGTTCTTGGCTACTGTGACTTGGACTGGGGTGCTTCTCCTGTTTCACGAAAGTCCCTGTCTGGCTACTTCATCACACTTAGCGGGTCACCAGTTTCTTGGCACAGCAAGAAGCAAGCAATTGTCTCCCAGTCTTCAGCTAAAGCGGAATATCGCTCCATGGCTCTTACTACTAGTGAGTTGATCTGGTTAAGGTCCTTCCTTGCCTCTTTGGGGATCTTTCCTTCCCCCATGAAGCTCTATTGTGATAGCCAAGCAGCACTTCATATTGCATGCAATCCTGTGTTCCACGAGAGGACCAAGCACATTGAAATCGACTGTCACTTTGTTCGGGAAAAACTTGAAGCGGGTCTCCTCACGCTGGCTCATATTGGGACCAAACAACAACCTGCAGATCTATTTACCAAGTCTCTTGGCAAGGGTCAGTTTCAATTTCTCAAGGACAAGTTGGGCATCCTCGATCTACATGCTCCAACTTGAGGGGCAGTATAAGGAAATAAACTAGATTTATTATTATGATGGACTTTTATATTTGTTTGGTTTCCTTTTTCTATCTAGAGACTTAGAAGCTTGAGGGCCAATCTAGGTTTTACATTGTGGCGCAATGCATATCGTGTATTTATAAATTGACGAATTAAAATAGGAGAGAGAGGGCGTGAGAGCAAGGCACTTCACATATCTCAAAAGCTACTATTTTTTGATTAAGTTACTTGCTTATCACGTGGGGGGTCAAGACCATCTCAGCAACTAAGAGATGGAAAATATCAGTGGTATCCCAATACTGTTCCAAAAGACCTAGAATTAGACATAATTGCTGCTCTTCCAATCCTTGCATGTCATATTGAAACCATACAACCATGTATCCTTTATCATGACCATCGTGTTTGAGAAAGCAACTAATAAGTGATAAGTTGTATAGAAAATTCCGAAGATAAGGGGCGAATGATACTCATAACTCCTGTAACCATCATAGTAGAAATGTGTGCATCTTTGTCCTGAAAGTACAAAGGTAATGAGTTTTAACTAGCGGATATTAGATTCAATCTTGACAGTCGTCTCCACAACGAACAAATGGGTTTGGGACGGTGAGCTTAAGCCATCTATTCAATCAAACATACGAAAGAACGTATGTCAAAAGCATGTGCCGACAACAAGTTTAAACAACATTCGATTGAAAACAAAACCGAACTGAATCCTAACTAAACAACCCAAATGATAACTAAGATTCTTACAAGAACTTCAAACACAAAATGAGCCCACTAAGCTCATTCAAACTTGCATTTCTATAAAAACCAAAACATTGCCCAAATTAGACATAATACATCTGATTTAGGTGAAATCCGCCTGCATGGCCACGATCACTTCATGTTTTGGATCTATAATATGAAATAAGCTTCAAACAATCAAGTATCAAGATTAGACTAACCAATGCATCAAAATTAAAAGTAGGACTTCGAACCCTCTAGGATTCGAACATTTTCAACGGGCATGCACAATACACGAAATTTTGCAAGATTTAAATCTTTGTGGTTCTCTATAACACTAATCAAGAATCAACATCCCACAATCTCATCAAACATGAAGGTTTTCTATTTGAGCCACAATATCTCAATTCCCTCAATTAGAATTCCCAATCAAAAATCTCGCGAATTCAGGCCCAAATCACAGAAAATTAAAATATTGAGTTAGGAAAGCAAGAATTACCTCAAATGTTATTTAATTCCCTCAACTTGAGAGGTGTGGAAACAAAGCATAGAGATAGCATCAAAAAGAAAAATAAGGAGCAACAATAGTTGGAAAAAAGGGATTGCAGTGTCCCTTTCACACCTCCCATACCCTAGTAAGTGCCACTATGGTGTAAATTGCAAATAGATCGAGCTACATGCTGTCAGAGACCATTTCCCCAAAACAATGGGGGCTCTACTAGCATGTGACTTCTAGTAAATTAACGTAACCTTTCTCCTGTAATTTGACAATGTAACACTTTTTAGACTCAATTTTGGCAAAGAGTTCTAGCGTATGGATTCAAACTCGGGACCTCATGGTTATAATAGTAGGGATATGGCTATTAAAGTAGCTTCTTGCCTCATAATACCATCCCTCCACTTAAAAAATTTAAACTGCACTGAAAGAGGGCCCATTGACACTTTGCTAAGGCCCCATGACACTAGATGGTATCCAAATGGCATTATTAACATACTACTAGTATAGGTTCTTTAAGAAGATTTGTAGGCCATGTTTCCTCTCCAACAACACTTAATCTGTGGCTAATAGTATGCCGCTAAGTCCTGCTTGCAGTGCATGACTCATTTAGGCTAATATTATCAAGAGAATCTTTGCTAATTGCTGGTTTAAGGAACGCAATCTCTAACATTTCAACAAACTTTATGGGGGCTGGTTTAATGTAACCCATTCTGATTAAATAAGGGAATAACCCTTCCCTCCTTGCACATCAACCCTTCATCTCTTCTCCCTCTTTAAAGAGACAACCCTTCTTTCTAGCTTCTTTCTTTTCCACTATTTCTTTCTAACTCTTTGGAAACCTTTTCAAATCATATCAATATTTTGTTTTTAGACTAAGCCATCAACTAACCCTAATACTTGGAAATCTTCAAGAATGATTCTTGCTAGAGCTAGATCAACATAATCCCTATGGGTTCGTAATCAAAGTTAAAAAAAAAATCAGTTCTTTTGTTTATGTTTGTCTTTGACTCTCCTTGTTTTGTGTATGCTTTAATTCAATTCTTTGTTTTTCTTGCTATCTAAATGTATGTAATTGAGAAGTGATCATTAATATTTCTTTTTGTTCTTTTCTCTGTCTATCCGAAACGGGGTCCTAATCAAAGTAGCCACATAAAGGATGATGCCTTAATGCCGCTAAATCCACAAAGAGTAATCTTTGTAATCCTAGTAAATGTTGTCTTGGCATTGACATTATCGAGGGTATGATGTTACTAGCCATCAACTGTACATTTACCCTGAACCCAGGACAAGTCAATCCTTATTCAAGATTTTGGAGATCACTTTATGGAGCTTTCTTTAAAAAAATAACTTTTGAATTTTACAAAAAAGTATGGTGGCAACTGTACTTTTCATACATAACTCAAACCATCCCAGTTCACCAAAAGAATAACCATTGACATCAAAGGAAGGATTAAGGCCTGAAAGTTGCAGTGACTTTAGATGTTAAAGCAAGTGTAGAAAAGAAAAGGGGTATCAACTAGTCTTCTTGAAAGGTTGTTTCTAGTCATAGGTGTGGCTAAAGGTATTTTATAATTGAATTTCAATTCTATTATACAAAATGACATATTACCAAAAAAAAAGAAGAGAAAAGGAACAATTCAAATGGTAGTAAACTACCATTAATATAAGGTCCTCATGGTAAATCCAGGTTGTTTTTAGGATAACCAAAAGAAAGTATGAGCAGAAACCATGCTGGGCCTTAGTTCCACAAAATGGTCTAATTCTATCTATGGATGCTAAATAAAGTTTATCCATCCGTCTATCATGTGAAGGAATTCGGTTGTACGCTAAAACTCAATAGAATGGCTCCATTAAGAGATAAGGCAAGGTGAACAACTACCACTCCTAATGGAGAACACCCTAAAAGAGGAAACAAGCATCCTTGTTTTCTCTCTGTCAAATACTGAATAATTAGGTCGATTGTTGACATTAATTTAAAACCCAAGAAATGACTATAAATATAAAAAATCACGAGATTTTTACCAAACAAAGTTCATATTTTCCATCCCCAATAATTTAGGTTGATTTTCGATTGTTTCAGCCTAGTATAGAGAAGATGTGTTCCTTATTTGTGAATTGTTGAGAACTTGATAGAGAGAATGCCCATCGCGAGGGCTTGGAAAAAACTGAATAAGTAGCAGCGATGTTTTTCCTGCCTTAAAGAGCTTCTGACACTCAAGTTAAAGAGGGAATTATAAAGAAAAGTAAAAAGCAATACCTTAGACTGAGTTGGCTTGATTAGCTTAACTAGCTAACCTTTAGGATTTGCCCTAGCCTCGCTTATATGAGGGTTTGGAGGTAATCTATTATCCATGTTGTCTCAAGATTATATTCCTCGTTAGATTGGATTACCTTCCTTAATATTTTATCTCCTAGATATCTACTTCTTTCTAGGGGATCCAATCAATATTAAGATCTTTTCTCTTTTTCCATGAGTGCAACCCTGGTAAAGGATGACTTCAAAGGCTATTGGACCTAATTTCTCTTAAACATTCCTTAGAACACATTTTAAGGCCCAAAGGTGGGAGCTATATAGCAATTTAGGCTTTCTGATTGGGTTTCACCTCTGATCAAAGCCCAGGGCCCAATCTTTTGGGTGCTACCTAAATCATTAGCCCCTTAATGCATAGATGATTTGTTGATTAGGTGAATCCTAACCTTGATGTTGTCACTTGATTGATTTACCTCTTTAGGAGTACGACAACTCTGGAGTTCCTTCAGATCTGGGGTTTCTCAAGGTTAGTTTTACTTTTCCCTTACGAACCTGAGCTCATTCCCAAGGAGCTGTATGAATATATCTCCCACCACATTTTGATTTCAAGTTTTTTGGAAACAAATTCATAATCAAATTTTTTCTACATCATTGGAGATTTATCATCGACAATAATAATCCATTTTTCGAGATGTTTGCCTCCACATGTCAGTAATTAAGTTACTTTCTTGTGGCTTGGTTTTTTCTAATCTTTTCACCGTACCTCATAAAGTTAATCATGGTTTTTCTAAATGTTGACAAGCTATTGGATTGGACATCCAACGTCATTTTTCCCCTTGAAATAGGATATTTCTTACCATAGTTTTGAATGTTACCCCCTAATAATTGCCATCAGGATCTGAAGCTTCTCATTTTCATTCTTCGAAATCCAGTTTCTATGAATTTCTTGCCATTTCCTTTAGAAGTTTGAGAAGCCATTCTTTAATTCTTTCCTTAAGACATCGAACTTTTGAGATTGGACATAAACTTGACCCTTATCTAGTGTCTGGCCGTATTCTTCTCGCTCCATGAGGGATTCTTATGAAGAAGTTCAATCTCAAATGACATCACTAAGAAATTAGACGAAGAGCATAGGGATCATTTGCTAGAATACTACTAATAGTTAGTCCTAGCCTTGACAATCCCAGGCTCCAAGGGGTTCTTCATTCTATCTCCGTTTACCTTAACCTCAAGGAGAGTATTCTAAGTGGCCAGTTGTACCGCTTTAGGAATTGGTTCACCATGTTCATATAAGCCTAGGTCTTTTCCATAATTCCTTCTCTCTCAGGTGAGGTCCTCTAAGGGATCTATGACCACTATTCCTATTGTAAGGTCTTGGAATCCTAAGGCCTTTGTGACTCTCAGGAGCAGAGCTACCCCTTTGCCTTCGGATGCCCTTGTGTTTTGAAGAATCACCTCAATGAATGTGATTATATGCTAGATAAATGTTTTGCTCTCAAGACACTTTTGCGATAAAGATTAAGAGTCATTAAATCTTGTATGCACAATTGCTGGAATCTCATCTTTGCGCTTGATTGCTTGCAAGTAACATGTTGAATAAAATCATTGGGTGACTGACAACCTGGAGCTTTAAAGTTGGAGTTGAATTAACTTCAACTTTTATGGTTGAGAACCTTAACTTGCTTGTAAGAAATGGACTCTTGTTAGAGACAAAATTGGCACAAGTTGAATTAAGCATAAAATAAATTTTATGAAACTTTGATTATTTTCCTTATTCTAGAAATTACATATCTTTTTGGTGAAGTCTAAGTTATTTATAAATATGCAATTCTATGATTAGCATAAATTTAGGTACAAAATTTATTCATTTTATGCTTGAAATTTCTCCATATTTTTTGTCCTTTAAGAGATTGTATTTTTAACATATTATGTTATTATAGATTAATTAAGTAATCTTGTAGTAGCTAGTAATATTTGGAATGTTCATAAAGCAGAAATTGAGCTGTCTTCAAGAAGAAAGATTAACTTTGTGGTTTTGATGATATAACAATTGTTAACATTTGAGATTGTTGGAAAGTAGTTTCAAATATATCCAAGCCAGGCAAAGGTCAAAAATAGTTTTCTTAAAAGTGGGACCGTTGCAGTTAATCAAAACAAAATTAGAGAATGTTAACATCAAAGGTGGAAAGAGTGGTTTCTTCCTTAGCAAAGGATGAATGCAATAGCTAACATATTAAATGAAGGCTAAAAAGCCACATCTCCGATGCCAAGAACGGATAGAGAGGATGTTGAAAAAGTGAATAGACGTTAGGTTCATCGAACCTCTTGGTAGTTGTTAGAGAAATGCATCCAACAAAATACTTTGAAGCATCCAATGGCAACATCTCCAGCATTTTCCAATACTCTCATTGTTATTTTCAATAGATGAGACCATACATGTAATAGTTCGATCCTAGATTCTGGTTATTAATTTCATTTCATTCACATCATTTCTTTTCATATTTCCATCTCTTTATTATTCTCATTTGGACACTTCTAACGGGGCCCTTACTTTGCAATTCGGAGATTTCTTCTCGTCAATTTTGGAAATTGAGTTAGGCCTTGATATTTAAGAATTTAATGTTGAAAATCCTTTTTCATGGCGTCACAACCATTTATTTCAAATTTGTTTAAAGAAAATTTTTTTTTAAAAAAAAAATTTCAGAAACGCGCTCGATTTCCATTTTTCGCTAAACCCGAGCCCGTTTAAAGCCGATTTCGATGCAACAAGACTTGACCTTTATTTGATTAACTAAATCCTCTTAATTAAGCCTTAATCAAGCATGCTTTTATTGACTTTTCTCCTTAAATTCTCAGCCAAGTAATGGGGGGTATAAAAGGCCAAATTTTTCATTTTACTTCATTCTTCACCAAGTATTTGCAAGGCACTTTCTCTCTCTTACTTCTCTCCTCCTTCTCTCTACCACACGACAGCAACAACTCCAGCAGCAGCACCACCCTTTTCAGCCACCAAACAACCACCATACACCACCCCCAACCACCCCTCTTACTCCCTCTATCATCAAGGATCATTTTTAACCTCTCTTGCTAGTTCAAAGTAAGTGTTCTTTCATCCCTATGCTGATTTTTGTTTTGATCTTTGATCTTGTTGGGTTTTGTTCTTTATTTTGGTTGTTTTAATGGTGGATTAAGCTATTTTTGTGGTATTAAGAATCATCTTGTTGAGGGTTTATGGTGGGGTTGATTTTGGATGAAGTTAGGGTTAGGGTTTCATGTTGAGGTATGCAAGTTTCTTGTTCGAGTGATAATTATGGATTGATTTCTTCATGTTTTTGCCTATCTCTTAATGTATTGAAGTTTAATATGGCTTTTATGATATGTTGGAATGTTGTGATGGGATTCAAGTTGACCCAAAGTTAGGGTTTTGTCCATAAATGCATGGTTTGGACTAAAGTTGTGTTAACTTTGAGGTATGTGTTTATGTGCCTTGAAAGTAAGCCTTGTTGGATATATATATATATGAATTGAAGTTGAGTGTGGTGATGTTGTATGTGGTTGGGATGTACCAAAGTGTGTTATACACTCTTGAGAAAGAGTTTGAGTTGAGGTTTGGTGTTAAAAAGGGAAGTATCAACTAAAAGAAGTGCTGCTGGAATTTTCAGTGAAACAGGACGACCTTGGAAACAAAAGTGGTAATGATCGGCCGGGCCAAAAATTCTGATTTTTGGTGGGTAGATAGGTCTGGATGTTAGATTTAAAATGACTCTTGAATCGCCTTAATCCAAGGTTTGTGGAGGAAGTTATGGCTATTTTACTGGAACCTGTGCAGGGTGGACAGAATGGTTGTTTTTTTTTACCAAAACCTGACATATTGCTGTTCTGACCCTATTTTATGAAACCTGTCATAGGAATCTGGTTATGTGCCCTTCAGTAAAGTTTTAGAGGACTTCCTAAGCTATTTTTATTGGGGTCTTACGTATCGATTGGAGGTCGGGAGTATAAGTTGTGGATTATTCATTCCGTACCTTGTCATAAGCCCTACCCTCTACACTCGCCGGCGTGCTTTAACTTAGCATTTTCATACTTTATTTAAATTTACCAGTTTCATAAGCCTTTTTTTTAACTGATTCACACAAATTCTTTATAAGTCTTTTCCATTTAAGAGTATTCATTGTACTAATTTTATGCTTATAATGATTTTTTTTAACAACATCAAGGCCTAAGCTCTCATCCTCTCCATTTTAGTCATATATTTAATATGTGTGCTAACTTTTAAAGACCCCAGGTACGTTCATTGACTGTATCTTTAGAAATCAGCACGTATTTATCGAAATTATAATGTTTTGGTAAGTATATCAATGAATCAATTGAACCAGTGATTTATCGCATAATTAGTGACCCCATCAGTTATCAGTTACAGGGCTTTGCCCTTCAGTTACCCGCGCGGCTTCAGGTCAAGTCTTCCGGTCGGCTTGGCAGGTGTACATCTATACATAGATCGTAACAGTTACTAAGGGGTGCACTAACAGATAATAATTGACAAGTTAGTTTTATATACATCTCATTCCCTGTTTTAAAATCAAAATGAATTACAAAGCGGGCCCTCATACTTTATTTCCCCATTGAATCTTTATCAGTACAGGGATGCACGTATTGAGCTTTGGCTCACAGTTCGAAATGCTTTTATGTTTTGTTTTAGGAAGATGCTCAGTAAACCGCTCACAGGCGGGCAGGGAGGCGGAAGGTGATAATTAAATCAGGACCGTCCCTTTGATTGGCGAATAGAAGCGCTAAGACGTTTTCATGCCTTTTTGTGGTGTTTTTTTGGAGCCCCAGCTGTACATCTGAACTGCAATATGTATTTTAATGTTATATTTGTAAGCTTAAGTTGTGCTATGTTTGGTGTAACCCTGGGATTTTAGAATCGATCCCGTGTTGTTATTAAAGGTTTCAAACTGCTCGTGAATGACCTCTAAGGTTGTACTTTGATTGTATGGTTCAACTTTCATATTTTAGAGATGCCTTGTCCTTGCGGACGGCGGTAACGCCCATCCATGGAGTTCTTGATGTTCAACCATAATTTATTTATTATTGGGGCGTTACAGATTTGGTATCAGAGCCAGCTTGAGATTTCTTGAGGAAAGTAGTGCTAGAAACTATAGGGTGAGAGTGGTTGTTAGGAGGGGCTAACGCATGTTGTTGCTAGAGTGATATTAGGAGATTGCAAGTTGCTTTTATCTACATGTTTCTTATTTATGGGTGGCTATGGTTATGTCTGCCTCTCACGTATGTGTTTTCTTTGCTAGATGGATCCCTATGGTGTTAACCTGTTGCCGGGGGGATCAATGATCGCTCATATTGCGTTGGTCCACATTAGTATGGAGACACACGTGCAGGACCCTTATTCTGAGTTCCACAGTATTGCGTTCCGTGCGCAGAGATTGTTGTGGTCCTTACCCCCGGTTGGCCCGTGGGTGGAGTTCAGTTACCGTTACAATGACTTCATGGTGTCAGGGAACCCAGGCGTAGACGGACCTAGGTTTCAGGCTCACGGGGGGGCTTGGACGACTCTCAGTGCAGAGTTGTTGTTGAGAGAGGAGTTCAATCAGAGGGGACTTACCATGGAAACTCTTCAGCATGTTTTTCCCCTTCATCAGGCCCATCCTCCACCAGTAGTCCCACCGCCAGCACAAGAGCCACCCATCCCACCTGTACCAGGCACCCCACTGATGCCTGAAAGCCCTGGGGAGGCCTACGAGGTAATCAACATCCATGACACCCCGGAACTAGTGGTGATCAGTTCTACTGAGGACCACCAGGATGAGGAGGATGCCCCTGAGGAGGATCCCGAGGAGGATCCTGAGGAGGATGACCCTGAGGAGGATCCTGAGGAGGATGATCCCAAGGAGGATCAGGGCACTGAGGAGATGGCGATAGAGCCGCCGGGGGAGCAGGAGCAAGAGGAGGAGGATCTGATGGTAGAGGACGAGCAGGAACCCCAAGTTCAACCCGAGGTTGGTGACGCCGAGTCGGTAGCATCCTCGAGCAGTTTTGATTCGGGTGAAGAACCTGACGATGAGTCTGACCCAGATTATGATCCATCTAGGGACCGTTAGGTGGTTCTAAGGGTCGGGTAGTGGTTTCCATTTTGATCCCTCTGTATGTAGGTATGGTATGGTGGGATTGGAGGGTGATTTTGTTTTGGAGCATCCGACATTGTATATAGTTAGTCCAATCCTTTTTGACCATGACGACAAGATCCGCAACCCTTTTTGGTCACGTGACGGATCTAGTGTCTAGGGGCTATTTAGTGTTTAGTGTTTAGGAGTCAGTTTTAGGCTTGCCTACTCAGTTAGGTGTTGTATGCCTTTGTTGTTTGTATATATATCAGCAACTATGTATGCAAGCAAGCAGTTATGAAATGAAATGAGGTTGCCTTGAGTTATGAAATAATCTATGAGCAATTTCTTATATATTTATTGGGCATGTTTATCTTATACGTTTGGGGTTCCCGTGTCTAAATTGTTTTATTTAATGTCTGTAAGACCCGCTTTCATTATTTTCATATTAAGTTGCTTGTATTACCTTTTTATGTCATAAAATCGTATTTTTAGTAACTGTATGAGTTAATTGATTATCGATGTGCTTTTGAAAACTATAATTTTATTAAAAGGGATTATTATTGCTATTAATGATTTTAAAGTTCATTCATGCTATTTGTCCCTTTAAATTATATTGATAGTTTAATTTAGTCGTTAAACGATTAATTTCATTAAAAAGGACGATTACTTGATTTACGTTATTATTGACGTTACTTATTTATAAAATTATTGAATCGATGCTAACTGAAGTTTTTAAAATTGTCTTTCGATTCATTTAGTCGATTCCCGAAGTTTAATTAAAGATGTTAATTGTAGGACGTTTCGACTCGAGTTTAGACTCCTCATTAATAAGTTTGGGGTTGGAACCTGGCTGAAGCATGTTATTAAGCCAAAAATAAAACTAAAAATAGAAGGGACCGAAGCCCCAAACCTTTGTCAGCCAAAAAACGAGTACCCCGACCCCCTCTCTCTCTCTAACTCGCGACTCTCTCTCTCCTCTCAGCATCTTCTTCTTCCTCTGCAATCCACCATGCGCACGGCCAAGGGAGCCCAGAACCCCCGATTTTCGACTCAACCCAACTCGAAACCCTCCATAATTCACCTCCCTAGCCTCAGTCGAACCCTATGCTGCAGTTCTGGAAGAAATTCGAAGGATTTAACCCATGCTTCGTTTGGTTTGGGTTGCGATTCGACCCCCTAGATGTGAGCCGAAGCCTAGCCAAGCAACCCTGTTCCTAATTGCTTCGAATCCACCACAAATTGCTAGTAAATTCGTAGCCTCAAGCGTCCTCCACAAATCCAAGTCAGTGAATGAGCGTTTGGTGAAATTAGGGTTCAAATTACGCGGGTATAAGCGTGAAATGGGGTCTGTTCGTGTGGGTTTGGGCAAGGCAGTAGAGGAGGGTTGAATCCCTAGTTTGAAGCCCCAAATCGAGTCCCAAAGCCCCAAATCGGGTCCTCTAGCATAGAACCGAGGTGGGTGTTCCTCGCCTCCTAAATTAGTATTAATTTCGAAAGCGTTTTAAGCTTTAGGTTGCGATGCATGCTAAGTTTAGTTAGTTTATGCCTGAAAACAACTTCGAATCGTTAAATGTTAGTTTAGTTGATTAAAACCCGAAAATGACTTGAATCGATACATGTTAATTTAGTTAGTCGATGCCTGAGATGTTGTTTCGAAGTTAATTTAACGTGTTTAGCATCGATTCAAGTTAATTAGTTGATGCATGAAAAAGAATTAAAAACGAAGTTGTTTTGATATGTTTAGCCTTGATTC
>JACYFF010031957.1:22368334-22382663 GCA_017589665.1 Selenicereus undatus
TTAGCCTTGATTCGAGTAATTAGCGATTCATGAAAAAGGATTAATTTTGAGGTTATAAGAACGTGTTTAACTTGAATTCGATTAAAGTTAGCTAATGTATAAAAAGAATTAAAAACGATGTTAGTTTAACATGTTTAGCTTTGATTCAAGTACTAAGTTAATGCATGAAAAGGGATTGATTTTGAAGTTATATGAACGTGCTTAGCTCCGACTTAAGTCAATTAGCGATCATGTGAAAAGGGATTAATTACGAAGTTGTTTTAACATGATTAGCTTCGATTCAAGTTAAAACTAACTAATGCTTATAATCGAATTAAACTTGAAGTTATTGAGATATGTTTAGTTTCATTCAAAGTACATTCATGCTTAGGAAAGTTTCCTTTAAAATACATCGTGTGTGTCAGATTAAATCATGTTGATTTACTTAGTAAAGTGTTGTCAAGTGATGACTGAATATGGTTATATGTGGCTGAAAGGTGCTGTTTGCACAGGTAAGCGCCTAAACCTCACCCTCTTTAATAAATCTTTATGATAGCATATTATGGTTAATAAATCGATGAAACGAGCTAGTAGTTGGATGGTTTGAGGATAACATCATGAGCGTTTGAGGTCTTGTGTGTACGGTGAAAGTGAGGAGGGAGATTGGGTTGTGAATTAACCGCAATCGTGTGGATTGCGAGGCCATGTGTGGCTTATTGTGTTGAATTGATGTGACTAATATGAAGTGCTTAAATGTGATATATGTGATATATGTGCTATATGTGCTTAAATGCTTAGATTGCATCATGTGCATAAGAGTGAGTTTTTTTTAAAAGAAAGATTTCATGTTTTGAAATGATAGCGGCCATAACTATTAATGCATGATGGCCTATTTTAATTAAATGAAAACAGTTTTGGGAGTGAACTCGCTTGAACGGGGGAATCCCTAAAGAGTTTTATAAAGGTGTGAGTTATACGTTGAATGATTTTACGATTTGAAACGCAAAGTTATAGCCGTTATGGCCGATACGCTTTAAGTGGCTAAGATAATGTGCTGCGGACAATATGATATGATATGAACGATGTTAACCTAGGGGATAAGTCCGGATAAACCCTAGAGGCCCTGACGAGGGCTGATGTAATGGTCCGATATGTTATATGTAGCCATCTCGGGAGTAAGAGCTTAAGCGTGAGCGTTAGGTCTCACTATGGGGTCGAGAATAGTTCTCACCCGATCAGCACCCTGTAATGATCTTATGCCAAAAGTATTTTCCTACCAAGATAAGAAAAGCAATTGGCTTATGCCATTTTATATGTTTTAAGGTTTTAAGGAAAAAGAATGTTTTACGGGCCCAAAGAGGCCAGTTGAATGAAATGTGAAAAGTTTATAAGGGTCAATATGCGACCGATATGAAAGAATATGAGCCGCAAGGGGCTAAGAGGAGGGTTTTTATGGGCCTCAAGAGGCTAAATGAAATGTTTTCAAAGAAAGGAAAGAAAGTTTTCTTTGTATGTTCTATGCTTTTCTTATAAATGATAATGAAATGCTAAGTAAGATGCGATGACGAAAAAGAAGGCCTTATGAGCATGTTTTATGCATAACCTATGAATGAGACTTGGCATCTGTGTATGTCTTAAGCATATCATATGAATATGAAATGAAATCTCTTTTAAAAAGGGCAATAGCCTCAGGAGGTTAAGGAAATGTTTTCAATAAAAGAAAAGAACGTACTGAATGAATGCTTTATGACGTGATTCCTAAGCATGTTAAAAGTGAAGTTATGTTTAGTAATGTCTTCATAGGAATTTTATGAATGCCTAATATGATATTAAAGTATGAATATGTGATATGTGACTAGTAAAGATATTATTTGCCTGCAACGGTTTTGGTTTTAAGGGGGTTGGGGGACACTCACTGAGCGTGTGGTTGCTCATCCCACTACTCTTTCCCCTTTTCCCCCAGGTTTTCTTTATGACAGGAATAAGTGGAGTCAGCTGGAATTGATTATTGCTTGCAAGATGTCATTTGTGCTAACTTATGTGTTAAATGAAGTCATGGAAAGTATTTTTAGTTTGTAAATGCTTGTAAACAGTGTTCTAAGTTCATGTAATGCATATTGGTTATGAGTCGCTCTGTATGGCCATATGAGCCAACCATCCGGTCAGTTAAATGTCTTTTGGTTGAAGTTGGTTGTATTTTGGGATGTAAACCCCATACTCCGGTTGTGTGAACCGTTGAGTTGTATCTTTTACTGTTTCAGTATTAATGAACTATTATGTTTGGTGTACTCCGAGCGGGTGGCTCGTCGAGTTATGAACTCCGGCGTGTGGCCGTTGAGTTATGTTTTAAATGTTTACGCTTCCGTTGATTTACAGGGACTTATTGTAAGGCGTTTAGCCTGGGAACGTTAAGTTTTTAGGGGAAGTTCTGTCCGTTTCGTCCCAAAATTTTAAGTAAGAAGTTAGGAAAACGTAACGCTTTCGGCCCTAGGGGCTGGGGGTGTTACAATGTCTGATCAAAATGTCTCAAAACGTAATTGAGGTGCATGTGGAGGATAATACGGAGCAAGGCCAGGTTCCGGGGATCAAGCCTCATGTCAGGGACCACCACATGGTGACGTGCCGCCGTCACTCTCCGAGTTAGCTAACAATTTAGGCAACCCGGGCTACTGGCCAACCCTAGTTGCCGAATTGATGAAGCGGATTCCCCAGGTGCCTACTGAAACCCCTCCCAAGGAGGATAAATTGGCAGATAGGGTAGCACGGCGCAACCCTAAAGTGTACAACGGGTCTTATGATCCCGTGGTATTGGAGGAGTGGATAAGGGGAATGGAGAAAATTTTTACCGTAGTGGAGGTACCAGAGGAAAAGAAAATGAACATTGGGACGTATTACTTGTCAGGTGAAGCGGACATTTGGTGGAATACAGTGAAGGATAAGCTCATAGGACCTGATTTCACCTGGAATAAATTCTTAGTGGAGTTGAGAGCAAAGTTTTACCCAGCTGTGGTGCAAAGGCAGAAGGAAAAAGAATTTATGGAGTTAAAGATGAGCGGTAGCATGTCGGTGATGCAGTATGCTAGTAAGTTCACCGAACTATCTAGGTTTGTCCCTGAATTTGTGTCATCTGAGAGGTTAAAGATGAGAAGGTTTGAGGAAGGTTTGGCGTTCTATATTCGAAATCAGTTAGCTGGACAACCAATGCTAACTTATCAAGATCTATATGAGCGAGCAGCCGAAGTGGAAAGAGTGAAGACAGAGTTGAGGGCATTGAATCCAATCAACCACAAGAGAAAAGGGTTTGAGCGGGGGACTCCAAGTGAGAGTGTGAACCAGAACCAGCAGAACCAAAAGAAACCTACTCCTGTCCCCTCCAAGAGCCGTCCTACAGGCTCGATAGCACCTTGTGCGAAATGTGGAAGAACAAATCATACCACTCTTGAATGCCGCGTTGGCACTAACAAATGCATGTGGTGTGGTAGTCCTGAACATCTTCTCATTGCATGCCCTCGACGATTAAAGGCCGTAGATAAGGGCGCCGCGAAACCGTTGGCCCCGCCCCGCCAAGGACCTCCACCTTCAAGGCCTGCAGTTGCAGGGAGGGCATTTGTGATGAATAAAAAGGAAGCTGCTACCTCTGGTACAGTAGTCACTGGAAGTCTCTTTTTAAATTCAAAGCCATTTTGCGTATTATTTGATTCGGGTGCCACACATTCGTTTATATCTACTCGATCTGCTAAACAATTGGGCCTTGAGAACAGTAGGATGGCAACCAGCTATAGAATCAAGCTACCCAATAATTCTGTGATTGAGTGCCCCCTCTCTTACCAACTTGTTCCTATCACCATTGGTGAAACCACCTTCCCTGTGGATTTGATTCAATTTGATTTGTCTGATTTTGATATCATTTTGGGGATGAATTGGTTGCATTCTTATGGAGCTCAAATCGATTGTGAAGATCTTAAGGTCATCCTGAAAGATGAAAAAGGGAGAAAAGTGTGTTTTTATGGGCAGAGAGAGGCAAACCCTTGTTCTTTGATTTCTGCTATGAAAGTGAGTAAGCTGTTATCTCAAGGATGTATTGGATATTGGTGTTATGCTGTTAGCACCCCAATAAAAGAAGAGGGAGTAGAGAATATACCTGTGGTTTGTGAATTTGAAGATGTTTTCCCAGAAGAATTACCAGAACTACCCCCGCAGAGGGAAATTGATTTTGGAATCGAGTTGATTCCTGGAGCCCAACCCATCTCTAAGGCCCCATATCGTATGGCTCCAACTGAGCTTAAGGAATTAAAGCTTCAACTAGATGAATTGTTAAAAAAGGGCTTTATTAGGCCAAGTGTGTCACCATGGGGTGCTCCGGTGTTGTTTGTCAAGAAGAAGGACGGAACTTTGAGGCTATGTATTGATTATAGGGAATTGAATAAGATTACCATCAAGAACAAGTACCCTCTGCCACGGATAGATGATTTGTTTGATCAATTACAAGGGGCAGGAGTGTTCTCTAAGATTGATTTGAGGTCAGGGTACCATCAACTTAGGATTAAACCTGATGACATTCCTAAGACAGCATTTAGAACCCGGTATGGTCATTATGAGTTCACAGTGATGCCTTTTGGTCTCACTAACGCTCCTGCAGCCTTCATGGACCTTATGAACAGGGTTTTTAGACCTTATTTGGACAAGTTTTTAGTGGTGTTCATAGACGACATCCTTATCTATTCTAAGGATAAGGAAGGGCATGCTGACCATTTGCGAATAGTACTACAAACCTTGAGGGAGCATCAGCTCTATGGCAAATTAAAGAAATGTGAATTTTGGTTGGAGGAAGTGGTATTTTTGGGGCATGTGGTCACAAAAGAAGGAATTAAGGTTGACCCCCAGAAGGTGAAAGCAATCACCGAATGGCCAAGGCCTACCAATGTCACTGAGATTAGAAGCTTTTTGGGTTTAGCCGGCTACTACCGAAGGTTCGTCAAGGACTTTTCGAAAATAGCTTCATCACTTACCAATCTCCTCAAGAAGGTGAATAAGTTCGAGTGGACTGAAAAGTGTGAGAAAGCCTTCCAAGAGCTCAGGCAGCGACTGACGACCGCCCCGATTTTAACCTTACCAACAGAAGGAAAGGAGTATACTGTTTACAGTGATGCATCGAAGAACGGTCTAGGGTGTGTACTGATGCAAGAGGACAAAGTAGTGGCTTATGCCTCTCGACAACTCAAACCATACGAGAAAAACTATCCTACCCATGACCTGGAACTGGCAGCTGTGGTATTTGCCTTGAAAATTTGGAGGCACTATTTATATGGGGTACCGTCCAAGAGCTATACTGATCATCAAAGTTTAAAGTATATCTTTACCCAAAAGGAGCTCAATTTGAGGCAACGACGTTGGCTTGAGTTGCTTAAAGACTATGATCTTCAGATTCAATATCATCCGGGCAAAGCAAATGTGGTGGCGGATGCCCTGAGTAGGAAGTCGCAACATAACTCAAACACTGTGGTGATTACTCAATTAAACCTCTTGAGAGAATAGGAGGACTTTGGGATTCAATTAGTATCTCATGGGCAAACGAATGCTCAACTATCAGCACTTACTGTTCAGTTTTCCCTAGTGGAAGAAGTCCGACTGAATCAAGGAAGTGATCCTGAACTCCAAAGTATAAAGCAAAATTTAGAAAAAGGGAAGTCTCCGGGTTTTGTAGTACATGAGGATGGGACCTTGCGGTTCCAAAATCGCCTATGTGTGCCCAAAAATGAGGAGGTAAGAAAGCAAATCTTGGAAGAGGCTCACAACACTCATTATTCGGTGCATCCAGGAGGCACAAAAATGTACAGATATCTGAGACAATATTTTTGGTGGAGTAATATGAAGAAAGATGTTGCAGAATACGTGAATAAGTGTTTAATCTGCCAAAAAGTTAAAGCAGAGCATCAGCGCCCTGTGGGTGAACTACGACCCTTAGAAATTCCTACTTGGAAGTGGGATTCAATCTCAATGGACTTTGTTATGGGTTTACCCCTTTCTGCCTCAAAAAAGAATGCTATATAGGTCATAGTTGATCGACTCACCAAGTCGGCCCATTTTCTGCCAATTAAGGATGCTTGGGGAGTTGAAAGATTAGCCCAGCTGTATGTTAAGGAAATAGTCCGCCTGTATGGGATCCCTTCAGACATAGTCTCAGATAGGGATCAACGATTCCAGGCGCGCTTCTGGCAGGCACTTCAAAAGGCCTTTGGAACCAAACTAAATTTCAGCAGTTCCTATCACCCAGAGACAGATGGACAAACTGAAAGGGTTAATCAAATTTTGGAGGACATGCTGAGAGCTTGTGTATTGGAGTTCCAAGGGAAATGGGAAGATGATTTACCTTTGGTGGAATTCTCTTACAACAACTGTAATAGCACGACCCTAAACTATATTTATTTATTTAATTAAGTCATGTTATTGATTTTCATATTTATTTATCTCATTGAATCATCGCAGTTGGAAAAATTTATTTCGGGCCCCACTTTGCAATTCGAGTTTCATTTACCAGATCATTTCGGGAAAAATCGATAGTAGGCCTCGATATTTATGATTTAAAAGATTAAATTATTTTTCATAAGATTACATTTAATCTCGAGCTTTGTTGAAAAAAAAAAAGTTCAAGCGAACTCGGTTTGAGCTAGTTTTTGAACCCGAGCCCGTTTGAGGCCAATTTTGGCCCACCAAGTCTTGACTCTATTTATTTGCCTAATTACCCTTAATTAGGCCTAATCTCTACTTAGAAAAAGTGGCTTTTTAAGGGGAAATTTCAGCCAAGTATATTGCAAAGGCATTTTCAACCAAGTAAACTTCAAGGCTTTCTCTCTCTACATTCTCTCCTCCTTCTCTCTTATACACAGCCAGCACTAGTAGCAGCAGCATCATCACCATTTTAGCCACCAAATCAGCCACCAATAACCACCAAACAACCACCACTCACCACCCCAACCATCCCTCTCACTCGTTCAAACACCCAACATCATTTCTACTTCTCTTTAAGCACAAAGTGAGTATTCTTTTCACCTCTTATGCTGATTTTGTTTTTGATTCTTGATCTTGTTGGTTTTTGTTTATTATTTTGGTTGTTTTCATGATGGATTATGCTGTTTTTATTTTATTAAGGATCATCTTGTTGATGGATTATGTTGGAGTTGAAGCTAGGGTTAGGGTTTTATCTTAATCATGCAAGCTTCATGTCCAAGTGTTGAATTTTGATTGTTTTAAATGAGATTTTGTGCTCTTTGACATTGGTAATGAATATCAAGATGTTAATTCTGACTTATATTAGTTAAAGAGTGATTTTAGTGGGTGGTTATGTGAAGAAAAGATTGCAAATATGTGGTTATTGGGCTGTCAACAGACCTAAAACAGGGGTCACTTTGAGAAACAACTGGTACTGTTTGGCACATCCAAAATTCATAATTTTTGGTGTCGTGATAGCTTGATGAGTTATCTTTCAATAGGCTTTGGAATTAGTCAATTTTGAGTTGTGTGGACAAATTTATAACCAATTTACTCAAGACTATGCAGAATACATTGAAACTGGGAACTGAAATGGAACAGTAACTTTACGGAAAAACTGGTATTGATTGGGTAATTGAAAAATTGTTATTTTTGGTGTGTGGATAGATCAATGAGTTCTGTTTAAAATGCCTCTTGAATCGCCTTAATCCGAGTTCTGTGGAAAAAGTTATGGTCATTTTCCTGCGACTGCGCAAATTGATTAGAAATTGTGCACGTCTGTGTTCTACCCTACTTTTAGGGACCTTATTATGTGAATCATGCTTTGTGTCCTCAATAAGAGTGTCCTCAATAAGAGTTTTAGAGGACACTGTGAAGTTTTCATATTGAGGTTTTATATCTCATTTGGAGTTTGGGAGTGAAAGATATGGCTTTTCTAATGCAGACCATCAATCGGTAACATGAGTGAATGCAGAAATCGAGACATTTGAAAATATTTTCAGAACTTTCTATATAATTATTCGTATTACAAGGAAATTACAAAGTGTATTGAGTTCAACAAGTTTGTTAGTGTACAGAAGCTTATTTGGGTTGAAAACTGAGTTACATGAGTATGAAAATGAAATTTGGGAAGTGAGCAGATTATTAACTCAAAATCAGTGTCCTTTGGACCAAGTTAGGGTGTTATATGAGCTTTTATGAACCTCGCAGCACCCCCTTATGGCATAAACCTTTTGTCACCCATTTCAGAAGTATTAAACCTTCTATTATCCATTTCAAAGGCATTAACCATTCTATTATCCTTTTCAGAAGCTTCACACTTTCATTTATCAATTTCAGAAGTATCAGCAAACCATGTGTCATTTATATCAACTAAAATCTTTTCATTATTACCTCAATCATTTTCATTTGGTCTATTTTGCTTCAATTTGTATTATTTCAAGTTCAACAATCCTAACAGATTTATTATTCAAATCATTTTGGTTTAACTTGTCATATATTGAACTAAAATCAGTTCAGTTTGGTTTAACTTGTCTTATATCGAATTATTGGAATTGTAAGAGTCTTTTTAAATAAATCATTTATGTCAGTGAATATGATTTACTCGGTGAGTATGGTTTACTAACTACGTTTACCTATAATTACATTTCTTTAGCAGAATCGAGGCCTAGTCTATCGTTTCCATTGTGCATAAGTATTATCAAGTGAAATATCATTTTAAAGACTTCAGGTACGTCCATTGCCTGTATCTTTAGAAATCAGAGTGTATTTATCAACGCTATCATGTTTTGGTAAGTACATCAATGAATCAGTTTACACAGTGATTTATCAGTTAATTAGTGGCCCTGTCAGTTATCATCTATAGGGCATTCGCCCTTCAGTTACCTGCGCGGCTTCAGGCCAGGTCCTCGATCGGCTTGGCAGGTGTACACCTATCCATAGATCGTAACAGTATCAAGGGGTTCACTATCAGATAATAACTTGCAATGCAGTTTTATATTTATCTCATTCACTGTTTTAACTTAAAATGAATTGCAAAGCGGGCCCAACCAGTGTTTCAATGATCATTTAACAATTCAGGAATGCATGTACTGAGCTTCGGCTCACAGTTCGAAATGTTTTTATGTTTTGTTTTAGGAAAATGCTGAGAGAGTTGCCCTCATGCTAACAAATCAGCTGAAGAGAATACGTGAAGCAAGAAAATTCAGATGGATTAGAAGTAATGCAGTATATGCATACCTTAAAGATGTATATTAAATTCTTCTATGGATGAAGATGTAGACTATATAGTGATTTATTTTACTATGGTTTATAAACCCTTCATTGGTTAACACTTGATGTGAGTGTATGGTTAACACTTGATGTAAGTGTATATGTTTGAGGTTATGCTTAGCTATGTTATTTATAGCACTCGTGTTTCAAGCCTTGTCCTTTTGGACGACGGTAATGCCCCTATCATTGGATTCATCATATGATTTTCCTTATGGGATATGAACAGTGAAACATGTTTAATTTGGGGCGTTACAGATTTGGTATCAGAGCCAGGTTGAGATTTTTCTTATGGGATATAGAGTATGGAGTTAAGACACTAAGAAATTGGTTAGTGAGGACCGAGGATTATTATGATATCATTGGAGATTTGTGGCACTGGTGATGTCTGCTTATCTCACACATATTCTACTCTTATATTCTTCTTTGTCATATGGATCCATATAAAGTATATATAGTTGATCTCAAGCAGCAGATTTGATGGAGATTTGGAATAACAAGTTGAAGGTGCTTCAATGCATTTAGGTAAGCATGGTGATATGAGCCACCCATCTGAATGGTATGACATCCGTTTAGCTGGAATTGTTTATTTTTGAGATGTAAACTCTTGTACTCCGGGTGTGTGGCCCGTAGAGTTGTGGTCTCCGGTGTGTAGCCGTTGTGCTTGATTTTATATCCTTACGTACTTCGAGTCAATGCAAGGGATGGGATGTAAGGCTTTAAGCCTGGAAAATGGCCAGTTTGCAGGCGAAACTCTGTCCGTTTCGCTCCAGAAATTTAAGAATCACTAACACTCCTAGCCATAGGGTTGGGGGTTGTTACATATGTATTCTATGAAGGCCCTTGACTCATTTTTAGGGTAAATGCAAAGGGAAAATTAAGTATGGGCATATTACACAAGTTTAATCAACTTCATAGTGTTGATTTACGCAAGGATTTTCCATCCTGAGTTTAAGTTTAAGGAGATATCTTACAAATGAAACAAGTTTCAAGTGGATTAGAGGTCATTTGGTCATTCAAAAGTATTAGACAAGTCAAAGTCTACAAAGTTGGCAGAATCCTAATGCACAAGGTCTGAGTTTAGTCCACTTGCAACCATACATTACATTAGATAGAGATGTTTTAGTTATTCTATATCAAAGTTCAGAAAGTAAGCTTTCCAATGACCCGTGTTGTAACACATTTGGAGACCAGTGGCCAATGAAAGTCAGCCTAAAAGTCTGATGGTATAAACTGTTCAAGTCAGTGGATACATACAATTTATTCTGGTAACCTACCATTTACCATTGTCTTGGTCGGATTATCAACTGTTTCGATGTTCTTCGTTTTGACCAGGGGCTTCGTCTTTTTGTCTTCGTGGCATCTTCCCATCCAGTTGCATCACCATTCACTCTCCTGTCACATCTTCATCAGTTTTGGTCACTTTCTTTTGCTTTTAAGAGCCCAATTGTTGCTAATAGCTGGTTTATGATTGGGATGCACCCATGTCAATAGATGATAATTTTGTAGCACGCCTGAACAGAAGGTAGATTTTAACTACGCTTTGTATATCGGTTGATTGTTGTCCAACTTGTGGAATCCATTGCTAAGGGGAATGCGATGTGTCTACCCTTTTTGGCTGATTCAACCTCAGTTTCCTATTAAAGATCACTTTCATAAAGCTTAAGCTGGACAATCAAAATCTTTATCATGCATTTGGACTGCGTCAGTGAGAAATTTTGATGAGTTACTACCCTGTGGAAAAATGTCTTCAGTTGATTCATACTAAAGGACTCTAGAGTGTAAAGTATGACCCAGTGGAATGAAAAATGAGTGGAGAAAGTTTCACTATAACAGGGGTTCCAGGAGATAGAAGGGTGAACATTGGAACATTTTATCTAACTGGTGAAACTAATATTTGTGGAACATTGTTAAGAATAGGCTCTTAGGGCCTGACTTCACTTCGAGTCACTCCGGATTGCTAAGTGGGAACCAACAAATGTACATGGTGCGGTAGCCCAGACGACCTGATCGCTGCCTATTCCCGAAAACTAAAGGCTGTAGAGAATGACTCTCCCTTTCAAGGCTCGCAGCTGTAGGAAAGGCTTATGTGTTGAGCAAGAAGGAAGTTGTCATCTCTAGTGCAGTAGTTACTGAAGCTCTCTTTTACGGAATAAGAAGGTAGAAACCAATTATGGAATCAAGTTATCCAACGACTCTAGAATTGAGTGTTCTACATCTCATAATTTTATTTCAATTACTATTGGTGAGATAGTTTCGCCTGAAGTTCTGATTCAATTTGACTCGCCAGACTTTGATATCATTTTGGAAATGATCTAGTTGTGTACTTATGGGGTTAAGATAGGTTGTGATGACCCTAAGGTTATTTCAAAAGATGAACAAGGGAGAGAAATATGTTTCATAGGCAAGGAAAGGAAAAATCTTGTCCTTTAAATTCTGTTGTGAAAACCAATGAGCTCTTATGTCAAGGTTATATTATGTATTGGTGTTATGCTAGTACCATTCAACCGAAGGAAGAAAAAAGCAAACGATATCCCTACGGCTTGTGAATTTAGAGATGTTTTCCTGAAAAGTTATCGGGACAGCTTTGCAAAGACAAATTGATGTTGAGATTGAATTAATCCCTGATGCTCATCCTATCTCCAAAATCCCGTATTTTATGGCCCCAATTGAGCTTCAAGAACTTAAGTTTCAGTTAGAGGAGTTATCGCAGAAGAGATTTATCAAACCATCCAAGTGTGCCATCATAGGATCCCTAGTTCTATCTGTAAAGAAGAAGAATGAAACCTAGAGGTTATGTATTGATGACAGAGAGCTGAATAAGATCACCATCAAAAACACATACCCATCGGCCCAAGTAGATGACTTATTTGATCAACTGCATGGAGCAGGAGTCTTTTTCTAAGGACGATTTGAGGTCAGGGTACCATCAACTTAGGATTATACCTGAAGACATTCCCGAAACCACACTACGGACCATGTATGGGTCATGATGACTTCACTGTGATGCCTTTTGGCCTAATCAATGGCCTGCGGCCTTTACGGGTCTTATGAATAGAGTTTCAAACCATATTTAGACAAGTGTAGTGGTATTTATAAAAGATATCTTGAAATACTCCAAGGATAAAGATGAGCATATTGTTCATTTGAGGATAGTGTTATACACCTTGAGGGAACATCAAGTACATAGCAAATACAAGAAGCATGAGTATTGATTAGAAGCAATGGTATGTTTGGAACATATGGTTTCAAAGGAAGAGATTAAGGTCAATTTGCAAAAGGCAAAAGCAGTTACAAAGTGCCGAAGCTAAACCAATGCACTGAGACTAGAAACTGTTTGAGTTTAGCAGGGAATTATCGAGTTTAGAAAGGATTGTCAAATATCATCTTCCCTGACCGATTTGTTGAAGAAAGCTATAAAGTTAGCAAGAAGTTAAACTGGTGGCTTATGCCTCCCAACAACACAAGCCTTATGAGAAGAATTACCATACCCATTTCTGTAGTTTTTACATTGCAAAGTTGGAGACATTACTTATATGGGGTATCATGCAGAATTAATACTGATCATCAAAGCTTGAAGTACCTCTTTACTCTGAAAAAGCTCAATCTACATGGAACATCAGTTGTGGCAGATCCAATGTCAATCAAGAAAGAGAAATATTATGGCAGGTGCCCTGAATAGGAAGACACTACATACCTTGAACACTGTAGTAACTACTCAACTGAATCTCTTGAGAGAACTTAAGGACTTGAACATTCAATTAGTGTTGCAATGGAAGGTAAATGTTCAACTGCTGGCACTTACCTTACAGCCATCCCTGATGGAGGAGCTTAGAGTGAATCAAGATAGTGATCCTGCGCTCCAAAGAATAAAGCAAAATCTTAAGAAAGCAGATCTTAGCGGAAACTCATAATACTTGCTATTTGGTGCACCGAGCGGGCACCAATATGTACACATATTTGAGGAAATATTTTTGTGAAACAATATGAGAAGAGAAATTGCAGAATACATGGATAAAGGTCTTATTTGCCAAAAAGGCCATGGTAGAATACCAATGCCCCATAAGTGAATTGAGACCTTTAGAAATTCCCACTTAGAACTGAGATTCAATTATGATAGATTTTGTCAAGGGATTCCCTCATATATAGTGTCTTACAGAGATCAAAGATTTCAAGCCTGTTTGGCATGCACTTCAAGGAGCCTTTGGAACTAGATTGAACTTTAGCAGTTCTTATCATCCCGAGCATCTAAAAATATCAATGGATCCAACTCTTCTGCATTGGAGCCTGTAGTACTTCATGACCTACGGCCAACATTTGCATTTGAAGAAAGTATGGAACATCCAGTGGTCAACGTTGTGATAGCACTAGTAGAGAACCCTACATGAAACATCAGGATAAAATGACGGCCGACATTGACAACAAAATCATCTTTTGAGTCATGAAGATCTTCTTCAGCATTCAATAAGGCGGCATATCTCAGAAGACTCTTGAAAGCGTACCATTGGAATCGACAGAAAAGCTATGTTGATAAAAGAAGGAGATTGCTGGAATTTTTGATATATGATAAAGTTTTTTTGATAGTCTCACAAACTAAGGGTGTACAGAGGTTGCACTGCGACCTAAATTGAGGTCAAGATCTTTTGGCCCATATCAGTTCATGGAAAGGTCGAATTCCATAACTTGCCTACTAGATCTGCCTATATAACTCAAACATGTGCAGTACATGTTCCGTGTTTCTTACCTTACAACTCAGGTAATACATTTCAAATCCGGACCATGTTGTCATAATCAAATCCATTACAATCATTGAGGGTTTTGTGTTTCAAGAGCATACAATTTAGATATTGGATCACAAGATTAAGCAGTCAAGTTTCAAGCAGATACCTTAAATTAAATTGCCCTGGGCAAATCATATTTCCCCAGAAGCTACTTGGGAAACTGAGCAAGAAGTGAAAGCCAAGTACTCATATGTATTTGAAATCACATTGCATGATCATCAAAGTTCATAAGTTTCGAGGACGAAACTCTTTAAGGGGGGAAGGCTGTAATAGCACGACCCTAAACTATATTTATTTATTTAATTAAGTCA
>JACYFF010031957.1:22423593-22438561 GCA_017589665.1 Selenicereus undatus
GTGTGTGTGTGTGTGTGTGTGTGTGTGTGTGTGTGTGTGTGTGTATGATATACTTCATTGATGAAATGTAGCTTCCCCCCCCCCCCAAAAAAAAAGAAATGTAAAATAAAAGTTTATGATCATATGATATACTTTACATACCATATGTTAATACAAATTAATGATTCAAGTTATGACATACTAAGATTTCTAATTAATTCAAATCCGCTCCAAAAAAAATGATAATGAAATATAATTTTTTTTTGTTTTTCCCGCTGAAAACCGTCCTCCATATCCACATCTTCCCGATCCTCTATGCGCGGGAATGTAATTTTAGGTGGTTATTGACGATAGAGAGGGTAACGTGGGAAAGCAAAGAGATGGGGGGATATCAATTAGTGACTTTTTATTAATTTTAAAATTTAAAATCAAATTAACTTCTAACTGTTTTGAGTATTTTGACGGAATTAATGAGAAGCTTGAGTTGAGTGAGAGAAGTATTCTTAGGCTACCATTCATTTTTATACTTATCTTATAAAGATGTGTATATAATTCTTTTACTATGTACGATAACGTTGAGAAGATTAACTTTTCCTTTTTATTAAAAACCTTATAGCGCAAGGCCATTGACCACAGTATTAATCAATGAAAGAGTAAGTATGTGGAGAGAATTAGTTCAACCCTTATTGGAAAGTTTCATAGTAAACTTATCTTATTTCACGCTTTTTCTCAAGCTGTTGGCAAACAGAAATAGCGGAAAAAAATAAAAAATTGAAGAGCGAAAAACCAAAGGAAGGGAGGGAAGCAACTCTTTTATCAGAGCTAGGTTTCGATCCTGGGAACTGTCTAGGAAAAAAAATTGAAGAGCAAAAAAACAAAGGAGCGTAGGGAAGCAACTCTTCTATCAGAGTCAGGTTTCGATCTTGAGACCTGTGAGACCTGTGAATTTTTATGAATTTTAAATTTAAAATCAAATTAATTTCTAATTGTTTTAAAATGTAAAATAATGTGAATAATTGAAAGGTCGGGATTCACTGTCGAGTTTAAATCTACAGTTGCTATTTGAAAAGCAAAAAAACAAAGGAGCGCAGGGAAACAACTCTTCTGTCAGAGCCAGGTTTCGATCCTGGGACCTGTGAGACCTGTCAATTTTTATGAATTTTAAAATTTAAAATCAAATTAATTTCTAAATGTTTTAAAATTTAAAATAATGTGAATAATTGAATGCTAAGGATTCACTCTTGAGTTTAAATCCACGGTTGCTATCTACTGAAACTCCACAAATCACTCTCCATGCAGTATTTGAGAATTCCTCAATTATGAGCACTTTATACATTTTAGCATTGGTTAGATTATGACAATAACGACAACAATAACAACAACAGTGATAATGGAAATAATTATGGAAATCATCTTTATATTTCTATTATCTTTAGTAATACATGCTCTATGTATATTTGTATCAAAAAAAGACAAAATAATAATAATAATCTTGAAAATCAAAATTTTTTATTATTTCTATATAAATGTGTATATTATATTATGTGTTAATAATAAGGTGTCACATAAGGTTTTACGGCTTGTTCAGTAATTATAATTCAATTTTCTTAAGTTAAAACTTCTAAAATATGAACTTATTCTATAATAATGAAATAATAAAAAAATTTATATCCATTATAATCTCCTAATCTCTTTTTGATAATTAGATGATCATAATTAATATTGACTATATTATCAAATTCAAAGAGGAAGATAACATTGCCGATATCGACAATGACGACAATAACAACAATAGTAATAATAAAAATAATCATGAAAATTGTATTTATTATTCTATTATCTCTAATAATACATGCTCAAATTTATATTTGTATTAAAAAATACAAAATATTAATAATAATGATGGAAATAAAAAACGTTTTGGTCTGTAGAAGCCACAAAGGGCAATACAATATAATAAGGGAGGGGCGAATAGAACTTGAGACCTAATATGTCCAGTAAAAAGTACAATACAATGAGGGAGGGGCGAATCGAACTCGAGACCTAATGTACCCAGTAAAAAGGGACAATATAGTGAGGGAGGGGCGAATAGAACTTGAGATCTAATATGTCTAGTAAAAAGTACAATACAATGAGGGAGAGGGGAATCGAACCTGAGACCTAATATACACAGTAAAAAGGGAGAGGTAAAAAGTATAATACAATGAGGGAGAGGGGAATCGAACATGAGACCTAATGTACCCAATAAAAAGGGAGAAATTGACGGTTATCAAGATAAATTCAGGGGCTGAGATTGCCTAAGATTTTGATCAACGGTTGTGAAGTTTGGATTAATGAGAAGCTTGAATTGAGGGAGGGAAACATTTTTAGGCATTCACCCATTCTAGCATTTGTAAGATAAAGATTTGGTGCCTCCCTTGCATTTCAGTGCCCTGATTACAAGCAAGGCTCTCCATTTTTTGGATGATTAGTTTCATGCAACCTATATTATCCACGACCCATTATTATTATTATTATTTTCTTTTTTTTTTTGACTTTGATTTTATTTTCATTTTCTTAATTTGATATTGCTTATTATTATTATTTATTATTTTGATTGATAACTTCCTCGACTAGATTTACAGGCTTTAATTTTTACAGCCCATATTTTAAATTTAGCCCATAATAAAAAAAAATAATTTTCTTTTTTTTGTGGTTAGGATTACATCGACTTTACGAGAGTTAATTTTGATAACTCTCAATCTATCAAAATTTTACATTCAACAGTTGCCCCCCGTGTATCATGTGTGTGAACATTTGTAAGAACATATGGCACATGAAGTCTGTCGTATTAACTTACTGATCCTCTTTTTTTTTATTAGGAAGATTGAAATGGACGGAAGTTATGGTTCTCAACGGGCACCCCTCGAGAATGGTGCTGAGTCAACTTATGATCCCATTTATAGGCTCTCTAGTTCTTTAAAAATCCTTGTTGTTTCTCCTCCATCAGATTCTAGGGTCACAAGGGTACGAAAAGAAAAGGTACGAAGGGGTTCCTTTTCATATTCATACAACGATGAGAAAAGTTGCATCAATGTTTGCAGAGATTATGCAAATTTTTTCGACGCCATGGTTCTTGAAAAGGTCAACACAGAATCTAATGGGGATGAAAAATTTCTGGTTACCCCATCATTTTATCCTGCTCTCCACAGACTTCTTACTATGAGAAGAAATTGGGGTGTGGATTTCAAGTTTCGAGGTTTGTCCAACTTCATGGTTGGTGCTATTGAATGGACTGAGTATATCTTGAAGCATTTTGAACATACTCTTAGGTCAGCAGTCATATATGGGACTGTTGGTGTATCTTGCTATCCCTATCATTTTGACAGAGACGTGTAGAGGGCATTTTGTGAACTTTGGGGGATCTTTAACAAATACACTTCAACACGGTGCTAGAGAAGTTGACATTTCTCTTTATGACTTGGAGAGGATTGGTGGTCTTCCCATTCTAGGAGATGTGTATGAAGAGTTTTTACCTCCTAATGAAGATTTGATAGATGCTGAAAAATTTTCACCCACAGTTTTGGAGTTGCTCCGTATTCATGCTGAACTTTGTCGCTTTCATAAGAGTAAGCATGTCTACTGGAATTGGTGGTTAGATCATTTTTATAGAGGAGAATTAACTTGATGTGCTTTCGGCAAAGAGTCAAAAAGGAGGACATCTTCTAACCCTCCACGAATCTCTCAAAGAGAACGTCTTTCAACTTTGAATGTCACAAACATTGGGGAGCTTGTTGCGTTCTTGGCTTTTTGGTTAAATCGCTTTGTCTTACCGTATCGTAGCGAAGTAATAAGGCCCGAAACTTTTGTGATGGCCTCTTTAATGGCAAAGGGTCAAAAAATCTCCTTGGCTCCAACTGTACTAGGGTACATTTACCATGGTTTGGGACAGGTCGCCAGTCATCCTGACCATCCAGGCCAAGCTAATCCTTGTTTTTCTATTCATTATGTGGTAGGCTGGTTAGCGGAGATGTTTCCAGCCTTATATTCTCAACGACCTGATTATGAATGCTCAGCAGATTACCTTGTATTAGTGCGCTATGCTGGGATGTCAGCCAAACGATTTACATTAGCGCAAGCAAGGAGCATTTTTAGAAATGGGCAATCCATTTCTTTTCGCGCAAGTGCGTTTTGCGAGCAATCACCAAAAGGACGGGAGTTAGTTGACATGAAACTATCAGACGAAGATTTCAAATTTTTATTATCTATAAGATCTTCTGTACTCCCTATCCGAGTTGGATCTGAATTGCTTCTAGAGCCTTAATATCCCAATCGATTTGCTCTTCAATTTGGATTGGACCAAGGTGTTCCTGCCAACAACTTGAGCTTTACAGTCTATCTCAAATAGAAGAGAAATATGATGGACCTTGCCCAGACGGTAGTGACTTTCTATAGCTGTGATACTGGCGCCAAATTTTACGTCCCAAATGTTTATTTTGAAGGACTCTGTACTTGGAGTTATTGCAGTTGGTGGGTTAGATCTAGCACTCCTTACTTAAGCCGGTCCGTCCAGAAAATCCACTAGATTACTAGCAGTGATAAGGCAATTTTAAGGGAACAAATTTTTATCATTGATCGCCTACGCCCGGATCCACAATCTGTTGGTGGACCTGTCAGAATTTCGGACATGACGAGTAATACAGTTCCTGCGGGGAGATCCACTGGAGCTTCATCCAAAGAGAAAACTACCGGAGCTTCTTCGAAGGGAAAATCGATAGGCATTTCTACCAAGGGAAAGTCTGCAGAGGTTTCTTCAAAAAGGGGCAAAGAGAAGGTCTCTGAGTACAACCATAAATCACAAGGGCAGAAAAGAACTTCTCGTGAGTGGTCTCCAGGTGACATCAACTTCAAGCGAGCCCGTTACAATCGTCCTGATTATTCCGATGATTCTGAAGCAGGAAATGGCATGGGATTTAAGGATTTACCCATTGTGGACTTGGATACTTTTATTGAGCAAGTAGTTTCGAATCAGCAAGATGCCCCCATAGAAACAACAGAAGTACCCTTGCATGAAATACCTCTTGCTGCAGTAGAGCACTCCGATGCAGCAGAAACTGCTATTATTCCTATGCTTGACGTTCTTGATGACTTAGTTGAGGCCACACCTATTCAAAGCATCCCTACTTCTTTAGCAAGCCTCTTCATTGGGTCCGAGAAAGCATTCTCAAAGGAGTAGGGGCGATCATTGATGTTATTTCTAATCATAGCTCTGCCAGTGACTTGTTAGCTAGCAGAGCACGAATTTTCCAATCTTTGAGTGCACTTCGCTCCATGATTGACATTTACAAGCTCAGCACAATAGAGATTTGTTGGCTTTCGTCCAAGGTAGAAGAGATATTTGACGTAGCTGAGGCCGCTGCGAAGGTAGAAGAATTAGTGGATGTTGATCGGGTTAAGGCTTTGTCTGACCAAGATCTCACTTGTTCTTCTGAAATTGTTCGTATTGAAGGCGAGCTTAATAGCTTGTCTAATGAAGCCGCAAAGCTTAAAGTTAAAGAGCAGGAGACTCTGAGGGAGGAGGAGTGGATTCGCAAAATGCGAGAGGATTTGACCGCCCAACAACAAAATTTAAATGAGGCAGAGAGAATGTTGAAATCTTCTCTAGATTTGAGGAAACAAGAAGTTGAACAGGTGAAGGCGGACTTGATTGAGGCTGGGCTTTCCAAGCTACAGGATTTGGAGAAGGAGAAGAACCGTCTCAAGAATTTGATCGGCATTGTAATCTCCTTCAATAATGTCTAGATTTTGCTTTGTTTTGTTTAATTATTTTGTATTTATATTCCCAGCCTTCGCCCATTTTGTACTGTACAATTCATGCTATTGCAATAAGATTTGGATGTTTCTTCCCTTTTTTTTTTCTTTTTTTTTGGTTTTCCTTCTCCCCGCCTCTTTTTAATAACAAGAAATAACAAAAATCAGAATAATTACACAACAAAGAGTAATTAGTAATGATTCTTGCTATAAACATCACATGATCACTTGATAAATCACATGAATATAAAATTTCTCATATACAGGGGAAAAAGAGGAATTTATATATTTTTGTGGCTGGGTCTGGCATACAACTAGATTATCTACGTACCCCCTTTCTAAGGGATCAAGCCTTCTGTAGTTCAATGCAATTCAACTATCCAGCAACTTTAAGTAAAGAATTTCTTTACAAATTTGCCATTGACACAGGTATATACTATTCGGCCATCATGATTTGAGAGCTCATATGCCCCTTTAGGAAAGACTTTGGTGATTACATAGGGGCCTTCCCATTTGGACTCAAATTTTCCTTGTGTTTTTCAATTGATGACAATGGGTCTCCTTATTGTTAACACCAAATCACCAATGCCAAAAGAGCGAAACTTGACTCGCCTATTGAATGCACCAGCCATTTGAGCTTGGTAAATTTCAAGCCTTTGTTGGGCCATTAGCCGACGCTCGTCTAACGCTTCCAGCTCGGCCAATCTGACTTGAGTGTTTTCATCTGAATCAGTGAATTGCATGGCTACTCTTAGGGAAGGTAATTGCACCTCAAGGGGTACCGCGGCTTCTGAACCGAACACCAAGTTGTAGGGTGTACAACCAGTTGCAGTTCGAACTGTGGTTCGATATGCCCATAAAGCTTCTGGTAGTCATTCATGCCAATCCCTCCTTGTTCTTGAAACCATTTTCTTTAAGATCTTACACAACACTTTATTGAATGCTTCAGCTTGACCATTCGACGATGGATTGTAGCTTGACGAAAAGCTATGTCTGAACCAGTACTTCTTTGCAAACGTTATCATCACTTGATTTTTAAAGTATAGGGCATTGTCTGAAATGATCTTGTATGGGACTCCGTATCTATAAATGAGATGGGTCCTGATAAAGTCAGCAACTTGCTCTGCCCCCACTTCTTTTAACGGGATAGCCTCAGCCCACTTTGAGAAATAATCTGTGGCTGCTAAGATGAATGAATGGTCGCGAAAGGAAGATGGCTTGAAAGGTCCTATGACGTCTAGCCCCCATGTTTGGAAGGGCCAAGATAATATGCTTGGATGGAGTAATTGTGGTGGTTGGTGAATAAAATCTCCATGTATTTGACAAGCTTGACATGTCTTGGCAAACTTTATCGCATCTTGAACCATGGTTGGCCAGGAATAGCCCAGTCTTTTGATTTGATCAGCAAGTTTTGGACCTGCTTGGTGAGCACCGCACACCCCGGCATGAGCTTCATTTAGGACATAAGCAGCCTCTTCCCTTGACAAGCATCTAAGTAAAACCCCATCGAAAGTTTTTCGATATAGAGTGTCATTTTTAAAAGTAAACCTTAGTAGTCGCCGTTTTACATCTGATCTTTTCTTTGGGTCAGTAGGCAAGATGCCATATTGAATATATTCAATGAGAGGTTGTCTCCAATCTGCTTCTTCTTCGCCTTCAAAAACGGAGACCACATTTGTTTCTTCAATTTCATCAAGACGGTCTAAAGCTGAGGCTAACAAGTGACGTTCCCCAATTGTTATTTGAATTTCCCTTTCATCAGGGAGTGTCAGTGAAGTAGCCAACTTTGCTAAGGCATCTGCTTTATCATTTTCAGACCTTGGCACATGATTGACTTCTACTTGAAGAAATTGATTCATAAGGTTTCTTGCCCTTTTGTAGAGAGGCGCTAATTTCACATCTCTTACCTCGTACTGACCATTTATTTGTCGGATAATTAACTGAGAATGACCAAATACTTCAAGTTGGTCAATACGCATTTCATGGGCCAATTCAAGGCCAATGATGAGTGCCTCATATTCAGCTACATTATTTGAACATATCTCAAGGAGAGCAAATGAGTAAGGAATAAGTCCTCCAGATGGTGTGACAAACACAATTCCTACTCCGGCTCCTCGACTCCTTGCTACCCCATCAAAATATAACTGCCATGTTTTAATTTCAGCAAGCATAACTTCATCATCTGGCAGATCATCAGGTAGTTCTTCATTATCTGTACATGGATGTGCCGCTAGGAAATCGGCTATGGCTTGTCCTTTTACTGCTTTTTGAGGCATGAACTTGATGTCAAAAGGGGCTAAAAGCATAGCCCATTTAGCCAATCTCCCTGATAGCATATGTTTAGATAATATATACCTTAACGGATCTGCCTTCGAAATCAAAATGATTTGATGGGATAAGAGATAGTGTCGTAACTTTTGAACGGAAAAAACCAAGGCAAGGCAAATTTTCTCCTTGGATGAGTAATTTACTTCTGCACCCACCATTGTCCGACTGATATAATATAGGGCATTTTCTTTCCCTTTGTCATTACATTGAGCCAACATAGCCCCTAAGGACCGTTCGAGGGCTGCTGTATATAATATTAAAGGTCTTCCCTGTATTGGAGCCATTAGGACTGGTGGCCTTGTGAGATATTGCTTGATGCTTTCAAAAGCATTTTGACAAGCTTGATCCCAAATGAAAGGCCTGTCCTTTTTTAAGAGTCTTGTGAAAGGTTGACACCTTCCTGACAAATTTGAAATGAACCGTCGTATGTAGGCTAACCTTCCTTGTAAGCCCCGCAATTCTCTTAACTTTCTCGGAGGGGGCATTTGGATTATGGCTTTGACTTTATCGGGGTCAATCTCAATCCCTTCTTTCCGAACCACAAAGCCGAGAAATTTCCCTGAGGCGACCCCAAATGCACATTTTAAGGGGTTCATCTTGAGCTGATGTTGACAAAGCTTTTCAAAGACCTTTCTTAGGTCATGTGGGTGATTTTCTCTATCTTTTGTTTTTACAACCAAGTAATCAACATAACATTCAACGAGATTGTGGAGAAAATCACGAAAAATTATCGTCATAGCTCTTTGATAGGTGGCTCTAGCATTTTTCAAACCAAACGGCATTACTGTATAGTAGTATATGCCTTGTGGTGTTCGAAAGGTTGTTAAGTCTTCATCTTCGGGATGCATTTTGATTTGATTGTATCCCGAGAAACCATCCATGAAAGGCAGAGCCCCAAACCCTGTAGTGGCATCCACGAGGAGTTCAGTGATTGGTAATGGGAAATCATCCTTGCGACATGCATCATTTAAGTCCCTGAAATCCACACATATCCAAAGTTGACAATTCTTTTTCCAAACTGGTATGATGTTATCCAACCAAGTGGGGTATTGAACTTCGCGAATGAAGTTAGCCTTTATGAGCTTGTCAACCTCAGCACTTATTTGAATTGTCAGTTCAGGACGAAAGCGTCGTTGAGGTTGCTTTATCGGTTTTACTCCTTCAGAAACGGCTAACTTATGGACAGCAACACTTGGATCTAAGCCTGGCATGTCTTGATATCCCCAAGTAAATACATCTTTGTATTCCCGAAGGAGTTGTTCATACTGTACCATCGCTTCATTATTTAACATGGCACTCACAAAAATTGGCTTGGGTCCATCAGTTGTGCCCAAATTTATCTCTCGAAGCTCATCAATTGTTGCTTGACCACCATCTTCCATTTCCGGCGGTGCTGGTTGGATAGCCTCGACAAAATCCTCGGAGGATCCTTGTTTTATATCAACTGAGGCACCATCCAATCTCTTAAGTGAATCAGCATGAACCTGGACTTCATCACACTCTTTACAATTTAGCCTATCGATCCTGTGATGCTTGGGAACTTTTTGACAAGGAAATTCAAAATTTTGAGCATCTTCCTCGTCCGCCACAGATGCAACATTAACTTGCTCCACCTGCTCAATTTGGCTAACATCATTTTGTCCCCGAACCCAAACAAAGCTTCTAGGTTGTTGCTTTTTCTTCTTCAGCTTTGACTTTCTCTGCTTTCTGACTCAGACATTCTTTTGCTTGGGTTCATTGATTTTACCAAGTCTTTGAAAAACTGAGATTCGGGGTTGGACTTGCTCATTTTCGGAAAACATCTTTTGTTCTCGGGGTGTAAAGACCGTATCATTTGTGGTATGAGCCTTGAGAATCCCCCCATCATTGGATATTTGAACATTTCCGAAGGTATTCTCTTGCAATGATGCCTTTAGGACTCCACTTTCAAATGAAATATTCAATTTTCAGTTTTCCTTGGCAAGTCCTCTCTTATTCTTCTTGCTCCACTTTGATGATGATGGCCCTCCTGGAGATGAATCGCTTGAAGAGAATGCTCCTATTAGAGGCTTTGAAAGCTTTTCCCTTAACACCACTCTCTTGTCGCCGAGTGATGTTCTTATGACCATATTTTCTTTGGGTACTGACTGATCAATTCTTCGAAGGGGAAAAGTATAACTCGTGACATGAGAGTTCACAATTTCCTTCACTGGAGTCAGAGCCTTTTGGTCGTCCTTTCTTTTGTCTTTAGGTGTGTATTTGAACAACACCTTTGATCGTGGAAATTGAACTTCCTTGGCTTCACTAGCGTAACTATTGGCAACCCGAATAACCTTTTGGGGCAAAGTAAGGGCCTTGGGTTTTTCTTTTTGGTTGTCCTTTTCTTGGGCTAAAAGAACTTGGGAGGTCCCAAAATCCGCAGATTTGTAAAACTTGGCATCAGCGTAATTAATATCTTCCCCATGAAAAGGATTTGTGTCCCCACGGATCGTTTTCTCATTGCCATGCTCGTTAGTGTATTTCAAACACTGCTAAAGAGTCGAGGCAATAACCCTACTAGTATGAAGCCATGGTCGCCCGAGTAAGGCGTTGTAGGAAGTATCAACATCTATTACATGAAAAAGAGCATATGTGTAGAGATCATCGAGCTGAACTTTCAAAGCAATAGTGCCTAAGGCTTTCTGCCCAACCTGATTAAACCCTTGTATTGTGAGCAAAGTTGGGAACAACTGATTTGGTGTTATCCCTATTGCCCTTAATACCCTCAATGGAAGAAGATTGACTGTAGAACCACAGTCAAGTAGGATCCGATTTATTCTTTTATCTCCAATCCTACCGGTGACATACAGAGGCCTGTTATGATTTGCTAACCCCAATTGGAGATCCTCATCAGAGAATGTTATGCAAGCCATGCATGCAGCACATCGGTTTAAAGGATATGATAACACTTCATCCACCTCAATAGGATCAACTTGATCTTTGTAGTCGTCGGGGTCTATTAATGCTCGTATAAGTGCCCTTCTTAGCTCTTTGGACATTTGTAAGGCGTCATAGACACTTAGGTGTGCTGGGATTCGCTTGAGATGAGAAATGACATCATAACGAACCTTTTCTTTATAAGACCCTTGACGAACTTGAAAAGGGGTTGTGGCAGGAGGATCCTTCTTGGAATTTTTAGTTACTTGTCTGTTCTCAGCAGCTCCCTGGCTATTTGAGCTCGAGGGAATTACTTCCTCACCACCCTTTTCTTTGGCGTCATCCGATATTAGTGGTATCTCTAGTGTCGTTTCTTTTTTCTCCTTTTTCCCTGCTAGTTTCGGTGGTTGGAGTTGACGACCAGATCGAAGAGTTATTTGATCCACTTCTTGAGCGGTCTTTGTAGGAATGACATTCGCTTCTTCACATTCATCAGCCCATGAAACCATGCAACATTGGGCTACTTCCCTTTCTTCAGGGTCATCATCCGAGGAGTCACTGCCAAAAAACCTTTGGGGATATAATCACTTAAAGTGAATGGGGTCTTAAACGGTGGCACGTACTCCTCTTCAGAAGATAAGTCTGGCTTCTGGCTTCTTTTTGGCCCTTGACTTCTTTTTCTTGTTTTTCTTGTTTTTATTTTGAGGTGGCTTTTGTCCTCTTATTTTAACTCTTGGGGACTGAGAAGCACGGACTATTCCCTACTGAAATGATCGCCTGCTGGAGTAGGTTTGCCACCCAAAGTTATCATCATGCTCATCTTCTGATGTTGCCCATGCCTCTAGACTTGGGTCTAAGTAAAAATCGTATAAGGTGGGTGCTCCTGGTGAGGGTACAGGCATATCTGGATACGCCCATACTATTGCTACATCATCATCAACAATGAACTTGATGGGGACCGCTTGAAGTGGTAATGACACCGTTGGGATCCCATTATTAGTTTCTGAGGATGATGGATGAGATTCATCCCTCTGTTCCACCATTGAAGTTGCATTTGACGATGCAGTGGGTCCTTTGGCTGGAGCCCCTTCTATCTCAATTTCTCCCCTCCTAATCATATCTTCGATTATGTCTTTAAAGACATAACAATCTTTTATAGGGTGGCTAACGATCCTATGGTATGAGCAATACTTAGGATCATTTGTCATATTGACCTCGGCAGGTCGTTTTGGCTCTGGAAGAGAAAGGGCTTTTGAAGCCATTAACTCATCAAATATCCCTTGAACATCATCGTCATCGAAGGGATACTTCTTTTCTTTCTTTTCCTGGAGGGTGGGTCGTCCAGCTCCCTCTTTTTGTTTGTCTTTGCCGTTGTTGAAATTTCCGCCATTGATTGGCTTTGGGCTTGCTCTGACAAACGTAGCCATTGACTCTCCCTTCTTGTTTGGCCTTTTGATTTCTTCCCTCTTGGGTTGTATGGCTTTCTGACGAGCAAGTTGTCTTTCTACATTGCTCGTCTTAGACACGAGAGCATCAAAGTTTTGAGGCTCGGCAGTACCAACATATGTAGCGACTTGGGGTCTAAATTGTTTGCACACATTTGAACTGCTGATTGCTGGCTTAGCTTTTCTGGGCATTGCAAGCTTAAGCTTCTCCACCTCATGATGAAATCATTAACACTTTCGTTTGGCCTTTGGTGAGTATCGGCAAGGTCTATTATAGAAACTCTTCGCTTTGAACTCACGAGCTGGGCTAGGAATGCCCTTTGGAGGTCATCCCAAGTGTGTAATGACCCAGGTTGAAGCTGGGTATACCATGTAAACGCTACTCCTTTGAGGGACTGTATGAACTGCCTGATCAACAACGCGTCATTTAAGGCAGTTTCACCGCAGGCTAAATAAAAATGGGCCAAATGTTCATGCGGTGACCCATTTATTCCATCAAACTTTTCAAAGTTCGACTTTTGGTAGCCCTTAGGGAAAGGAACCGAGTCGTAGTGACTTGGGCATGGGCTCCTATACCCCAACACTGGGGGATTCATGGCTGCTTGATGCTCTCTGATTCCTTGAGCTACCAACTCCTTGATATCTTGCAGACTGATAACTGTGTTGTTACTGCTAACCTCATTAGTCTTTTCATGTTTCCTATTTTCAAGGCGCATAACGAGGTTAGCTATTTCAGCCTCTTTTTCTGCAAGTTTCCTTTGCAACTCTTGCATCTGTTCCTCGAAACTCGGCGTGCTGGTAACCAAGACCGGCATATTTTTAGCCTGATCATCCTTGCTGATTTGCTCTTGTAGGATGATGGTGGATGCCGCTTCTTCTTGGGAAAAGGCAAGCCTTGTAACTTCATCTTGTCTTTTCAGTTGGTCCCTGCCTTGTTGAAAGGTAGTGGCTGAAGATTGTAAGGCCATCTCGGTATATGATAATGCCTTGGCCTTTGACCTTGTGATCGAGCCGCTGTATGCCTGTGACCTGATCCCTTTAAAGGTTAAATCACTTTGATTTTGTGGCCTTGGAGGTAAAATTCTCCTACCTTTTGTAAGGCTTTGAAGAGGACTAGTGGTTGTGACCTGCAGAAGTCTCGTCACCATAGTAGAGGTACTTGAGGTTGAAGGTTTAACAAATTTAACCTTCGCAGTTTTAGGTATTGTTTCCTCCTCTGAATAGGAGGTCATCATGACTTCGGCTACGGGAATATCAACAGGGATAGTCTCGATAAGAATTCACCTTGTAGGGCGAACTGGATGAGCCTTCTTGACTCTTGAGGTCCCTTCCCCAAATGGCTTATTGGGGGTCTTCGAGGTTGGGGGTTTTTTGCTTGTCTTTGCCCCTTTCCTGGTGGATGCAGGAGCCCAAGTGTGGATTGAGCTTGAGGAAGGAACTTGATTTTGCCTCAGGGGTAGATTAGCGACTGGAGCTTGCCTTGGGGCTGAAGTAGGGACCCGAACTTGCTTTGGGGTCAGATGAGGGTCCCGAGCTTGCCTTGGTCGGATTGTTGCTCGGGCTGTCGGTTGTGTAGGTTCCATCCGATTTGGCATTTGGCATTTGGCTGGGGCATGGAGTCAGCACCGGGTTGAACGGCCTAGCCATTGAAGGGCAAGCCGTAGAGGATAAACTTTGCTGAAAAGTCCTCTTCAAGGTTGTCTTGGCTAGCTCCAAGGCTGGTGACGGAGCTAGCTTGGGTGCGCTAGATTTAGCATGGCGCTTGTCGCCTTTGTGCTTGTTGCGCTTCTGGTTCTTTATTGCTTTCTTTGTAAGCGGCCTGTCGGCCTTAGGAGCGGGCTTGCTTGCCCTTTCGAGGCCCCTAAGAGGTTCCATTGAGTTTGACAATGGAAACTCAGCCAGGATGGATCGTGGCCCAATAGTGAAGACCACGTGCACGCTCTTCCTAGCCTGGAACATTCCGCTTCTGATCACAAATGTGATGGGAAGCTCGTTGAAGTTAACGGTGACTTGAGGTGCCAGTGTTCCTTTGACTTGAACTTGAACTTGACACACAAAAACAAACACAACAAAAGAGAAGAAAATAAATATTAGCTTAATATAAACAAATCGAAGATGAAAAGGAAAATAGGGTCCCACCGAGCGTGCAAAAAAGTATGTTGGGCAAAAATTTAATGAAAATAAATAATATGCACGACATAGCTTTCCGACGTATAAAAAAAATATACATCGATTTATTTTGAGTACGACCCTATTCAAGAGGATAAATCTCCTTAATTACATCTCCCGTCTCGGAGACCACCTTTTGATTCCGATTCGTTCTATTTTATTATTTTCTTTGTTTGTTTGTTTTATTTTGTATTAATAAGACTTTATATAATTTGGATCGACATGTATATTGTATGCCGAGTCACCCATTTTCCGTGACTTAATTGCATCATATAGTGGTTGTATAGGCACCTTCTAGGAAGGGTACTACACGTACACATTCTTCATGTGCAGGTTAGGACATGGGCGATTTAATTGAATTT